>JAJOZX010000309.1:1082500-1601136 GCA_023014485.1 Bathynomus jamesi | reverse complement strand
ATCATAAAAAAGTCAGCTGCTAACGTCCGACTGGTGATCCCATCCCTACCCCATCAATTTGTTGGTAAACTTATTGGTTGAAGTGAAATAGCATTGTTTGAAGACCAATTCTAAAGTTCCTTCAAATGAGACAATGAAAACATGAAAATTATCACTGAGCTAAAAACCCTATCTAAATAATGGCAATAGTTTCAGATACAGGTACATTTGTGAAAAGTGACTTTACATCAAAACTGACAAAAACTTTTTTGAATCGAAGTTTTTACCCAGGAGTTCTTTTGGAATTCAAACTTTCATATTTAGGAAGAGTGATTTGCAGTGTATTAAGAATTTGGCAAAGACCAGAGATTGTTGTGACTAGACCAGACAAGGGTAACGGAGTGGTATTTTGAATAAATCGGACTACATAAACAAAACTAATGAAATCCTAAGTGATCTTACTAATTCAAACAAATTCTAGAACCTGTAAATAAAGTCATTGTAAGGTTAGAAGACCAGTTAATAGATTTCTGTCACGACTAAAGTCCTTAAAGATAATAAAAATGATACTTACTCTCAGTGTTCGCATCTGGTGCTAATCTTGCTCAATTATACTGTCTGCCTAAAATCCATAAAGCTGGAACACCTCTCCGTCCTATTTTAGCTCGTATAACTTACCCACCTTTCAAATTGGCAAAATTTGTTGTTCGTCTCCTGTCCCCCTTTGCGAAAAATGTTTACACTATAATAACCGTTTGAATTCCAAAAACTCCTGGGTAAAACTTCGATTCAAAAAAGTTTTTTGTCAGTTTTGATGTAAAGTCACTTTTCACAAATGTACCTGTATCTGAAACTATTGCCATTATTTTAGATAGGGTTTTTGCTCAGTTTGATAATTTTCATGGTTTTTTCATTGTCTCATTTGAAGGAACTTTTAGAATTGGTCTTCAAACAATGCTATTTCACTTTCAACAATAAGGTTTACCAACAATTGATGGGTAGGGATGGGATCACCAGTCGGACCGTTAGCAGCTGACTTTTTATGACTCATTTAGAAGTGTAATTTTTAGACAATCTCCCACTCATCTTAAGCCAATTTTCTATCGACGCTTCGTTGATGATTCGATAGCAGTCTTTGATAATGCGGTACAAGCGCAACAATTCTTTAACTTCCTAAATTCTTTGCACCCCATATAACGTATACATGGAAACTGAGCAAAATGGCTCCCTCCCCTTCTTAGATCTTTTAATTTCGAAAACGGTGATTCTATTACTACATCAGTTATAGGAAACCCACTTTCACTGGTTTGGGCATGAATTTTTTTTAGTTTTACTGATTTCAACTATAAGATGTCTTGTATTAAAACTCTCCTGTTCAGAGGATATAATTTGACCTCTAATTTTACCTTACTTAATGATGATTTATAATCTAAGATCATACTTACTAATAATAGTTTTCCTGTTCAATATGTAGACAAACTAATTAGATCCTTCTTAAATAATGTTTATAGCCCTCAACTTCCATGTATTACAGTGCCGAAGGATATAAATATTTCTTGGTACCTGAAATGGGTCCTTGAATAAGGAATTTAAGCTTAAATTTACAAAATTTTTAAGGAAATTTTTTTATCATACTGATTTCCGCATCATATTTATTAATAAAACGTCTTTAGGTAGCTTTTTCTCAGCGAAGGCGAACCCCTGACTCGTTGCGTAGCGGTGTTGTATATTTATTTACCTGCCCCAGTGTCTCCTTGGGAATTACATCGGCAGCACTGTTCGCTCTCTCAGGGCTAGATTTTATTCGCATATGGGAATAATGGCCGAACAGGTAAAATTTTAAAACTAAGGAAGCCTCGAGTATTCGTGAACATAGCATTAAATGCAAAATTGATGTCACTTTAGACAATTTTAAAATTCTTGGTTGTAATACTTGTCCCAACTCACTAAGAATTTTAGAATCCCTTTTCATTAAAGCATTGTCCCCTAGTCTGAATGTTGACTCATCGTCCGTCCCTCTCAATTTGCTATGATCCCTCCTCCTTCCCCAATTCCTTATAATCCTCCTTCCCCTATCTCCCTCGCCATCCTTCGTGTTTCCCGTTCTTTGCCTCTGCTCAATTAGTCGGCCTCGGATACTGCTGTGTAAGGTAGATAGCTCCATTGTTCCAGTGTACTATTGGTAATTTTTCCAGTGTATTAATTTCACATTTACTACATGTATTTAAAAATAACTTCTTAATTTTTATATGTAAATCTGTATAACTTAGAATTTAACCCTCTTTTCTCAGTCTTTTAAAATTTGTCTTTACGAATAGGTTATAGAAATTTTCTGTTTTGTTTTTCATTCAATATTGATTTTAATTTCACATTGTTATTAAACAGCCTGAAGATGAGCGTATTGCTCGAACGTTGCGCATAAAGAAGACTTTTCATGGCATTTACATTTCTCCTTGTCATTGGATTTCTCCTAAATATTAAATTGAAGCTCTGTAGAAGCAACCCGCATAATTATATATTTCAAGGTATGGACAAGATGGCCTCAGGGCTTATCGCCATGTTTGGAAGACTTCACGAAAGTTTTCTCAAGTCAAAATGGACTGTTATTTTCTTGAAATGTGTCGGACTTGCAGGATTTTCCCGAAATTTGTTTACTTCAAACTCTACCGTGATAATCTATATGACTCTGAATTTTATCAATCGTCCCTGGAATATTTATTAAATAATGAAATTAATTATAAAATCAAAATATCAGATTCGCATAACAAGTCTCTTGGGCATTATATAACTACTCTTAAAAATACCTTGTCGTTGTTGGACTATTTATTAATAATTTCTCTTGTACAACGTGAACTAGAAAAATTTCACTCTACCATCTTGGAAACACATGAACGTAAGTTAAAGGCTTTGGGAATGAATTCACCAAATTTTTTCAATTCAGAGAAGGTAATTTCGAATCTTTCTAGTTACACACTCTCCCCTCGGGAAAAGTTTTTACTGTCACTTGGTTTGCAATTTAAGCTTCCGTTGTTTTCAAATATATAAGCCTTCGTTTTTTCTTTACTTTGAAAATTTTTCAATGGCTTGAAAAATGTTCCCCATGTGGGGGATTTCAATAATCTCAAATGTCAGTTCTCAAATTTAACTCAAGAATTTTTTCTTAAACTTAGAAATCTTAAATTTCAATCTTTCATATTTAGGAAGAGTGATTTGCAGTGTATTAAGAATTTGCAAAGAACCAGGAGATTGTTGTGACTAGACCAGACAAGGGTAACGGAGTGGTTATTTTGAATAAATCGGACTACATAAACAAACTAATGAAATCCTAAGTGATCTACTAAATTCAAACAAATTCTAGAACCTGTAAATAAAGTCATTGTAAGGTTAGAAGACCAGGTTAATAGATTTCTGTCACGACTAAAGTCCTTAAAGATAATAAAAAGATACTTACTCTCAGTTGTTCGCATCTGGTGCTAATCTTGCTCAATTATACTGTCTGCCTAAAATCCATAAAGCTGGAACACCTCTCCGTCCTATTTTAGCTTCGTATAACTTACCCACCTTTCAATTGGCAAAATTTGTTGTTCGTCTCCTGTCCCCCTTTGCGAAAATGTTTACACTATAAATAACTCGTTTGAATTCCAAAAAGAACTCCTGGGTAAAAACTTCGATTCAAAAAGTTTTTTGTCAGTTTTGATGTAAAGTCACTTTTCACAATGTACCTGTATCTGAAACTATTGCCATTATTTTAGATAGGGTTTTTAGCTCAGTTGATAATTTTCATGGTTTTTCATTGTCTCATTTGAAGGAACTTTTAGAATTGGTCTTCAAACAATGCTATTTCACTTTCAACAATAAGGTTTACACCAAAATTGATGGGGTAGGGATGGGATCACCAGTCGGACCGTTAGCAGCTGACTTTTTTATGACTCATTTAGAAAGTGTAATTTTTAGACAATCTCCCACTCATCTTAAGCCAATTTTCTATCGACGCTTCGTTGATGATTCGATAGCAGTCTTTGATAATGCGGTACAAGCGCAACAATTCTTTAACTTCCTAAATTCTTTGCACCCCAATATAACGTATACAATGGAAACTGAGCAAAATGGCTCCCTCCCCTTCTTAGATCTTTTAATTTCGAAAAACGGTGATTCTATTACTACATCAGTTTATAGGAAACCCACTTTCACTGGTTTGGGCATGAATTTTTTTAGTTTTACTGATTTCAACTATAAGATGTCTTGTATTAAAACTCTCCTGTTCAGAGGATATAATTTGACCTCTAATTTTACCTTACTTAATGATGAATTTAATAATCTAAGATCATACTTTACTAATAATAGTTTTCCTGTTCAATATGTAGACAAACTAATTAGATCCTTCTTAAATAATGTTTATAGCCCTCAACTTCCATGTATTACAGTGCCGAAGGATATAAAATATTTCTTGGTACCTGAAATGGGTCCCTTGAATAAGGAATTTAAGCTTAAATTTACAAAATTGTTAAGGAAATTTTTTTATCATACTGATTTCCGCATCATATTTATTAATAAACGTCTTTAGGTAGCTTTTTCTCAGCGAAGGATCGAACCCCTGACTCGTTGCGTAGCGGTGTTGTATATTTATTTACCTGCCCCAGGTCTCCTTGGGAATTACATCGGCAGCACTGTTCGCTCTCTCAGGGCTAGATTTTATTCGCATATGGGAATAAGTGGCCGAACAGGTAAAATTTTAAAAACTAAGGAAGCCTCGAGTATTCGTGAACATAGCATTAAATGCAAAATTGATGTCACTTTAGACAATTTTAAAATTCTTGGTTGTAATACTTGTCCCAACTCACTAAGAATTTTAGAATCCCTTTTCATTAAAGCATTGTCCCCTAGTCTGAATGTTGACTCATCGTCCGTCCCTCTCAATTTGCTATGATCCCTCCTCCTTCCCCAATTCCTTATAATCCCTCCTTCCCCTATCTCCCTCGCCATCCTTCGTGTTTCCCGTTCTTTGCCTCTGCTCAATTAGTCGGCCCGGATACTGCTGTGTAAGGTAGATAGCTCCATTGTTCCAGTGTACTATTGGTAATTTTTCCAGTGTATTAATTTCACATTTACTACATGTATTTAAAAATAACTTCTTAATTTTTATATGTAAATCTGTATAACTTAGAATTTAACCCTCTTTTCTCAGTCTTTTAAAATTTGTCTTTACGAATAGGTTATAGAAATTTTCTGTTTTGTTTTTCATTCAATATTGATTTTAATTTCACATTGTTATTAAACAGCCTGAAGATGAGCGTATTGCTCGAAACGTTGCGCAATAAAGAAGACTTTTCATGGCATTTACATTTTCCTTGTCATTGGATTTCTCCTAAATATTAAATTGAAGCTCTGTAGAAGCAACCCGCATAATTATATATATTCAAGGTATGGACAAGATGGCCTCAGGGCTTATCGCCATGTTTGGAAGACTTCACGAAAGTTTCTCAAGTCAAAACTGGACTGTTATTTTCTTGAAATGTGTCGGACTTGCAGGATTTTCCCGAAATTTGTTTACTTCAAACTCTACCGTGATAATCTATATGACTCTGAATTTTATCAATCGTCCCTGGAATATTTATTAAATAATGAAATTAATTATAAAATCAAAATATCAGATTCGCATAACAAGTCTCTTGGGCATTATATAACTACTCTTAAAAATACCTTGTCGTTGTTGGACTATTTATTAATAATTTCTCTTGTACAACGTGAACTAGAAAAATTTCACTCTACCATCTTGGAAACACATGAACGTAAGTTAAAGGCTTTGGGAATGAATTCACCAAATTTTTTCAATTCAGAGAAGGTAATTTCGAATCTTTCTAGTTACACACTCTCCCCTCGGGAAAAGTTTTTACTGTCACTTGGTTTGCAATTTAAGCTTCCGTTTTTTCAAATATATAAGCCTTCGTTTTTTCTTTACTTTGAAAAATTTTTCAATGGCTTGAAAAATGTTCCCCATGTGGGGGATTTCAATAATCTCAAATGTCAGTTCTCAAATTTAACTCAAGAATTTTTTCTTAAACTTAGAAATCTTAAATTTCAATCTTTCATATTTAGGAAGAGTGATTTGCAGTGTATTAAGAATTTGGCAAAGAACCAGGAGATTGTTGTGACTAGACCAGACAAGGGTAACGGAGTGGTTATTTTGAATAAATCGGACTACATAAACAAAACTAATGAAATCCTAAGTGATCTTACTAAATTCAAACAAATTCTAGAACCTGTAAATAAAGTCATTGTAAGGTTAGAAGACCAGGTTAATAGATTTCTGTCACGACTAAAGTCCTTAAAGATAATAAAAAATGATACTTACTCTCAGTTGTTCGCATCTGGTGCTAATCTTGCTCAATTATACTGTCTGCCTAAAATCCATAAAGCTGGAACACCTCTCCGTCCTATTTTAGCTTCGTATAACTTACCCACCTTTCAATTGGCAAAATTTGTTGTTCGTCTCCTGTCCCCCTTTGCGAAAAATGTTTACACTATAAATAACTCGTTTGAATTCCAAAAAGAACTCCTGGGTAAAAACTTCGATTCAAAAAAGTTTTTTGTCAGTTTTGATGTAAAGTCACTTTTCACAAATGTACCTGTATCTGAAACTATTGCCATTATTTTAGATAGGGTTTTTAGCTCAGTTGATAATTTTCATGGTTTTTCATTGTCTCATTTGAAGGAACTTTTAGAATTGGTCTTCAAACAATGCTATTTCACTTTCAACAATAAGGTTTACCAACAAATTGATGGGGTAGGGATGGGATCACCAGTCGGACCGTTAGCAGCTGACTTTTTTATGACTCATTTAGAAAGTGTAATTTTTAGACAATCTCCCACTCATCTTAAGCCAATTTTCTATCGACGCTTCGTTGATGATTCGATAGCAGTCTTTGATAATGCGGTACAAGCGCAACAATTCTTTAACTTCCTAAATTCTTTGCACCCCAATATAACGTATACAATGGAAACTGAGCAAAATGGCTCCCTCCCCTTCTTAGATCTTTTAATTTCGAAAAACGGTGATTCTATTACTACATCAGTTTATAGGAAACCCACTTTCACTGGTTTGGGCATGAATTTTTTTAGTTTTACTGATTTCAACTATAAGATGTCTTGTATTAAAACTCTCCTGTTCAGAGGATATAATTTGACCTCTAATTTTACCTTACTTAATGATGAATTTAATAATCTAAGATCATACTTTACTAATAATAGTTTTCCTGTTCAATATGTAGACAAACTAATTAGATCCTTCTTAAATAATGTTTATAGCCCTCAACTTCCATGTATTACAGTGCCGAAGGATATAAAATATTTCTTGGTACCTGAAATGGGTCCCTTGAATAAGGAATTTAAGCTTAAATTTACAAAATTGTTAAGGAAATTTTTTTATCATACTGATTTCCGCATCATATTTATTAATAAAACGTCTTTAGGTAGCTTTTTCTCAGCGAAGGATCGAACCCCTGACTCGTTGCGTAGCGGTGTTGTATATTTATTTACCTGCCCCAGGTGTCTCCTTGGGAATTACATCGGCAGCACTGTTCGCTCTCTCAGGGCTAGATTTTATTCGCATATGGGAATAAGTGGCCGAACAGGTAAAATTTTAAAAACTAAGGAAGCCTCGAGTATTCGTGAACATAGCATTAAATGCAAAATTGATGTCACTTTAGACAATTTTAAAATTCTTGGTTGTAATACTTGTCCCAACTCACTAAGAATTTTAGAATCCCTTTTCATTAAAGCATTGTCCCCTAGTCTGAATGTTGACTCATCGTCCGTCCCTCTCAATTTGCTATGATCCCTCCTCCTTCCCCAATTCCTTATAATCCCTCCTTCCCCTATCTCCCTCGCCATCCTTCGTGTTTCCCGTTCTTTGCCTCTGCTCAAATTAGTCGGCCTCGGATACTGCTGTGTAAGGTAGATAGCTCCATTGTTCCAGTGTACTATTGGTAATTTTTCCAGTGTATTAATTTCACATTTACTACATGTATTTAAAAATAACTTCTTAATTTTATATGTAAATCTGTATAACTTAGAATTTAACCCTCTTTTCTCAGTCTTTTAAAATTTGTCTTTACGAATAGGTTATAGAAATTTTCTGTTTTGTTTTTCATTCAATATTGATTTTAATTTCACATTGTTATTAAACAGCCTGAAGATGAGCGTATTGCTCGAAACGTTTGCGCAATAAAGAAGACTTTTCATGGCATTTACATTTCTCCTTGTCATTGGATTTCTCCTAAATATTAAATTGAAGCTCTGTAGAAGCAACCCGCATAATTATATATATATATATATATATATATATATCAGGGGCGGCTTCTTAATGAATGCAATGCATGCAATGCATGCGTAAATAAAATACTCAATGAATTTAAAATTATTATTTAAGTAAAAAATAAAGTTAAAATTATTATTTATTATTTAATCTCTTGATGGCAATTATTATTTAAGTTCATCATTTAAATGTGTTCTAGTCGATTTTTTTATAAATATTCAGTTTTAGGTTTTCATTAAAAATAGCTTAAAGATTTTTTTTATGAATTTATTTACTGAAAATCTAAACCGAATACAATATTTATTTTCCACAGGAGTAAAAATCACCGATTCGAAATAGAAAACAAAGGCGTAACCCGAGCCAAAGGACGAGCAATATTGACCTTTATGTACAAGTAGTTGAAATAACAATTACTTTCTCCGTTATTTTTCACATTTTTTGGAATGCATTTATTAAAATTGTATTTATGAATGTAAAAGTGCATTAATATTAGTAATATTCTACATGAAAATGAATAAATTAACATGTTTTAATGATATCACATTCTGACGGCGTAATCAATCTGAGTAGTGATTTCACGAATAATAAAACAATGGAAAAAGAATCTTATGCTTTTATTTATAAGAACTATAATTGCATGGTGACTGTAGTTTGAAAATCAAATCTGCAAAAGTGGCATCATTTTCGATTGTAGAGTTACCAATTAGCGCATTTGTTTAATTTTAAAACTTAGTTTTACTTCAGACTTAATGATAAGTTGTGAATTTGTGATTAATCTTTGTTGATAGCGTATTAACTTTTTATCTTTTACGTACAGTGATGCAAATATTTGTGTAAGTGACTAATTGTATAAATTATTTATTTAGATGATAAATTACCCCTTTAGCAATGGCTGACGATCCAGATTTTGATATAATTCATGAACTGAAAACGAAACCATTTCAAACGCTCACTTTTGATGAAAAAAAGCTTCTAATACGTAATGGAAAGCCTACCCCAAAAATAAATTTGACCAAAGTGAACAAAGGATTTATAAGAAAATTTAACTACCAACTTTATGATAGTGTCCGTTGGTTGTGTGGTAGTAATATAACAAACAAACTCTACTGTTGGCCATGTATATTATTTTCAAGAGAAAATTCTGTGTGGAGCGAAGTGAATAGAGGCTACGAAGATTTAAATAACATACATACGGCAATTTCACGTCACGAAAAAGCAGTAAGTCATATTCAAGCACATTTTGATTTGAAACAATTTGGAATAAGTCGAATTGACTTGGCACTTGACAAACAAAAGGAAGTTGCTATTAGTAAACACAATGAAGAGGTATTGAAAAATAGAGAAATTTTAAAGAGACTAATCAGAATAACGTGTTTATTAGGAACACAAGAACTTGCATTTCGTGGTCATGATGAAAGTGAGTTATCTGAAAATAGAGGAAACTTCATCGAGTTTGCCCATTGTTTAGCTGAGTATGATGAAAAACTGGAAACGCATTTAAAGGGTGCTACAGTTTTTAAAGGACTATCTAAAACAATACAAAATGATATAATAGACTCAGTAAGTTCTGTACTTTTACATGAAATAAAAAATGAGCTTGCAAAATGCAAGCATGTTGCAGTTCTTTTGGATGAAACTTCCGATGTTAGTTGTTGTTCACAACTTTCTACCGTTGTGCGTTACGTCAATGCGAATGGAAACATTTGTGAACGATTCTTAGGATTTACTAATGTAAGTGAAGGTAGAAGTGCTAACGATATATCCGCGTTGGTGTTGAAGGAATTAAATGAGTTGGGTTGTTTAAAAAGTTAGTCGCGCAATCATACGATGGTGCTGCAGTTATGGCAAGCGAACTTAATGGTGTTCAAAAAAAGGTAAAGGATTCTGCCCCAGAAGCTCTTTTCATACATTGTTACGCTCATAAGCTTAACCTTGTATTAAGCCAAGCAGTTTCACACATTTCTAAATGTAACTCATTCTTTTCAATGTTAGCCAGTTTATCATCATTTTTTAGCAGCTCTACAAAGCGAACAAACTTGCTTGATAGTATAGTTGGCAAACGCTTTCCTAAGCTTGCTCCGACAAGGTGGAATTACTCTTCTAGATTAGTTGAAACTGTCAAAGAGAATAGACAAAGTTTAAAGAGTCTTTTCGATTATATTCAAGAAAATCCAAAGATGTTTGATGATAAAACAAAGAATGAAGCAAGAGGTTTATCTGTAGCGTTGGACTCTTTTGATTTCAATTTTTTATTGAGTGTGTTTTCTAAAGTTTTTCCATTAACTGAGTATTTGTTTAAAATTTTGCAAAACAAATCTATGAACATCATTTTTGGCTCGAATACGGTTGAAATCACAATATCCAAAATTCAAGAAATTAGAGATTCGATGTTCGATGAAATATGGAAAACCGTTGTTGAAGATTTTGGTTTTCCTTCCTCAAGAAAAAAAAGTAGCACCCCAATAGAGACGAGCTACCGACAAGTCTACTTTGAACTTTGTGATAATATCATTGAGCAAATGAAAGAGCGATTTAAGTCCCTTAAAAATATGGAATTCTTAGAGCTTTTGGCTCCCAATAAAGTAAAGCCCTATGAACTATATTTTCCGGAAAAGGCTTATCAATCTTTGAAAAGTAACTACAGTTCCTTTTTCGATTTTGTTCTCCTGAAATCAGAATTAACTGTCTTATTCTCTCACAAATTTTTTGGTCAAAATGATATTCATGAACTTCACAAATATTTACTGAACAATGAAATGATTGAAGTATTTCCGGAGATACATTCATTTATAAATTTAATCTTAACTTTGCCAATTACAACTTCGTCCGTTGAAAGATCTTTTTCGGCGCTAAAAAGAATAAAAACTTACTTAAGAAATACGCAAGAGCAGGCAAGGTTATCGAATTTAGCCTTAATTTCAATTGAAAAGTCTTTCCTCAAAAAACAAATGGAAAAAAGAGAAGACTTTTATAACAAAGTCATTGAACAATTTTGCAGAAAAACAAGAAGAGCCGAATTTCAGTTTAAATAATTTTAGGAATTGAACAAGGTAAGTAATAAATAAATGCTTTAAACCAATAATATACAATTTAATACTGTATATTCCAGTGCTTCATGTTTTTAATAAACTGGTGGTATCTTGTAAGTCATAATTGTCAATGTTTTATGGTTGGGATATGGGCATAAATTTCTCAAACATTATTTGTTCATAATAATTATTCCTATGCTTTGTACTGAAGTCATAGCATTAATATAATATTGGTTCTATCCTCGGTTACTACATAACTCATAAGAATACCATAAAAGACAAAATACAGCTTATCTAATATGTACTACACTGTAATGCATGTGACTGCATGCATAAGTAAAATTACCACGAGCCGCCACTGATATATATGTCCCACGAAAAAGTACACCCAACTTTAGATTGTACTAACTCCTCCAAAAATTGAGATATTTTGGATCTGTTTGTTTTATTTAATATAGCAAATTATTCTTTGTTAACGTTGAAATTTATTCATGTTTAAATGATTTAGTGTTTAAGCATCTGCTTTTAACTGAAGGGTACAACAAAATGGATTGCGCAAAATTGGTCAATGAAAAAATAATGTGTGTGCTATCGATGTAATGAAAAGACAAATACATAATAATAGATACTTTAACATAATTTTAATAAGATACAAAGCAGATTTTTCTTTATTCCTTATTGCAAAAGTTATACTTAGTTTCGTTTTCTTTCAACATGACCGCCATTCCTATCGATACAAATCTGGAGTCGAGCTCTCATCTTCCCCATCACTCTTTTGATAAGATCTGGATTGTCTTTTAACAAGTTGATTTCAGCTGTGATGCGAGTCCTCAAATCATCTAAATTGATAGGTTGTGATGCAAATACTCTATTTTTCAAATGACCCCATAAAAAGTAATCACACGGGGTCAAGTAAGGGCTTCTGGGAGGCCATTCAATGTCATGGCCTGTAGCAATTACTCTTTGGTGGAAGACTTCCTGCAAGCGTTCCTTCACAATAACTCTCCTGTGAGCAGGAGCTCCGTCTTGCACCCACCAAATACGATTAAATCGGTTTCCATAAGTAATACGTATTTGTGGAAGGATTTCTCGGTCTGTCATTTCTAGGTAAGCTTCGCCATTTAGATTACCATCGTAAAAGACCGGGCCAATTAACGCTCCATTACCGCACAGTCCTACCCAGAGAGACAGTTTTTGTCTAGAGTTATTCTTTTCGTAGATATGATTGTCAGGTGGATGATTTTTTGGTGCATACTGACGGCAGATTTGTCTGTTCACTAGACCATTCATAAAAAAGGCCGCCTCATCTCCAACCACTAATTGTTCCGTGAATCTTTCTGGTTTTTCAAGAAACCACTGGGCAAATCTTGGGCGGCGAGGTAGATCTCCTTCAATGAGTTGATGTCGAATTTCCATTCTGTATGGGTACAAATTCAAATCCTCACGAACTATTCGATGAAATGACATGCGTGAGAGTTCTGTACCATTTCGCCTGGTGGACACTTTTGGATGTCTCTCTAATAAATGCCGAACATGCTGAATGTTCTCGTCTGTTCTTGCCGTCTTCGGATGGCCTGAACATTCTTCAAAATTGTATGTTTAGTTGGAGAAGCTCTATCGGGAAATTGCAGTTCGAGGGTATTCTGAACTTGTTTTAAGCTTTTAGTTTGCAAATAAGTTGTGACCATGAGAACGTGCTGCCTTCGTGTAAACTGCATGATAAGGGTTTTTATTTATAAATTTAGTAATTCAGATTCTTCATTTATATGTATGACTCGTATCTTAGATACAAAAGTTCGAATTATTTTTAAAAAATATTTGCAATATCCTTCGACGTAAAAAGTAGCACATTGGTTAAAGCAAGAGGAGCTATCTGGCTGGGAGAAATGATCATTCCGCGCAACCCATTTTGCTGTACCCTTCAGTTAAAAGCAGATGCTTAAACACTAAATCGTTTAAACATGAATAAATTTGAACGTTAACAAAGAATAATTTGCTATATTAAATCAAACAAACAGATCCAAAATATCTCAATTTTTGGAGGAGTTAGTACAATCTAAAGTTGGGTGTACTTTTTTGCGGTCTGTTCGTTTGTTTGGGCTGAACTAACAGCATGATTATTTATACCTGACTAAATCGTTGATGCTAAGTTTAATTTGGTGATGTTTCTAAAATGACAAATTAAAGTAGGAAATTGTCTAATAATTATATTAGTTAGGGATAATGTCTATAGCTTCCAAATTAGTAAAGTTAAAGAGTTAGATAGGCGCTGTGTGGGACGCTGGAAATCTATGGTAGGCTCTAAAGATCTAAATCAAAGCACCGGTAAGTGCCTTTGTTGTTGTTTAGTAACCTAGTAATTTAGTGGAGTCACAAACCCCAAGTTATTACATTTGGCGACGAGGATGGGATTCGAATTTGGCTTATTGGATTAAATTTGGTTGTTTGGAAAATTGGATGTAGCCTAGCCTAGTGTGGGTCGTTCGATTTGGTTGGTTTGTGTGGGTAAGCTACCGTACTATAGCTTAGGTCCCGCCGGCCTAACTCTAATACTAATTCCTGCTCAGCCATAACTCTAATACAATTTACTATTCAGCCCTAACTGGGGAGTAACTAGATAAAATTTAAACCCTATCTAATCTACTTCACGTTATTTGGCCTAAATCGGTTTTGTTCTAGCATGTCGGTGATTGGCCATATAAGCACCTACGAAGACTCTGGGGAGGACTTCGAAGCTTATGCCACTAGGGTGAAGTTGTTTTTCGAGGCAAATTCCATTCCTGATGCTAAGAAAGTATCTACCTTCTTAACTATAATAGGCCCTAAAACGTTTGGCTTAGTTATGGACCTAGTTGCTCCTATAGCACTGGAAACTTGCACCTATAGTGAATTGGTACAGACACTAACCAATCACTACAAATCCCGAGTAGTTCTCATCTATGAACGTTTCAAATTTTATTCGAGGCATCAGACTGTGAATGAAAGCATTGCAGAGTTTGTTGCAGGTATAAAAGCCTCTAGCCGTACTTGTAAATTTGGGGACAAATTAGACGAAATCAAATTAGACGAAATGCTAAAAGATAGGTTTATAATAGGTCTCAAAGAGGAGTCTACCCAGAGAGCCCTATTAGCTATACAGGACCTAACTTTTAGTCAGGCTGTAGAAATAGCTGCGGCTAAGGAAGCAGCTGCTAAAGATGTTAGACCTTTTGGCAGTCACAGTCAGGGACGTAACTAACGGGGGGGGACGGGGGGACATGTCCCCCCCAACTTTTGAACTGAGGGGGATAATATAGGTTTTGTTCCCCCCCCCCCCAACTTTTGATCTAAGTTAGCTTCCGTGAAGGAAAATATTTAGTTCTTGAAATAATCCATGATGAGTAAATCTTTAATTATATTAGTCCTATTAGTATGCTGGAAAGTATTACTGATTCACTACTAATACTGCAGTGATAGATACTTTAATGAGACATCTACAGTAGTTATTTTTTACTTTAATTATTGCATACCGGTATATTGTTTTCCTTTAATGTTAAGTATATACTTGATATACAGGGTGGGCGGAAAGTAGCTCCCTATTTTGGATTGGTAAAAAAATATGTATATTATCCATTTATTTCAGAAGAAATAATATGAAAAGGTAGGCATACATGGTAGGTTTTCTCTGAAATTCAATGTGGGCTCCAACTCTTTCCACCAGCTTCTGGAGCCGCCCAGGAATGGCGTCCACTGACTTTAGCAGGAACTCCGGCGGGATGGAGGACATGACTTCCCGAATTCGGTCCTCCAGTTCTTCCAATGTCCTCGGTTTGGTGCGGTAGACTTCTTCCTTTACACACCCCCAAAGAAAGAAGTCGCACGGTGTCAAGTCGGGGCTCCTGGCTGGCCATTGATGTGGACCACGACGACCCATCCAACGCCCAGGGAAGTGGGCATCCAGCCACTCACGGACAACAAGAGCGAAGTGCGGAGGGGCGCCATCTTGCATAAATATCAGATCGTCGATGTTCTCCCATGTGCTGACAACCGGCCAGACCTCGTTTCGCAACATAGCAAGGTACCGCTCAGCATTCATGGTGTTGCGCAGAAGGAACGGGCCCACAACCTGATCTGAGGTCATACCACACCACACCGTTACACTGAACCGATTCTGCCGTTTTTCAGCGGTAACCGTGCGACTTCTTTCTTTGGGGGTGGGTAAAGGAAGAAGTCTACCGCACCAAACCGAGGACATTGGAAGAACTGGAGGACCGAATTCGGGAAGTCATGTCCTCCATCCCGCCGGAGTTCCTGCTAAAGTCAGTGGACGCCATTCCTGGGCGGCTCCAGAAGCTGGTGGAAAGAGTTGGAGCCCACATTGAATTTTAGAGAAAACCTACCATGTATGCCTACCTTTTCATATTATTTCTTCTGAAATAAATGGATAATATACGTATTTTTTTACCAATCCAAAATAGGGAGCTGCTTTCCGCCCACCCTGTATATAAGGTAGTTGTGAAAATGCTTCTTTGATTTTCCTATTACTATCATAAATATAGATCATTCTCTAAATCATAGTATTTTAAGAGCATTTTGGTCGTGTGGTGCCGCGTTTGTTAGCGGGCTAAAGATAAAGTAAAGGCCAATTTGAGGCTTTATTCAACATAAACATAGCATAGATCTGAAATACAGAAAACAATAATTAGTAAAGACTTGTTACACAGAAAACAATAATTAGTAAAGACTCATTACATTCCTCTCTTCTTTTATAATACGTGATCACAGAAAACTAATTAGTAAAGACTTGTTACACAGAAAACAATAATTAGTAAAGACTTGTTACACAGAAAACAATAATTAGTAAAGACTTGTTACACAGAAAACAATAATTAGTAAAGACTCATTACATTCCTCTCTTCTTTTATAATACGTGATACTTTGCACGGTAAGAAACAAAACGACAAGTTCAAGATATTTTGGAAGAAAGAAGAGTCTACAAGTTTAGGCGTTGAGCTGGGTATCTGATTCGAGTGCTTCTTCTCAGAGGGGGACTCGTCTCGGAGGTTACTGACACAGGTGGGCCTCTCTCGACTTCGACTGGAGTCGCTTCGACGGGAGCTGTTGGGACCGTGTGTCGGCGGATCTCAGCGGGTTCTGAGTCGTCCGTTAGCGGGGTGGAATTGATTGGCGGATTGGTGATTCGTGTCATCCGTATTGCTACGTCCCGCCGGTGCCAGGTCCCTGATGGATACGGTATCTTCTCTCCCATTCGGATGCCGTATAAACGCGTAGTTGGGGTTTGCCTCAATTAACTCAACTTCCTCGACGAGGGGGTCGTTCTTGGATCGGCGAATGAATTGGCGAAGGAGTACAGTTCCCGGAGAAGACAGCCACGTCGGTAGTGCAGAACCGGTAGAAGTACGCCGCGGGTGCGTGAATAGACGCTCGTGAGGAGTTTCGTTCGTGGCCGTACACAGCAGCGATCTAATCGAGTGCAGCGCGTCTGGTAGGACGGACTCCCATTGCGACATCGGCAACCCGCGATCTTCTATGGCTAGTTTGATGGTGTTCATGATGATTCCATTGTAACGTTCGCATTGCCCGTTTCCTTGGGGGTGATACGGCGTTGTGCGACTAGTCGCGATACCATGTTTAGTTAGGAACAGTTTTAGTTCCGAAGACATAAACGATGTCCCTCGATCTGTGTGGATGTAAGAGGGAGTTCCGAAGGTAGAAAATAACTCGGTGAGACGGGCGATAACGGTTGACGTGTTCGTATCACGGCACGGGAAGGCAAAAGGAAAGCGTGAATACTCGTCGATTACTGTTAGGATGTAAGGTCGCGAAGTTGCGCTCGGAAGCGGGCCTTTAAAGTCGATGTTAAGTCGGTCAAACGGGGACATGGCCCGTATTAAGTGACTAACTTCTGGTTTATAGTACTGTGGCTTACATTTAGCGCATGTTTGGCATTCCGACGTAACTCGTTTGATGTCATCCACTGAGAATGGTAGGTTCCTAGCTCTCACAAAATGAGTCATTCGGCGGACTCCTGGGTGTATCAGATTAACATGCAGCTGGGCGAGGGATATTCTTGGAGTAGCAGCGCAAAAGGATCGCGACAATGCGTCTGCGGCTCGGTTCTCGGGGCCCGGTCTGTATTTTATTGTGAATGAGTAGCCGGCTAGTTCTACACGCCAACGGAGAATCTTATCGTTCTTAATACGACCAGTAGCTTTTCCATCGAACATGAAAGATACGCTCCGCTGGTCGGTGACGACAGTAAAGTGTCGATAAGCTAAGAAGTGCTTCCACTTGCGAATGGATTCGATTACAGCGTATGCCTCCTTTTCAACGATGTGATGGCGACGTTCTGTGTTATTCAGAGCGCGAGAAAAGAACGCCACCGGGCGGCCGTTCTGGGTGAGGGTGGCTCCGATTGCTGAAGAGGAAGCGTCCGTCTCCACAGTGAACGGCAGTTCTTCATCGATTGAACCGACGACAGCTTTCGAGATATCATCTTTGAGTGTTTGGATCGTTGATACTTCCTCGCGAGTTAATGGGAATGATGAAACGTTGAGCAGAGGTTTGATCTTGAGGGAATAGTTCTGAATCCATTTAGCATAGTATGCGAATAGTCCGATTACGCGTTGTAGAGACGACTTGTTGCGAGGAGTTTGAAGTTCTTGTAGTGGCCGGAGGCGTTCGGGATCGGGCCGCAATACGCCATGAGAGATAGAATATCCGAGCAGGTGCACTGATGTCATCGAAAGCTTGCATTTTTCCTTGTTTAGACTCAGATTTACTCGTTTAGCGGCTTCCCAGAAATGTCGAAGGTTCTCATCGTGCTCTTCCCAAGTGGTTCCGCAGATGGTGAGATCGTCGAGGTAGGCGTATGTTGATGATAAGTTGTTCGAGGATATGAATTCGTTCATGACGCGCTGGAAGGCCGCGGCTCCGTTAGTTACTCCCATAGGGATCCTTCTGAATTGGTATAGATTTCCGTCAGCCTCGAATGCTGTGAAAGGTCGTTCAGACGGATCGATTTCTACCTGGTAGTATGCGCTTGACAGATCAATTACGCTGTAGTATTTGTGTTGTGAGACTTTGTTGGCTATATCATCGATTCGCGGAAGAGGATATGCATCTAGCATGGTAAATCGGTTGACGGTTTGAGAGAAATCGATTACCATGCGTTTTTTTTTTTGTTTCGGTAGATGTGATGACTACTTGAGCACGCCAGGGTGAGTTACTGGGTTCAATTATCTCATCCCTGAGTAGCTTTTCGATTTCTTTCCCAATGAAAATTTTGTCCTCAGAGCAAAATCGTCTGGACTTCGTGGCGATGGGACGACAATCGGCAGTTAAGTTGCCGAATAGTGGTGGGGCTGAAATTCTTGATCGAGTAAGGCCGCATATATGGAGTGCTGGCTCCGGACCTCCGAAATTGATGTTCAATTCCTTGTGTCTGATTAAGAATGGGGTACCGAGTATTATGTCAGCGCACAGATCCGACAAGACGGATAGTTCGAGCTTTTCGTAGTCGCGGTCTCCCATCGTAACCTTCACTGTACATCGACCTGAGATGGCTGCGGATAGATTAGGCGAAGCCATTGATACGACGCCCGAGTGCGGAAGAATGGGCAGCTCTAAGTGTTTGGCTAGATCCTCACGAATGAAGTTGTCCGAGCTGCCAGTATCCAACAAGGCGAGACACGAACGGCCGTTGACGAGGATATCGACTGTTGAGTTGGTAGGCATGGAGGAGCTACACGATAGAGTGGTACTAATGGTCGCTAATGCTGCGGCTGAATGAGACGCTGTGGTTTTATCCTGTTTTTGACGTGCCGAGGAAGTACTTGAGCGGCAGACTTTGGCCCAGTGGCCGGTCTTTTCACATTTCGCACAGATAGAATCCTTTGCCGGACACCTGCTTCGTGGGTGGCGTCGAGACCCGCAGAAGAAGCACAGAGCGGCTTTGTTGTCGAAATTCGTAGCGGCTGAAGAGTTTGGGAGATCGTCTCCTTGGACGCAGGCAGGCCGGGCAGAGTCAGTAGTCGGCGACGGTTCGTGGCGAGAGCCAGTGGCTGCAACAGCACCGTAATGAGTGAGGTACGATTCTGAGTTTTTCTGGGCCTGATCTAATGTTCGAGCCTGGACGATAGCCTTTTCCAGTGAGAGTGTGTCATTTTCGAGTAAGCGGGTGCGGATGGCGCTATCTCTAATTCCTCGGATGAAAGCGTCTCTCACAGATGAACTCCTGTTTTCGTCGGCGGAAACCGATTTGAAGTTGCAGTCATTGGCTAGTTGTTGAAGAATTTGCAAGTACTCATCGAGGGTTTCCTCGGGCTTTTGGTGACGGGTGGACAACAGGTGGCGAGCGCATACCTCGTTTGGCTTCTTGACGTAGGTGGCCTCTAAGGCTGCCATGGCATTCTCATAAGTAGAGCAGTCTTGAATGATATCAGCGACATCGGGGCCGATATGTATGAATAGAACCTCCAATTTATTGGGGTTGTGTTCGGCGATAGTACTCAAGAAATATTTGAATCCGCGCGACCATAATTTCCATAGTTTCCCAGCTTGGGGAGAATTCGGAGAAGTAATAAATTTATCCGGGCGAATCACCTTCTCCATGATATAGTAAGATTACTGGATGAATATTTGCTTGCTGTATCTGAAAGGCCGACTGAATGGCTGATTGAAATGTTGAATAAATTGTGGTGCCGCGTTTGTTAGCGGGCTAAAGATAAAGTAAAGGCCAATTTGAGGCTTTATTCAACATAAACATAGCATAGATCTGAAACACAGAAAACGATAATTAGTAAAGACTTGTTACACAGAAAACAATAATTAGTAAAGACTCATTACAGGTCGCAAACACATTACCTACAGGAGAGCAGCACAGAAATTCATCGCAGGATTTTTCATCATTATAGTTGTCCCCCCCAACTTTTGAAAGCTAGTTACGCTCTTGGTCACAGTAATAAAGCCCAACACGTAAATAGCTTTAAATCTTCTAGGCCTGGCAGATCTAATGAGCCTACTAGACAAACAAATAAAAGGTATGTGGTAAATACGATTAAACCTACTAATTCGAACGCTAAACAGGAGGAAAAGCCTTCCAAACCATGTACTGGGTGTGGAAAACACCATTGGAAGAAGGACTGTCCTTTTAAAGAAGCAGTTTGCCGAAACTGTAGTAAAATAGGCCACATAGCTAAAGTTTGTTTTTCAAAGAAAACAAGGGGTGAAAATTCTAATTATAACATTTATAGTGTTGATCCTCAAAATGGAAATACTTCGAGCACTGGAGTCGAGTATCTATTTTATGAGCAGCAAAGTGGTGATAATACAGGTCCATATACTGTAGAGGTAGGCCTAAATGGAATTACAGTTCCTCTAGAACTAGATACAGGTGCTGCCAGAACTGTCATATCTAAAACAGTTTTTGACAAAACTTTCAAAAATACACCTAAACTACTGTACATGCATCTAAAACAATGCTAAAAAAATATGAGGACATACAAATACCTATTTGTGGAGAAGCATCCATCACAGTTACACTCAACAAGAAAACTTTGTCTCATCCCTTAACTCTTTAAGTGGTGGATGAGCAAGGGCCTACTCTACTAGGTCGTGATTGGAATGATGTCTCGAAGATGCCTATTGACAAAATTTTGCCAAAGGGTTGGGCAGATGTGCATACACTCGCATATCCATCTGACATAGACTCATTGTTAATGGAGTTTTCTTCTCTGTTTTGGGCCTGAAGTAGGCAAACTAAATGACCATCAGGTCTGTATGGAGGTAGACCCTAATGTAACTCCAAAATTTTGTAAGGTTCGTTCAATTGCACATGCACTGCGGGAGAAGATAGATTTAGAAATTAACAGGCTGCTCAAAGATAAAATTATCGAACCAGTCACACACGCTAAGTGGGCTGCCCCGGTAGTTCCTGTACTAAAACCTGACAAGTGAGTGCGGTTATGTGGGGATTACCGTTTAACAGCAAATAGAGCATTCCTTCTAGATTTCTACCCTATACACAAGCCTGATGAATTATTTAGCTCTTTTGTTGGGGGTAAATATTTCACAAAACTAGATATGTCCAAAGCCTATGTTCAACTAAGTTTAGATGAAAATTCTAAAGAGCTAACTATCATAAATACGCACCGAGGGTACAATAGGCTATGCTATGGAATAGCAGTGGCTCCGGGTATTTTTCAGAGGACAATGGACCAAGTTCTAGGTCACATTCCGGGGGTACTTTGTTTTCTAGATGATGTCCTCATTTCAGGTTCATCTAAAAAGGAACACCTAACTAGATTAACCACAGTTCTAAAAAGACTCCGGGATGCCGGACTTAAGCTAAAGAAAGAAAAGTGTTCGTGGGTCACTAATGAGGTTTCATATTTAGGGTTCCGCATAGATGCCTCAGGCATTTATCAAACGGTGGATAAACTAGAAGCAATGAAAAATGCACCACCTCCACAAAACATCACACAGTTACAGGCTTATTTAGGTCTCCTAAACTTTTATAGGAAATTTTTGCTTAATGCATCGACTTTCCTTGAACCCCTAAATAAGTTATTAGGATCTGGGGAACAGTGGAGATGGGAGAAAACCCAAAAGGAAGCATTTGAGGCTTCCAAGGACGTACTACTAAAGTCCACTCTCCTAGTGCATTATGATCCTAAACTTCCTCTCATAGTTTAAGCAGATAGCAGTTCTTATGGAACTGGGGCAGTGTTATCTCACCACATTGATGGTGTAGATAGGCATATCTGTTTTGCTTCTAGAACACTAACTGAGACTGAAAGGCGATATGCACAACTTGGACGTGAAGCCTTAGCCTTAGTATTTGCAGTAAAAAAATTTCATTTCTATCTATGGGGTCATGAATTCAAACTAATTACTGACCATAAGCCTCTTTTAGGTTTATTTTCGCCTAATAAAAATATTCCAGTTATGGCCTCAGGTAGGATTCAACGATGGGCACTGAGTCTACAAGCCTATAAATTTGACTTGGTACATCGGTCAGGCAAACTTCTAGGTACGACTGATGCTCTAAGTAGGTTGCCTTTAGAAAATCCAAATGAATGCGTACCTATACCTATAGAAAGGGTTCACTTGGTGGAATTTTTGGAATCCACTCCAGTAACTGCAGTAGCGTGGGGTAGACACCCCAGTTAGGTTACTTAGGTTCTAGCAAACAATCAAAAGCACTTACCGGTGCGTTGAATTAGGTATTCCTCGAAGCCTACCGTTTTATTCCTGTGTCCAACAAATAGCCTACCTAACTCTCTCTTACATTACCAATTTAGAAGCTATAGACATTACCCCTAACTATACTTAAGTACGAACAACTTCCTACCCGATTTGTCACCTTAGAAACATCATCTAATTATACTCAGCACCAAAGATTAGGTCAGATAGGAAAAAACATGTCTAGGCCAGACCAAAGCAATACGAACAGCTGCGTTGGTTCGTTTATGACTTGCTCTTGCCATTCAGGTTAGATTTAGTGATATTTACACTTTAGTGACTTTTAGACTATATACATATATATATACATACACGTCACCTCACTCCTCCCCTAAAAGTTTAGTCTGTCAGGGGGATGAGGGACCCTAGACGACCTGCGGAGCGGGGTTGATGTAGTAGGATTAGGTGCAACCTGTATAGGCGGGCAAGTTGAACCATTTTCCGGAGGATCAGTTCTCTCTTCCGGAAGACTCTGGTCCTTCTGCACTTCACGTTCCAATATCTGGTCCTGATGGCGTTTAATAGAACGACCATCTTCTAGTTGGCACTTGAAGGAAACAGGGCCCGTTCTCTCCTGCACAGTTGCAGGAAACCATTTTGGTCCAGCCCCATAGTTGCGAATCATAACTGGATCATTAGGTTTCGCTTCTAGAACTCTCCCTCTTTTAGTGTCGTGGTACAACTTCTGTTTTTCCTGATGGCGTAAAACTCGTTGTTGTAACGTTTCGTTTAGACTTAACAAATCGAAAACTGAACGAATTCCCCGGCCAATCAGAAGTTTAGAGGGAGACAGCCTCGTCGTGGTGTGTGGTGTTATTCGATATTTAACAAAGATTTATCCAACACCACTTGCATTTCCTCCCCACGAGAATGACGCAAGGCCGACTTGAAAGTACGGACCATGTTTTCCGCGAGACCGTTAGTAGACGGGTGGAAAACACTAGACCGGACATGTCTAATGCCATTTAGGTGGACGAAGGAACGAAATTCCTCACTGGTAAAACAAGTACCATTGTCGGAAACCAGGACTACGGGTAAACCCCATCGAGCGAAAACCGAACGGAGTAAGCGAATAGTAACACCCGAAGTCGTGGAAGTGGTTGGAAGAATTTCCACCCACTTAGAGTAGGCGTCCACAATGACTAGGAAATAAGTATTATTTATAGGACCTGCATAGTCAACATGGATCCTATGCCACGGTATAGTAGGCCATTCCCAAGGATGAAGTGGACTTTTCCTTGGGAGATCTCTGTTCTCTAGGCAGCTTTGACAGGAACGAACCAATGATTCGAGTTCTCCATCTAAACCAGGCCACCAGAAATAAGCTCTCGCCAGCTCTTTCATTTTTGTTGCGCCCATGTGTTCAGCGTGAAGTTCCTTCACTAAATTCGACCTGCCTTTATTTGGAATAATCACTCTGTGGCCCCATAAGAGACAGCCATTTTGAATCGAGAGGCCAGACTGACGTTGATAAAAAGGCTGTAATTCACTCTCAACCTTAGTAGGCCAACCAACTGAGCAGAAATGGATGACCCTAGACAGAATAGGGTCTGATTTTGTCCACTGCTCTATTTGTACTGCACATACTGGAGTGGATTCCAAAAACTCCACCAAGTGAACCCATTCTGTAGGTATAGGTACACAATCATTTGGATTTTCTAAGGGCAACCTACTTAGCGCATCAGCCGTACCTAGAAGTTTACCTGACCGATGTACTAAGTCAAATTTATAGGCTTGTAGAATCAGTGCCCATCGTTGAATCCTACCTGAGGCCATAACTGGAATATTTTTATTAGGTGAAAATAAACCTAAAAGAGGCTTATGGTCAGTAATTAGTTTAAATTCATGACCCCATAGATAGAAATGAAATTTTCTTACTGCAAATACTAAGGCTAATGCTTCACGTTCCACTTGTGCATATCGTCTTTCCGTCTCGGTTAGTGTTCTAGAAGCAAAACAGATAGGCCTATGTACACCATCAATGTGGTGAGATAACACTGCCCCAATTCCATAAGAACTGCTGTCTGCTGAAACTACGAGAGGAAGTTTAGGATCATAATGCACTAGGAGAGTGGACTTTAGTAGTACGTCCTTTGAAGCCTCAAATGCCTCCTTTTGAGTTTTCTCCCATCTCCACTGTTCCCCAGATCGTAATAGCTTATTTAGGGGTTCAAGGAAAGTCGATGCATTAGGCAAAAATTTCCTATAAAAGTTTAGGAGACCTAAATAAGCTTGTAACTGTGTGATGTTTTGTGGAGGTGGTGCCTTTTCTATTGCTTCTAGTTTATCCACCGTTGGGTGAATGCCTGAGGCATCTATGCGGAACCCTAAATATGAAACCTCATTAGTGACCCATGAACACTTTTCTCTCTTTAGCTTAAGTCCGGCATCCCGGAGTCTTTTTAGAACCGTGGTTAATCTAGTTAGGTGTTCTTTTTTAGTCGAACCTGAAATGAGGACATCATCTAGAAAGCAAAGTACCCCTGGAATGTGACCTAGAACTTGGTCCATTGTCCTCTGAAAAATACCCGGAGCCGATGCTATTCCATAGCATAGCCTATTGTACTTATATAGGCCTCGGTGCGTATTTATGATAGTTAATTCTTTAAAGTTTTCATCTAAACTTAGTTGAGCATAGGCTTGGGACATATCGAGTTTTGTGAAATATTTACCCCCAGCAAGAGAACTAAATAATTCATCAGGCTTGGGTATAGGATAGCAATCTAGAAGGATGGCTCTATTTGCTGTTAAACGGTAATCCCCACATAACCGCACGGACTTGTCCGGTTTTAGTACAGGAACTACTGGGGCAGCCCACTTAGCGTGTGTGACTGGTTCGATAATTTTATCTTTTAGCAGCCTGTCAATTTATAAATCTACCTTCTCCCGCAGTGCATGCGGATATGAGAGTGTATGCACATCTGTCTGACCCCTTGGCAAGATTTTGTCAATTGGCATTTTCAAAGCATCAATCCAATCACGGCCTAGTAGAGTAGGCCCTTGCTCATCCACCACTAAAAGGGTTAAGGGATGAGACAAAGTTTTCTGGTTGAGTGTAACTGTGACGTATGCTTCTCCACAAATAGGTATTTGTATGTCCACGTACTTTTTCAAAATCGTTTTAGATGCATGTAGTTTAGGTGTGTTTTTGAAAATCTTATCAAAAACTACCTTGGACATGACCGTCCGGGCAGCACCCGTATCCAATTCTAGAGGAACTGTAATTCCATTTAGGCCTACCTCTACAATATATGGGCCTGTATTTTTCCCACTTTGCTGCTCATAAAATAGGTACTTCACCCCAATGTTCGAAGTATTTCCCTTTTGAGGATTTATACTAGAAATGTTAAAATTAGAATTTTCACCCTTTGTTTTCTTTGAAAAACACACTTTAGCTATGTGGCCTATTTTACTACAGTTTCGGCAAACTGCTTCTTTAAAAGGGCAATCCTTCTTTCAATGGTGTTTTCCACACCCTGTACATGGCTTGGAAGGCTTAGTAGAATTAGTAGGCTTAGTCGTATTCGCCTCATACCTTTTATTTGCCTCTCTAGTAGGATCGTTAGGTCTGCCAGGCCTAGAAGATTTAAAGCTGTTTACGTGTTGGGCTTTACTACTATGATTGCCAAAAGCTCTAACATCTTTAGCAGCTGCTTCTCTAGCCGTAGCTATTTCTACAGCCTGACTAAAAGTTAGGTCCTGTATGGCTAATAGGGCTCTCTGGGTAGACTCCTCTTTGAGACCCATTACAAACCTATCTCTTAGCATTTCATCTAATTTGTCCCCAAATTTACACGTACGGCTATGGCTTTTTATTCCTGCAACAAACTCTGCAATGCTTTCATTTCCCGTCTGATGCCTTGAATAAAATTTGAAACGTTCATAGATGAGAACTACTCGGGGTTTGTAGTGATCGGTTAGGGCCTGTACCAATTCATTATAGGTGCATGTTTCCGGTGCTTTAGGAGAAACTAGGTCCATAACTAAACCAAACGTTTTAGGGCCTATTATAGTTAAAAAGGTAGGTACTTTCTTAGCATCCGGAATGGAATTTGCCTCGAAAAACAACCTCACCCTATTGGCATAAGCTTCGAAGTCCTCCCCAGAGTCTTCGTAGGGGCTTATATGGCCAATCACCGACATGCTAGAGCAAAACCGAATTAGGCCAAATCACGTGAAGTAGGTTAGGTTAGGTTTAAATTTGATCTAGTTATTCCCCAGTTAGGGCTGAATAGTGAATTGTATTAGAGTTAGGGCTGAGTAGGAATTAGTTTTAGAGTTAGGGCTGAGTAGGAATTAGTTTTAGAGTTAGGGCTGAGTAGGAATTAGTTTTAGAGTTAGGGCTGAGTAGGAATTAGTTTTAGAGTTAGGGCGGCCGGACCTACGCTATAGTACGGTAGCTTACCCACACAAACAAACCAAATCGGACGACCCACTAGGCTACATCCAATTTTCCAAACAACCACTTGAACCCAATAAGCCAAATTAACCCAATGAGCCAAATTTAACCCAATTAACAAAATTTAACCAAATGAGCCAAATCCCATCCTCGTCGCCAAATGTGATAGCGTGGGGTAGACACCCCAGTTAGGTTACTTAGGTTCTAGCAAACAATCAAAAGCACTTACCGGTGCGTTGAATTAGGTATTCCTCGAAGCCTACCGTTTTATTCCTGTGTCCCACAAATAGCCTACCTAACTCTCTCTTACGTTACCAATTTAGAAGCTATAGACATTACCCCTAACTATACTTAAGTACGAACAACTTCCTACCCGATTTGTCACCTTAGAAACATCATCTAATTATACTCAGCACCAAAGATTAGGTCAGATAGGAAAAAACATGTCTAGGCCAGACCAAAGCAATACGAACAGCCGCGTTGGTTCGTTTATGACTTGCTCTTGCCATTCAGCTTAGATTTAGTGATATTTACACTTTAGTGACTTTTAGACTATATACATATATATACATATACGTCACCTCATTCGCCTAATAAAAATATTCCAGTTATGGCCTCAGGTAGGATTCAACGATGGGCACTGAGTCTACAAGCCTATAAATTTGACTTGGTACATTGGTCAGGCAAACTTCTAGGTACGACTGATGCTCTAAGTAGGTTGCCTTTAGAAAATCCAAATGAATGCGTACCTATACCTATAGAATGGGTTCACTTGGTGGAATTTTTGGAATCCACTCCAGTAACTGCAGTACAGATAGATCAGTGGACAAAATCAGACCCTATTCTGTCTAGGGTCGTCCATTACTGCTCAGTTGGTTGGCCTACTAAGGTTGAGAGTGAATTACAGCCTTTTTATCAACGTCAGTCTGGACTCTCGATCCAAAATGGCTGTCTCTTATGTGGCCACAGAGTGATAATTCCGAACGAAGGCAGGTCGAATTTAGTGAAGGAACTTCATGCTGAACACATGGGTGCAACAAAAATGAAAGAGCTGGCAAGAGCTTATTTCTGGTGGCCCAGTTTAGATGGAGAACTCGAATCATTAGTTCGTTCCTGTCAAAACTGCCTAGAGAACAGAGATCTCTCAAGGAAAAGTCCATTTCATCTGTGGGAATGACCTATCTTACCTTGGCATAGGATCCATGTTGACTATGCAGGTCCTATAAATAATACCTATTTCCTAGTTATTGTGGACGCCTACTCTAAGTGGGTGGAAATTTTTCCAACCACTTCCACGACTTCGGGTGTTACTATTCGCTTACTCCGTTCGTGTTTCGCTCGATGGGGTTTACCCGTAGTTCTGGTTTTCGACAATGGTACTTGTTTTACCAGTGAGGAATTTCGTTCTTTTGTCCACCTAAATGGCATTAGACATGTCCGGTCTAGTGTTTTTCACTTGTCTGCTGACGGTCTCGCGGAAAACATGGTCCGTACTTTCAAGTCGGCCTTGCGTCATTCTCATGGGGAGGAAATGCAAGTGGTGTTGGATAAATTTTTGTTTAAATATCGACTAACACCTCACATAACGACTGGGGTGTATTCTTCTAAACTCATGATTGGCCGGGGAATTCGTTCAGTTTTCGATCTGTTACGTCTAAACGAAACGTTACAACAACGTCGTTGTTTTACGCCATCAGGAAAAACAAGTTGTACCACGACACTAAAAAAGGTAGAGTTATAGAACCGCAACCTAATGATCCAGTTATGATTCGCAACTATGGGACTGGACCAAAATGGGTTCTTGCAACGGTGCAGGAGAGAACGGGCCCTGTTTCCTTCAATTGCCAACTAGAAGATGGTCGTTCTATTAAATGCCATCAGGACCAGATATGGGAACATGAATCGCAGGATGACCAGAGTTTTCCGGAAGAGAGACCCGATCCTCTGGAAAATGGTTCAGTTCGCCCGCCTATACAGGCTGCACCTATTCCTACTACAACAACCCCGCTCCGCAGATCGTCTAGGGTCTCTCACCCCCCTGACAGACTAAACTTGTAGGGGAGGAGTGAGGTGACGTGTGTGTATGTGTATATATATATGTATATAGTCTAAAAGTCACTAAAGGGAAAAGTCACTAAAAGAAAACTGAATGGCAACACAAAAGGATAAACAGCGGAACGCGGTCTGTTCGTTTGTTTGGGCTGAACTAACAGCATGATTATTTATATCTGACTAAATCGTTGGTGCTAAGTTTAATTTGGTGATGTTTGTAAAGTGACAAATTAAAGTAGGAAGTTGTCTAATAATTATATCAGTTAGGGGTAATGTCTATAGCTTCTAAATTAGTAAAGTTAGAGAGTTAGGGAGGCGCTTTATGGGACGCTGGAAATCTATGGTAGGCTGTAAAGAAGATCTAAATCAAAGCACCGGTAAGTGTCTTTGTTGTTGTTTAGTAACCTAGTAACTTAGCGGGGCCACAAACCCCAAGTTATTACAACTTAAATATCAATTAAATGGAATTTGTTTTTATTACATAAATTTCAATGGTAGGGAGCGAATATTAGGCATGCTCCAGGACGCAACAAGTGTTAATCCGGCCCTGTATCTAGGGCGGGTCAAGACAAGTTTTTTTTTTTTTAAAACGACACTATGTGAGGGTTTTCATTTGGGTTAACAAATAACATCAAAAGTTGAGCTATGTGCGACCCCCTGTACCCCTCGCATATAGTCTCCCCTTTTTCCCCACTCTTCTAGCTGAGATTTCACAATAAGCTTTGAACCTATTCTGAACATCAATTTAAGATATGTTAAAAACTAAGTTCGGAGACCTTATTTGCCCTTATTTAAATCAAATGAGTATCTTTTTTATTTATGGACACTTTTTTTTTATGCAAGGTTGCCACATTGGCCACTTTGTGGCCAAATTTCACAAATGTGCAAAAAAGTCTGGCAACTCTAATTTTTTTAGTACTCTTTGCAAAAAATTATATTATTTTATTTTTATGTCAAATTACTGATTAAGTGAAATTATTATTGAGTATTAGTTATTGATTAAAACTATTGTTTTTTAAGTTAAATTATTGGTTAAGTCAAATTAATCATGACAACAAGAAAAACGTCGTCAAATGCAGCCTTTGGACATCCTTCCGAGTTTCCAGCAGCTATGATACCAACAAAAGCAGATGTTGTGAGGCACTACAGCTTTGTGCGACGACGAGAAGAGGCTGACTCAAATAAATCGATTACTTTTAATGAATGTTGTAACATAGTCGCAATAGACGTTGAAACCATATGGAGAAGGTTCTCTTTCCCTACAATAAGTACTCGTGGAATCTTTCAGAAAGTTGTTAGAGTGATAGAAGCAGCCTCAAAGTTGGACAAAGTTCCTAGAAACCGAAGAGATGAGAGATTTGAACAAAAAGTTTCCGAGTATGATGCTATGTTTGATGTATGTGCCTGTGATTGCTACGATAAAGGGAGTGATAGAAATGCCTGCCGGTGCAAGGATAAAATAACAATTGCTGAGTGGGATTCTTTTGTAGGGCAAAAGCAAAGATTAAACCAACTGGGGCCAATTGATAGAAAAGCTGCTTTGATGAGGAAAAGATATATTGCTAGAGCTCAAAAAGAACACGAACGCCGAATGAGATCACAAGGAGAATTGACTGAAGCTATCAGAGTTGTCCCTTCAACATCACAAGAATCACAGGATGCAGCCGGTGCTGAGAGCATGAAGGTAGAGATCGATCAAGAGGATGAAGACTTCATGCCTGATATAGCGTTAATAGAGAATGAGCAGAACAGATATACCTATGAAGAGTTGGCAGTGACCGCAGATCGTTACAGAGTGAGTTGCAGGGCAGCAGCAGCAATTGTTAATGCTGCTTTAAAAGATATGAGAATCCTGGATCAGGGCAACATGATTGATAGAAAGAAGCTGGAGAGGGAAAGAGCACGAGTAGGTAAAAAATTGAGCACGAGGGTTAAATCGGAGAAAAAAGTGCATTGGCTTTGATGGGAGAAGAGATGACACATTAACCAGGGCAGGCAAGATCAAAGAAGAGGACTACGTCATTGTTAAAGAGCCTGGAAATATCTATATAGATCATGTAACACTTGATCATGGAAATGCTCGTTGTGTAGCAGAAGAGCTGATTACTGTAATAGTGGACTCAGAAAATTCAGACACTCTAAAAGATTTAATATGTGATGGCACTGCTGTGAACACAGGAAGAATCGGTGGAGTAATAAAGCTTGTTGAAATCTATCTGAATAGGTCTGTTCAGTGGCTGGTATGCCTTCTTCATATAAACGAACTACCATTCAGGCACGTCTACGAGGTAATAGATGGAAAAACAACAGGCCCAAGTACTTTCAAGGGTTCATTTGGAAATAAATTGAAAACTGATCTAACAAAACTGGAAGTGGTTGCTTTTTCTCCTGTTAAAAGAGACATTCCTGAAATTCCATATGATGTTGTTAATGCTTTAAGCAGTGATCAAACGTAATTCAACAATATGTGCCTAGCTGCTCAATCTGGAAATGTCTCCAAAGATCTCGCAGAAAGATCTGATACAATTCATCATGCTCGTTGGCTAACTAGAGCAAATAGAATTCTTAGACTCTATGTGCCAACACCAAATCCAACCCAAGATCTCAAAGATCTAGTAGAAATTATTATGCTACCTTATGCTCCAGGATAGTTTTGGGTTAAGTCACATCCACTGGCATCTGACGGATCATCTAACCTTTGGTACTTAGGGTATCTGCTGCGCAACTTGAAGGAGAAATACAGCTTGATCATGGAACCGGTGTTTCAGAATAACTCATACTTTGGCGAACCCCCAAAATATTCTACTATCGATGATAACAGATTCAAAAAGAGAAGTTAGAGAGGTTGCAATCCAGAGAATCATTTTCTCAAGAACTACATTTTCTGGATCAAGAAACTCTGACCTACCTCGAACTCTTAATTTTGATTCTTCAGACTACACTGAAATGATTGATTGGCAGAAAGAGGTAATTTATCTGCCTCCACTTCTGAGAAACTTTAGCAATAAGGAACTTTTGCTAGCAAAACAAGAACTACTCAAAATATCAGCCTTTCCTTGTCACAGCCAAGGAATAGAAGGCGCTGTGAATCTAGCCACGAATGCGTCTGATGTACGAATTGGCTACGAAAATCGCCAAAAATATATTCTTAATCTACTGGAATCACGGCAAAGATTGTCTAAATTTAATGGAAAGGACAGTGGAATAAATAAACATGCAGTGTTACTTTCAAAATAGCTGAAGTTTATGCATCGTGCAAAAGAGCACTTCATTAGGTAATGTTTTTTCTTTTTCTTGTAGAAAACAAGTTCTGTTGTTTAATTTCTCAAAAATGTTATTTAATTCGGTAATTTGTTCCTTATTTTTTATCTTAATATATAGTATATACTCAAAAACACGTACAAATGTCATTTTCTTTGAGTTTGAATAAAAAAATAAGAAACACGAGTTTAACACAGCTGAAACAATTTTTATCTGAGTTTTTAATGAAAAATATACATTTTGGCAAATGGAAACTAAAAACCGAAAATTTGTGCCGGGGGTAGGAGACTTAGGATACATGAAATATTTTACTGAGTGACTACTGTGACCCATACGAAACCCCCACAATGTGTCACTTTTGAATACACAATATCAACCCGCCGTACCAGTGTATACTCCACGGTTCAGTCTTGGGTTGAGTGTTATTTTTATTTTTATTATATACAAATAAACAAACAAACATTTTATTTCAGACTCAACAGGTACAAACATTATACACGAGGTCCATAGATTAAGAGATAGTTGTCTGGAGCACTGATTAAGTAGGCCAGTGAGTCACTGTGTATAATGAACATACAATTGCCCACGCCAATGCTTCCAGATTTCAGATTTATAAAATATATCTGAGACCAGTCCACTAACCATGGCTTCTATTATCTTATTGACTGACTCACCAAACCTAGTGATAAATCTAAATACAAAATTGCGAATGACACTGGCACAGTTAGGCACCTTATTGACTACAAACAGCATACTGACACTAGAAGGAGCACCATTTACAAATCTTGGGAGTCCTTAATAAACTCCTAAAAATATTATTATATGCAACATATAATTTTCTCAAACTATACATCCCGTAGTTCCACCACAAATGAGCTGTATACATTGGAGTACTACAAAAAGTTTTGAACAAAATCAACTTAACATCTAATGAACACATATGAAATTTTCTGACCAAATTATTTCTCTGAGCATATAATTGTCTACATTGCCTTAGAATATCACAGTCATCTGAAAGACCATCCGTTAGTATGTGGCCAAGATACTTAGTCTGGGTTACTTCTGACAGCATCATACCATTCAATTGAAATTCAGGAAATTTTATATACTTGTAGGCCTTGGTCCTCATAATCATAACATGACTTTTATCAGGATTATATTTTATGTCGTCATCCTTCCTATACCTTTCACACACCTTCAAAAGTGTGCTGAGCCCTTTTACAGATGGAGAAATAAGAACTAGATCATTTGCATACATCAGATGATTAACAATCATTGTACCAATATAGCAGCCTATTTTACAGGTGTTCAGCACAACAGATAGATTATCCATATAAACATCGATTAAGTAGGGGGATAGTATCCCTCCCTGCCTGACACCATTGGTCACAGTGGTTGCGAGGTAGGAAACAGAGGGTGGTCGTTGATGGAGCGGAGTCGTGTTGGGCTAATGTAGCGAGTGGCGTTCCTCAGGGTTCTGTATTGGGCCCCTTGCTTTTTCTTATATATATTAACGATTTAGATGTCGGCCTAGTCAGTACAGTTTCAAAGTTTGCGGATGACACGAAGCTGGGTGGTAGGGCGATTAATGACGAAGATAGAGGTAAAATCCAGGAAGATCTGAATAAAATCGTTGATTGGTCAGTCACATGGCAAATGAGATTTAACGTTGATAAGTGCAAAATTTTGCATATAGATTCGCGTAACGGTAATTTTGCATATTGTGATAGCGTGGGGTAGACACCCCAGTTAGGTTACTTAGGTTCTAGCAAACAATCAAAAGCACTTACCGGTGCGTTGAATTAGATATTCCTTTGGGAGCCTACCATTAGATTCCTGTGTCCCACAAACAGCCTACCTAACTCTCTCTTACATTACCAATTTAGAAGCTATAGACATTACCCCTAACTATACTTAAGTACGGACAACTTCCTACCCGATTTGTCACCTTAGAAACACCACCTAATTACAGTCAGCACCAACGATTAGGTCAGATAGGAAAAAACATCTCTAGGCTAGCCCAAAACAATACGAACAGCCGCGTTGGTTCGTTTATGACTTGCTCTTGCCATTCAGCTTAGATTTAGTGATATTTCCCCTTTAGTGACTTTTAGACTATATACATATATATACACACGTCACCTCACTCCTCCCCTACAAGTTTAGTCTGTCAGGGGGATGAGGGACCCTAGACGACCTGCGGAGCGGGGTTGATGTAGTAGGATTAGGTGCAACCTGTATAGGCGGGCGAGTTGAACCATTTTCCGGAGGATCAGTTCTCTCTTCCGGAAGACTCTGGTCCTTCTGCAATTCACGTTCCCATATCTGGTCCTGATGGCGTTTAATAGAACGACCATCTTCTAGTTGGCACTTGAAGGAAACAGGGCCCGTTCTCTCCTGCACAGTTGCAGGAACCCATTTTGGTCCAGCCCCATAGTTGCGAATCATAACTGGATCATTAGGTTGCGCTTCTATAACTCTCCCTCTTTTAGTGTCGTGGTACAGCTTCTGTTTTTCCTGATGGCGTAAAACTCGTTGTTGTAACGTTTCGTTTGGACGTAACAAATCGAAAACTGAACGAATTCCCCGGCCAATCAGAAGTTTAGAGGGAGACACCCCCGTCGTGGTGTGGTGTTATTCGATATTTAAACAAAAATTTATCCAACACCACTTGCATTTCCTCCCCACGAGAATGACGCAAGGCCGACTTGAAAGTACGGACCATGTTTTCCGCGAGACCGTTAGTAGACGGGTGGAAAACACTAGACCGGACATGTCTAATGCCATTTAGGTGGACGAAGGAACGAAATTCCTCACTGGTAAAACAAGTACCATTGTCGGAAACCAGGACTACGGGTAAACCCCATCGAGCGAAAACCGAACGGAGTAAGCGAATAGTAACACCCGAAGTCGTGGAAGTGGTTGGAAAAATTTCCACCCACTTAGAGTAGGCGTCCACAATGACTAGGAAATAATATTATTTATAGGACCTGCATAGTCAACATGGATCCTATGCCACGGTATAGTAGGCCATTCCCAAGGATGAAGTGGACTTTTCCTTGGGAGATCTCTGTTCTCTAGGCAGCTTTGACAGGAACGAACCAATGATTCGAGTTCTCCATCTAAACCAGGCCACCAGAAATAAGCTCTCGCCAGCTCTTTCATTTTTGTTGCACCCATGTGTTCAGCGTGAAGTTCCTTCACTAAATTCGACCTGCCTTCATTTGGAATATCACTCTGTGGCCCCATAAGAGACAGCCATTTTGAATCGAGAGGCCAGACTGACGTTGATAAAAAGGCTGTAATTCACTCTCAACCTTAGTAGGCCAACCAACTGAGCAGAAATGGATGACCCTAGACAGAATAGGGTCTGATTTTGTCCACTGCTCTATTTGTACCGCAGATACTGGAGTGGATTCCAAAAACTCCACCAAGTGAACCCATTCTGTAGGTATAGGTACACAATCATTTGGATTTTCTAAGGGCAACCTACTTAGCGCATCAGCCGTACCTAGAAGTTTACCTGACCGATGTACTAAGTCAAATTTATAGGCTTGTAGAATCAGTGCCCATCGTTGAATCCTACCTGAGGCCATAACTGGAATATTTTTATTAGGTGAAAATAAACCTAAAAGAGGCTTATGGTCAGTAATTATTTAAATTCATGACCCCATAGATAGAAATGAAATTTTTTTACTGCAAATACTAAGGCTAATGCTTCACGTTCCACTTGTGCATATCGTTTTTCAGTCTCAGTTAGTGTTCTAGAAGCAAAACAGATAGGCCTATCTACACCATCAATGTGGTGAGATAACACTGCCAATTCCATAAGAACTGCTGTCTGCTGAAACTACGAGAGGAAGTTTAGGATCATAATGCACTAGGAGAGTGGACTTTAGTAGTACGTCCTTGGAAGCCTCAAATGCTTCCTTTTGAGTTTTCTCCCATCTCCACTGTTCCCCAGATCGTAATAGCTTATTTAGGGGTTCAAGGAAAGTCGATGCATTAGGCAAAAATTTCCTATAAAGTTTAGGAGACCTAAATAAGCTTGTAACTGTGTGATGTTTTGTGGAGGTGGTGCATTTTTTATTGCTTCTAGTTTATCCACCGTTGGATGAACCTGAGGCATCTATGCGGAACCCTAAATATGAAACCTCGTTAGTGACCCATGAACACTTTTCTCTCTTTAGCTTAAGTCCGGCATCCCGGAGTCTTTTTAGAACCGTGGTTAATCTAGTTAGGTGTTCTTTTTTAGACGAACCTGAAATGAGGACATCATCTAGAAAGCAAAGTACCCCTGGAATGTGACTTAGAACTTGGTCCATTGTCCTCTGAAAAATACCCGGAGCCGATGCTATTCCATAGCATAGCCTATTGTACTTATATAGGCCTCGGTGCGTATTTATGATAGTTAATTCTTTAGAGTTTTCATCTAAACTTAGTTGAGCATAGGCTTGGGACATATCGAGTTTTGTGAAATATTTACCCCAGCAAGAGAGCTAAATAATTCATCAGGCTTGGGTATAGGATAGCAATCTAGAAGGACGGCTCTATTTGCTGTTAAACGGTAATCCCCACATAACCGCACGGACTTGTCCGGTTTTAGTACAGGAACTACTGGGGCAGCCCACTTAGCGTGTGTGACTGGTTCGATAATTTTATCTTTTAGCAGCCTGTCAATTTCTAAATCTACCTTCTCCCGCAGTGCATGCGCAATTGAACGAGCCTTACAAAATTTCGGAGTTACATTAGGATCTACTTCTATGCAGACCTGATGGCCTTTAGGTTGCCTACTTCAGGCCCAAAACAGAAGAAAACTCCCTTAACAATGAGTCTATGTCAGATGGATAGAGAGTGTATGCACATCTGCCTGACCCTTTGGCAAGATTTTGTCAATCGGCATTTTCAAAGCATCAATCCAATCACGGCCTAGTAGAGTAGGCCCTTGCTCATCCACCACTAAAAGGGTTAAGGGATGAGACAAAGTTTTCTGGTTGAGTGTAACTGTGACGGATGCTTCTCCACAAATAGGTATTTGTATGTCCCCATATTTCTTCAAAATAGTTTTAGATGCATGTAGTTTAGGTGTGTTTTTGAAAATTTTATCAAAAACTGCCTTGGACATGACCGTTCGGGCAGCACCTGTATCTAATTCTAGAGGAACTGTAATTCCATTTAGGCCTACCTCTACAATATATGGGCCTGTATTTTTCCCACTTTGCTGCTCATAAAATAGGTACTCCACTCCAATGTTCGAAGTATTTCCCTTTGAGGATTTACACTAGAAATGTTAAAATTAGAATTTTCACCTTCGTTTTCTTTGAAAAACACACTTTAGCTATGTGGCCTATTTTACTACAGTTTCGGCAAACTGCTTCTTTAAAAGGGCAATCCTTCTTCCAATGGTGTTTTCCACACCCTGTACATGGCTTGGAAGGCTTAGTAGAATTAGTAGGCTTAGTCGTATTCGCCTCATACCTTTTATTTGCCTGTCTAGTAGGCTCATTAGGTCTGCCAGGCCTAGAAGATTTAAAGCTTTACGTGTTGGGCTTTACTACTGTGATTTCCAAAAGCTCTAACATCTTTAGCAGCTGCTTCTCTAGCCGTAGCTATTTCTACAGCCTGACTAAAAGTTAGGTCCTGTATGGCTAATAGGGCTCTCTGGGTAGACTCCTCTTTGAGACCCATTACAAACCTATCTCTTAGCATTTCATCTAATTTGTCCCCAAATTTACACGTACGGCTATGGCTTTTTATTCCTGCAACAAACTCTGCAATGCTTTCATTTCCCGTCTGATGCCTTGAATAAAATTTGAAACGTTCATAGATGAGAACTACTCGGGGTTTGTAGTGATCGGTTAGGGCCTGTACCAATTCATTATAGGTGCAGGTTTCCGGTGCTTTAGGAGAAACTAGGTCCATAACTAAACCAAACGTTTTAGGGCCTATTATAGTTAAAAAGGTAGGTACTTTCTTAGCATCAGGAATGGAATTTGCCTCGAAAAACAACCTCACCCTAGTGGCATAAGCTTCGAAGTCCTCCCCAGAGTCTTCGTAGGGGCTTATATGGCCAATCACCGACATGCTAGAGCAAAACCGAATTAGGCCAAATCACGTGAAGTAGGTTAGATTAGGTTTAAATTTGATCTAGTTACTCCCCAGTTAGGGCTGAATAGTGAATTGTATTAGAGTTAGGGCTGAGTAGGAATTAGTTTTAGAGTTAGGGCTGAGTAGGAATTAGTTTTAGAGTTAGGCCGGCGGACCTACGCTATAGTACGGTAGTTACCCACACAAACAAACCAAATCGGACGACCCACTAGGCTACATCCAATTTTCCAAACAACCACTTGAACCCAATAAGCCAAATTAAACCAATGAGCCAAATTTAACCCAATGAACAAAATTTAATCAAATGAGCCAAATTCAATCCAATGAGCCAAATTAAATCCAATGAGCTTAATCGAATCCCATGAGCTTAATCGAATCCCATGAGCTTAATCGAATCCCATGAGCTTAATTGAATCCCATCCTCGTCGCCAAATGTGATAGCGTGGGGTAGACACCCCATTAGGTTACTTAGGTTCTAGCAAACAATCAAAAGCACTTACCGGTGCGTTGAATTAGATATTCCTTTGGGAGCCTACCATTAGATTCCTGTGTCCCACAAACAGCCTACCTAACTCTCTCTTACATTACCAATTTAGAAGCTATAGACATTACCCCTAACTATACTTAAGTACGGACAACTTCCTACCCCATTTGTCACCTTAGAAACACCACCTAATTACACTCAGCACCAACGATTAGGTCAGATAGGAAAAAACATCTCTAGGCTAGCCCAAAACAATACGAACAGCCGCGTTGGTTCGTTTATGACTTGCTCTTGCCATTCAGCTTAGATTTAGTGATATTTCCCCTTTAGTGACTTTTAGACTATATACATATATATACACACACGTCACCTCACTCCTCCCCTACAAGTTTAGTCTGTCAGGGGGATGAGGGACCCTAGACGACCTGCGGAGCGGGGTTGATGTAGTAGGATTAGGTGCAACCTGTATAGGCGGGCGAGTTGAACCATTTTCCGGAGGATCGGTTCTCTCTTCCGGAAGACTCTGGTCCTTCTGCAATTCCCGTTCCCATATCTGGTCCTGATGGCGTTTAATAGAACGACCATCTTCTAGTTAGCACTTGAAGGAAACCGGGCCCGTTCTCTCCTGGACAGTTGCAGGAACCCATTTTGGTCCAGCCCCATAGTTGCGAATCATAACTGGATCATTAGGTTGCGCCTCTATAACTCTCCCTCTTTTAGTGTCATGGTACAGCTTCTGTTTTTCCTGATGGCGTCCTGATGGACGTAACAAATCGAAAACTGAACGAATTCCCCGGCCAATCAGAAGTTTAGAGGGAGACACCCTCGTCGTGGTGTGGTGTTATTCGATATTTAACAAAAATTTATCCAACACCACTTGCATTTCCTCCCCACGAGAATGACGCAAGGCCGACTTGAAAGTACGGACCATGTTTTCCGCGAGACCGTTAGTAGACGGGTGGAAAACACTAGACCGGACATGTCTAATGCCATTTAGGTGGACGAAGGAACGAAATTCCTCACTGGTAAAACAAGTACCATTGTCGGAAACCAGGACTACGGGTAAACCCCATCGAGCGAAAACCGAACGGAGTAAGCGAATAGTAACACCCGAAGTCGTGGAAGTGGTTGGAAAAATTTCCACCCACTTAGAGTAGGCGTCCACAATGACTAGGAAATAAGTATTATTTATAGGACCTGCATAGTCAACATGGATCCTATGCCACGGTATAGTAGGCCATTCCCAAGGATGAAGTGGACTTTTCCTTGGGAGATCTCTGTTCTCTAGGCAGCTTTGACAGGAACGAACCAATGATTCGAGTTCTCCATCTAAACCAGGCCACCAGAAATAAGCTCTCGCCAGCTCTTTCATTTTTTGTTGCGCCCATGTGTTCAGCGTGAAGTTCCTTCACTAAATTCGACCTGCCTTCATTTGGAATATCACTCTGTGGCCCCATAAGAGACAGCCATTTTGAATCGAGAGGCCAGACTGACGTTGATAAAAAGGCTGTAATTCACTCTCAACCTTAGTAGGCCAACCAACTGAGCAGAAATGGATGACCCTAGACAGAATAGGGTCTGATTTTGTCCACTGCTCTATTTGTACCGCAGATACTGGAGTGGATTCCAAAAACTCCACCAAGTGAACCCATTCTGTAGGTATAGGTACACAATCATTTGGATTTTCTAAGGGCAACCTACTTAGCGCATCAGCCGTACCTAGAAGTTTACCTGACCGATGTACTAAGTCAAATTTATAGGCTTGTAGAATCAGTGCCCATCGTTGAATCCTACCTGAGGCCATAACTGGAATATTTTTATTAGGTGAAAATAAACCTAAAAGAGGCTTATGGTCAGTAATTAGTTTAAATTCATGACCCCATAGATAGAAATGAAATTTTTTTACTGCAAATACTAAGGCTAATGCTTCACGTTCCACTTGTGCATATCGTTTTCAGTCTCAGTTAGTGTTCTAGAAGCAAAACAGATAGGCCTATCTACACCATCAATGTGGTGAGATAACACTGCCCCAATTCCATAAGAACTGCTGTCTGCTGAACTACGAGAGGAAGTTTAGCATCATAATGCACTAGGAGAGTGGACTTTAGTAGTACGTCCTTGGAAGCCTCAATGCTTCCTTTTGAGTTTTCTCCCATCTCCACTGTTCCCCAGATCGTAATAGCTTATTTAGGGGTTCAAGGAAAGTCGATGCATTAGGCAAAAATTTCCTATAAAAGTTTAGGAGACCTAAATAAGCTCGTAACTGTGTGATGTTTTGTGGGGTGGTGCATTTTTATTGCTTCTAGTTATCCACCGTTGGATGAATACCTGAGGCATCTATGCGGAACCCTAAATATGAAACCTCGTTAGTGACCCATGAAGACTTTCTCTCTTTTCGCTTAAGTCCGGCATCCCGGAGTCTTTTTAGAACTGTGGTTAATCTAGTTAGGTGTTCTTTTTTAGACGAACCTGAAATGAGGACATCATAGAAGCAAAGTACCCCTGGAATGTGACTTAGAACTTGGTCCATTGTCCTCTGAAAAATACCCGAGCCGATGCTATTCCATAGCATAGCCTATTGTACTTATATAGGCCTCGGTGCGTATTTATGATAGTTAATTCTTTAGAGTTTTCATCTGAACTTAGTTGAGCATAGGCTTGGGACATATCGAGTTTGTGAAATATTACCCCTAGCAAGAGAGCTAAATAATTCATCGGCTTGGTATAGGATAGCAATCTAGAAGGACGGCTCTATTTGCTGTTAAACGGTAATCCCCACATAACCGCACGGACTTGTCCGGTTTTAGTACAGGAACTACTGGGGCAGCCCACTTAGCGTGTGACTGGTTCGATAATTTTATCTTTTAGCAGCCTGTCAATTTATAAATCTACCTTCTCCCGCAGTGCATGCGCAATTGAACGAGCCTTACAAAATTTCGGAGTTACATTAGGATCTACTTCTAGCGACCTGATGGCCTTTCAGGTTGCCTACTTCAGGCCCCAAAACAGAAGAAAACTCCCTTAACAATGAGTCTATGTCAGATGGATAGGAGAGTGTATGCACATCTGCCTGACCCTTTGGCAAGATTTTGTCATCGGCATTTTCAAAGCATCAATCCAATCACGGCCTAGTAGAGTAGGCCCTTGCTCATCCACCACTAAAAGGGTTAAGGGATGAGACAAAGTTTTCTGGTTGAGTGTGACTGTGACGGATGCTTCTCCACAAATAGGTATTTGTGTCCCCATATTTCTTCAAAATCGTTTTAGATGCATGTAGTTTAGGTGTGTTTTTGAAATTTTATCAAAACTGCCTTGGACATGACCGTTCGGGCAGCACCCGTACCTAATTCTAGAGGAACTGTAATTCCATTTCGGCCTACCTCTACAATATATGGGCCTGTATTTTCCCACTTTGCTGCTCATAAAATAGGTACTCCACTCCAATGTTCGAAGTATTTCCCTTTGAGGATTTACACTAGAAATGTTAAAATTAGAATTTTCACCCTTCGTTTTCTTTGAAAAACACACTTTAGCTATGTGGCCTATTTTACTACAGTTTCGGCAAACTGCTTCTTTAAATGGGCAGTCCTTCTTCCAATGGTGTTTTCCACACCCTGTACATGGCCTGGAAGGCTTAGTAGAATTAGTAGGCTTAGTCGTATTCGCCTCATACCTTTTATTTGCCTGTCTAGTAGGCTCATTAGGTCTGCCAGGCCTAGAAGATTTAAAGCTACTTACGTGTTGGGCTTTACTACTGTGATTTCCAAAAGCTCTAACATCTTTAGCAGCTGCTTCTCTAGCCGTAGCTATTTCTACAGCCTGACTAAAAGTTAGGTCCTGTATGGCTAATAGGCTCTCTGGGTAGACTCCTCTTTGAGACCCATTACAAATCTATCTCTTAGCATTTCATCTAATTTGTCCCCAAATTTACACGTACGGCTATGGCTTTTTATTCCTGCAACAAACTCTGCAATGCTTTCATTTCCCGTCTGATGCCTTGAATAAAATTTGAAACGTTCATAGATGAGAACTACTCGGGTTTGTATTGATCGGTTAGGGCCTGTACCAATTTATTAGGTGCAGGTTTCCGGTGCTTTAGGAGAAACTAGGTCCATAACTAAACCAAACGTTTAGGGCCTATTATAGTTAAAAGGTAGGTATTTCTTAGCATCAGGAATGGAATTTGCCTCAGAAACACCTCACCCTAGTGGCATAAGCTTCGAAGTCCTCCCCAGAGTCTTCGTAGGGGCTTATATGGCCAATCACCGACATGCTAGAGCAAAACCGAATTTAGGCCAAAATCACGTGAAGTAGGTTAGATTAGGTTTAAATTTGATCTAGTTACTCCCCAGTTAGGGCTGAATAGTGAATTGTATTAGAGTTAGGGCTGAGTAGGAATTAGTTTTAGAGTTAGGGCTGAGTAGGAATTAGTTTTAGAGTTAGGCCGGCGGCACCTACGCTATAGTACAGTAGGTTACCCACACAAACAAACCATATCGGACGACCCACTAGGCTACATCCAATTTTCCAAACAACCACTTGAACCCAATAAGCCAAATTAAACCAATGGCGAAATTTAACCAATGAACAAAATTTAATCAAATGAGCCAAATTCAATCCAATGAGCCAATTAATCCAATGAGCTTAATCGAATCCCATGAGCTTAATCGAATCCCATGAGCTTAATCGAATCCCATAGCTTAATTGAATCCCATCCTCGTCGCCAAATGTGATAGCGTGGGGTAGACACCCCAGTTAGTTACTTAGGTTCTAGCAAACAATCAAAAGCACTTACGGTGCGTTGAATTAGATATTCCTTTGGGAGCCTACCATTAGATTCCTGTGTCCCACAAACAGCCTACCTAACTCTCTCTTACATTACCAATTTAGAAGCTATAGACATTACCCCTAACTATACTTAAGTACGGACAACTTCCTACCCCATTTGTCACCTTAGAAACACCACCTAATTACACTCAGCACCAACGATTAGGTCAGATAGGAAAAACATCTCTAGGCTAGCCCAAAACAATACGAACAGCCGCGTTGGTTCGTTTATGACTTGCTCTTGCCATTCAGCTTAGATTTAGTGATATTTCCCCTTTAGTGACTTTTAGACTATATACATATATATACACACACGTCACCTCACTCCTCCCCTACAAGTTTAGTCTGTCAGGGGGATGAGGACCCTAGACGACCTGCGGAGCGGGTTGATGTAGTAGGATTAGGTGCAACCTGTATAGGCGGGCGAGTTGAACCATTTTCCGGAGGATCGTTCTCTCTTCCGGAAGACTCTGGTCCTTCTGCAATTCCCGTTCCCATATCTGGTCCTGATGGCGTTTAATAGAACGACCATCTTCTAGTTAGCACTTGAAGGAAACCGGGCCCGTTCTCTCCTGGACAGTTGCAGGAACCCATTTTGGTCCAGCCCCATAGTTGCGAATCATACTGGATCATTAGGTTGCGCCTCTATAACTCTCCCTCTTTTAGTGTCATGGTACAGCTTCTGTTTTTCCTGATGGCGTCCTGATGGACGTAACAAATCGAAAACTGAACGAATTCCCCGGCCAATCATAAGTTTAGAGGGAGACACCCTCGTCGTGGTGTGGTGTTATTCGATATTTAACAAAAATTTATCCAACACCACTTGCATTTCCTCCCCACGAGAATGACGCAAGGCCGACTTGAAAGTACGGACCATGTTTTTCCGCGAGACCGTTAGTAGACGGGTGGAAAACACTAGACCGGACATGTCTAATGCCATTTAGGTGGACAAGAACGAAATTCCTCACTGGTAAAACAAGTACCATTGTCGGAAACCAGGACTATGAGTAAACCCCATCGAGCGAAAACCGAACGGAGTAAGCGAATAGTAACACCCGAAGTAGTGGAAGTGGTTGGAAGAATTTCCACCCACTTAGAGTAGGCGTCCACAATGACTAGGAAATAATATTATTTATAGGACCTGCATAGTCAACATGGATCCTATGCCACGGTATAGTAGGCCATTCCTAAGGATGAAGTGGACTTTTCCTTGGGAGATCTCTGTTCTCTAGGCAGCTTTGACAGGAACGAACCAATGATTCGAGTTCTCCATCTAAACCAGCCACCAGAAATAAGCTCTCGCCAGCTCTTTCATTTTTGTGCACCCATGTGTTCAGCGTGAAGTTCCTTCACTAAATTCGACCTGCCTTCATTTGGAATTATCACTCTGTGGCCCCATAAGAGACAGCCATTTTGAATCGAGAGGCCAGACTGACGTTGATAAAAAGGCTGTAATTCACTCTCAACCTTAGTAGGCCAACCAACTGAGCAGAAATGGATGACCCTAGACAGAATAGGGTCTGATTTTGTCCACTGCTCTATTTGTACCGCAGATACTGGAGTGGATTCCAAAAACTCCACCAAGTGAACCCATTCTGTAGGTATAGGTACACAATCATTTGGATTTTCTAAGGGCAACCTACTTAGCGCATCAGCCGTACCTAGATTTTACCTGACCGATGTACTAAGTCAAATTTATAGGCTTGTAGAATCAGTGCCCATCGTTGAATCCTACCTGAGGCCATAACTGGAATATTTTTATTAGGTGAAATAAACCTAAAAGAGGCTTATGGTCAGTAATTAGTTTAAATTCATGACCCCATAGATAGAAATGAATTTTTTTACTGCAAATACTAAGGCTAATGCTTCACGTTCCACTTGTGCATATCGTTTTTCAGTCTCAGTTAGTGTTCTAGAAGCAAAACAGATAGGCCTATCTACACCATCAATGTGGTGAGATAACACTGCACCCAATTCCATAAGAACTGCTGTCTGCTGAAACTACGAGAGGACAAGTTAGCATCATAATGCACTAGGAGAGTGGACTTTAGTAGTACGTCCTTGAAGCCTCAAATGCTTCCTTTTGAGTTTTCTCCCATCTCCACTGTTCCCCAGATCGTAATAGCTTATTTAGGGGTTCAAGGAAAGTCGATGCATTAGGCAAAAATTTCCTATAAAAGTTTAGGAGACCTAAATAAGCTCGTAACTGTGTGATGTTTTGTGGAGGTGTGCATTTTTTATTGCTTCTAGTTTATCCACCGTTGGATGAATACCTGAGGCATCTATGCGGAACCCTAAATATGAAACCTCGTTAGTGACCCATGAAGACTTTTCTCTCTTTCGCTTAAGTCCGGCATCCCGGAGTCTTTTTAGAACTGTGGTTAATCTAGTTAGGTGTTCTTTTTTAGACGAACCTGAAATGGGACATCATCGAGAAGCAAAGTACCCCTGGAATGTGACTTAGAACTTGGTCCATTGTCCTCTGAAAAATACCCGGAGCCGATGCTATTCCATAGCATAGCCTATTGTACTTATATAGGCCTCGGTGCGTATTTATGATAGTTAATTCTTTAGAGTTTTCATCTGAACTTAGTTGAGCATAGGCTTGGACATATCGAGTTTTGTGAAATATTTACCCCTAGCAAGAGAGCTAAATAATTCATCGGGCTTGGGTATAGGATAGCAATCTAGAAGGACGGCTCTATTTGCTGTTAAAACGGTAATCCCCACATAACCGCACGGACTTGTCCGGTTTTAGTACAGGAACTACTGGGGCAGCCACTTAGCGTGTGTGACTGGTTCGATAATTTTATCTTTAGCAGCCTGTCAATTTATAAATCTACCTTCTCCCGCAGTGCATGCGCAATTGAACGAGCCTTACAAAATTTCGGAGTTACATTAGGATCTACTTCTATGCAGACCTGATGGCCTTTCAGGTTGCCTACTTCAGGCCCCAAAAAGAAGAAAACTCCCTTAACAATGAGTCTATGTCAGATGGATAGAGAGTGTATGCACATCTGCCTGACCCTTTGGCAAGATTTTGTCAATCGGCATTTTCAAAGCATCAATCCAATCACGGCCTAGTAGAGTAGGCCCTTGCTCATCCACCACTAAAAGGGTTAAGGGATGAGACAAAGTTTTCTGGTTGAGTGTGACTGTGACGGATGCTTCTCCACAAATAGGTATTTGTATGTCCCCATATTTCTTCAATCGTTTTAGATGCATGTAGTTTAGGTGTGTTTTTTGAAAATTTTATCAAAAACTGTTTCGACATGACCGTTCGGGCAGCACCGTACCTAATTCTAGAGGAACTGTAATTCCATTTACGGCCTACCTCTACAATATATGGGCCTGTATTTTTTCCACTTTGCTGCTCATAAAATAGGTACTCCACTCCAATGTTCGAAGTATTTCCCCTTTGAGGATTTACACTAGAAATGTTAAAATTAGAATTTTCACCCTTCGTTTTCTTTGAAAAACACACTTTAGCTATGTGGCCTATTTTACTACAGTTTCGGCAAACTGCTTCTTTAAATGGGCAGTCCTTCTTCCAATGGTGTTTTCCACAACCCTGTACATGGCCTTGGAAGCTTAGTAGAATTAGTAGGCTTAGTCGTATTCGCCTCATACCTTTTATTTGCCTGTCTAGTAGGCTCATTAGGTCTGCCAGGCCTAGAAGATTTAAAGCTACTTTACGTGTTGGGCTTTACTACTGATTTCCAAAGCTCTAACATCTTTAGCAGCTGCTTCTCTAGCCGTAGCTATTTCTACAGCCTGACTAAAAGTTGGTCCTGTATGGCTAATAGGCTCTCTGGGTAGACTCCTCTTTGAGACCCATTACAAATCTATCTCTTAGCATTTCATCTAATTTGTCCCCAAATTTACCGTACGGCTATGGCTTTTTATTCCTGCAACAAACTCTGCAATGCTTTCATTTCCCGTCTGATGCCTTGAATAAAATTTGAAACGTTCATAGATGAGAACTACTCGGGGTTTGTAGTTGATCGGTTAGGGCCTGTACCAATTATTATAGGTGCAGTGTTTCCGGTGCTTTAGGAAACTAGGTCCATAACTAAACCAAACGTTTTAGGGATTATAGTTAAGTAGGTACTTTCTTAGCATCAGGAATGGAATTTTGCCTCGAAAAAAAACAACCTCACCCTAGTGGCATAAGCTTCGAAGTCCTCCCCAGATCTTCGTAGGGGCTTATTGGCCCAATCACCGACATGCTAGAGCAAAACCGAATTAGGCCAAATCACGTGAAGTAGGTTAGATTAGGTTTAAATTTGATCTAGTTACTCCCAGTTAGGGCTGAATAGTGAATTGTATTAGAGTTAGGGCTGAGTAGGAATTAGTTTTAGAGTTAGTGCTGAGTAGGAATTAGTTTTAGAGTTAGGCCGGCGGCACCTACGCTATAGTACGTAGCTTACCACACAACAAACCAATATCGGACGACCCACTAGGCTACATCCAATTTTCCAAACAACCACTTGAACCCAATAAGCCAATTAAACCAATGAGTCGAAATTTAACCCAATGAACAAAATTTAATCAAATGAGCCAAATTCAATCCAATGAGCCAAATTAAATCCAATGAGCTTAATCGAATCCCATGAGCTTAATCGATATCCCATGAGCTTAATTCGAATCCCATAAGCTTAATTGAATCCCATCCTCGTCGCCAAATGTGATAGCGTGGGGTAGACAACCCCAATTAGGTTACTTAGGTTCTAGCAAACAATCAAAGCACTTACCGGTGCGTTGAATTAGATATTCCTTTGGGAGCCTACATTAGATTCTGTGTCCCACAAACAGCCTACCTAACTCTCTCTTACATTACCAATTTAGAAGCTATAGACATTACCCCTAACTATACTTAAGTACGGACAACTCCTACCCCATTTGTCACCTTAGAAAACCACCTAATTACACTCAGCACCAACGATTAGGTCAGATAGGAAAAAACATCTCTAGGCTAGCCCAAAACAATACTAACAGCCGCGTTGGTTCGTTTATGACTTGCGCTTGCCATTCAGCTTAGATTTAGTGATATTTCCCCTTTAGTGACTTTTAGACTATATACATATATATACACACCCGTCACCTCACTCCTCCCCTACAAGTTTAGTCTGTCAGGGGATGAGGGACCCTAGACGACCTGCGGAGCGGGGTTGATGTAGTAGGATTAGGTGCAACTGTATAGGCGGGGCGATTGACCTTTTCCGGAGGATCGGTTCTCTCTTCCGGAAGACTCTGGTCCTTCTGCAATTTCCCGTTTCCCTATCTGGTCCTGATGGCGTTTAATAGAACGACCATCTTCTAGTTAGTCACTTGAAGGAAACCGGGCCCGTTCTCTCCTGGACAGTTTGCAGGAACCCATTTGGTCCAGCCCCATAGTTGCGAATCATAACTGGATCATTAGGTTGCGCCTCTATAACTCTCCCTCTTTTAGTGTCATGGTACAGCTTCTGTTTTTCCTGAGGCGTCCTGAATGGGACGTAACAATCGAAACTGAACGAATTCGCCCGGCCAATTCAGAAGTTTAGAGGGAGACCCCCCTCGTCGTGGTGTGTGGTGGTTATTCGATATTTAACAAAATTATCCAACACCACTTGCATTTCCTCCCCACGAGATGACGCAAGGCCGACTTGAAAGTACGGACCATTTTTCCGCGAGACAGGTATATACGGGTGGAAAACACTAGCCGGACATTCTAATGCCATTTAGGTGGAGAAGGAACGAAATTCCTCATTGGTAAAACAGTACCATTGTCGGAAACCAGGACTATGAGTAACCCCATCGAGCGAAACCGAACGGAGTAACGAATAGTAACACCCCAAGTAGTGGAAGTGGTTGGAAGAATTTCACCCACTTAGAGTAGGCGTCCACAATGACTAGGAAATAAGTATTATTTATAGGACCTGCATAGTCAACATGGATCCTATGCCACGGTATAGTAGGCCATTCCTAAGGATGAAGTGGACTTTTCCCTTGGGAGATCTCTGTTCTCTAGGCAGCTTTGACAGGAACGAACCAATGATTCGAGTTCTCCATCTAAACCAGGCCACCAGAAATAAGCTCTCGCCAGCTCTTTCATTTTTTTGTGCACCATTGTGTTCAGCGTGAAGTTCCTTCACTAAATTCGAACCTGCCTTCATTTGGAATTATCACTCTGTGGCCCCATAAGAGACAGCCATTTTGAATCGAGAGGCCAGACTGACGTTGATAAAAAGTGCTGTAATTCACTCTCAACCTTAGTAGCCAACCACTGAGCAGAAATGGATGACCCTAGACAGAATAGGGTCTGATTTTGTCCACTGCTCCTATTTGTACCGCAGATACTGGTAGTGATTCCAAAACTCCACCAAGTGAACCCTTTCTGTAGGTATAGGTACACAATCATTTGGATTTTCTAAGGGCAACCTACTTAGCGCATCAGCGACTAGAAGTTACCTGACCGATGTACTAAGTCAAATTTATAGGCTTGTAGAATCAGTGCCCATCGTTGAATCCTACCTGAGGCCATAACTGGAATTTTTATTAGGTGAAAATAAACCTAAAAGAGCTTATGGTCAGTAATTAGTTTAAATTCATGACCCCATAGATAGAAATGAAATTTTTTTACTGCAAATACTAAGGCTAATGCTTCACGTTCCACTTGTGCATATCGTTTTCAGTTCAGTTAGTGTTCTAGAAGCAAAACAATAGGCCTATCTACACATCAATGTGGTGAGATAACACTGCCCCAATTCCATAAGACTGCTGTCTGCTGAAACTACGAGAGGAAGTTTAGGATCATAATGCACTAGGAGGTGGACTTTAGTAGTACGTCCTTGGAAGCCTCAATGCTCCTTTTGAGTTTTCTCCCATCTCCACTGTTCCCCAGATCGTAATAGCTTATTTAGGGGTTCAAGGAAAGTCGATGCATTAGGCAAAAATTTCCTATAAAAGTTTAGGAGACCTAAATAAGCTTGTAACTGTGTGGATGTTTTGTGAGGTGGTGCATTTTTTATTGCTTCTAGTTTATCCACCGTTGGATGAATCCTGAGGCATCTATGCGGAACCCTAAATATGAAACCTCGTTAGTGACCCATGAAGACTTTTCTCTCTTCGCTTAAGTCCGGCATCCCGGAGTCTTTTAGAAACCGTGGTTAATCTAGTTAGTGTTCTTTTTTAGACGAACCTGAAATGAGGACAATCATCGAGAAAGCAAGTACCCCTGGAATGTGACTAGAACTTGGTCCATTGTCCTCTGAAAAATACCCGGAGCCGATGCTATTCCATAGCATAGCCTATTGTACTTATATAGGCCTCGGTGCGTATTTATGATAGTTAATTCTTTAGAGTTTTCATCTAAACTTAGTTTGAGCATAGCTTGGGACATATCGAGTTTTGTGAAATATTTACCCCAGCAAGAGAGCTAAATAATTCATCAGGCTTGGGTATAGATAGCAATCTAGAAGACGGCTCTATTTGCTGTTAAACGGTAATCCCCACATAACCGCACGGACTTGTCCGGTTTTAGTACAGGAACTACTGGGGCGCCCACTTAGCGTGTGTGACTGGTTCGAAAATTTTATCTTTTAGCAGCCTGTCAATTTCTAAATCTACCTTCTCCCAGTGCATGCGCAATTGAACGGCCTTACAAAAATTTCGGAGTTACATTAGGAATCTACTTCTATGCAGACCTGATGGCCTTTTAGGTTGCCTACTTCAGGCCCAAACAGAAGAAAACTCCCTTAACAATGAGTCTATGTCAGATGGATATGAGTGTATGCACATCTGCACCCTTTGGCAAGATTTTGTCAATCGGCATTTTCAAGCTCAATCCAATCACGGCCTAGTAGAGTAGGCCCTTGCTCATCCACCACTAAAAGGGTTAAGGGATGAGACAAGTTTTCTGGTTGAGTGTGACTGTGACGGATGCTTCTCCACAAATAGGTATTTGTATGTCCCCATATTTTCTTCAAATCGTTTTAGATGCATGTAGTTTAGGTGTGTTTTTGAAAATTTTATCAAAAACTGTTGCATGACCGTTCGGGCAGCACCTGTATCTAATTCTAGAGGAACTGTAATTCCATTTAGGCCTACCTCTACAATATATGGGCCTGTATTTTCCCACTTTGCTGCTCAAAAATAGGTACTCCACTCATGTTCGAGTATTTCCCCTTTGAGGATTTACACTAGAAATGTTAAAATTAGAATTTTCACCCTTCGTTTTCTTTGAAAAACACACTTTAGCTATGTGGCCTATTTTACTACAGTTTCGGCAAAACTCTCTTTAAAAGGGCATCCTTCTTCCAATGGTGTTTTCCACACCCATGTACATGGCTTGGAAGCTTAGTAGAATTAGTAGGCTTAGTCGTATTTGCCTCATACCTTTTATTTGCCTGTCTAGTAGGCTCATTAGTCTGCCAGGCCTAGAAGATTTAAAGCTACTTTACGTGTTGGGCTTTACTACTGTGATTTCCAAAAGCTCTAACATCTTTAGCAGCTGCTTCTCTAGCCGTAGCTATTTCTACAGCCTGACTAAAAGTTAGTCCTGTATGGCTAATAGGCTCTCTGGGTAGACTCCTCTTTGAGACCCATTACAACCTATCTCTTAGCATTTTCATCTAATTTGTCCCCCAAATTTACACGTACGGCTATGGCTTTTATTCCTGCAACAAACTCTGCAATGCTTTCATTTCCCGTCTGATGCCTCGAATAAAATTTGAAACGTTCATAGATGAGAACTACTCGGGGTTTGTATGATCGGTTAGGGCCTGTACCAATTCATTATAGGTGCAGTTTCCGGTGCTTTAGGAAACTAGGTCCCATAACTAAACCAAACGTTTAGGGCCTATTATAGTTGTAGCTTTCTTAGCATCAGGAATGGAATTTGCCTCAAACAACCTCACCCTAGTGGCATAAGCTTCGAAGTCCTCCCCAGTCTTCGTAGGGGCTTTATGGCCAATCACCGACATGCTAGAGCAAAACCGAATAGGCCAAATCACGTGAAGTAGGTTAGATTTGGTTTAAATTTATCTAGTTACTCCCCAGTTAGGGCTGAATAGTGAATTGTATTAGAGTTAGGGCTGAGTAGGAATTAGTTTTAGAGTTAGGGCTGAGTAAGATGGTTTTTAGAGTTTAGCCGGCGGCACCTACGCTATAGTACGGTAGCTTACCCACACAACAACCAATATCGGACGACCCACTAGGCTACATCCAATTTTCCAACACACCACTTGAACCCAATAAGCCAAATTAAACATGAGCGAAATTTAACCAATGAACAAAATTTAATCAAATGAGCCAAATTTAATCAATGAGCCAAATTAAATCCAAGCTTAATCGAATCCCATGAGCTTAATCGAATCCCATGAGCTTAGAATCCTAGCTATTGAATCCCATCCTCGTCGCCAAATGTGATAGCGTGGGGTAGACACCCCAGTTAGGTTACTTAGGTTCTAGCAAACAATCAAAGGCACTTATCGGTGCGTTAAATTAGATATTCCTTTGGGAGCCTACCATTAGATTCCTGTGTCCCACAAACAGCCTACCTAATCTCTCTTACATTACCAATTTAGAAGCTATAGACATTACCCCTAACTATACTTAAGTACGACAACTTCCTACCCCATTTGTCACCTTAGAAACACCACCTAATTACTCAGCACCAACGATTAGGTCAGATAGGAAAAAACAGCTCTAGGCTAGCCCAAAACAATAAGAACAGCCGCGTTGGTTCGTTTATGTCTTACTGTTGCGATTCAGCTTAGCTTTAGTGATATTTCCCCTTTAGTGACTTTTAGACTATATACATATATATATACACACGTCACCTCACTCCTCCCCTACAAGTTTAGTCTGTCAGGGGATGAGGGACCCTAGACGACCTGTGGAGCGGGTTGATGTAGTAGGATTAGGTGCAACCTGCATAGGCGGCGAGTTGAACCATTTTCCGGAGGATCAGTTCTCTCTTCCGGAAGACTCTGGTCCTTCTGCAATTCACGTTCCCATATCTGGTCCTGATGGCGTTTAATAGAACGACCATCTTCTAGTTGGCACTTGAAGGAAACAGGGCCCGTTCTCTCCTGCACAGTTGCAGGAACCCATTTTGGTCCAGCCCCATAGTTGCGAATCATAACTGGATCATTAGGTTGCGCTTCTATAACTCTCCTCTTTTAGTGTCTGGTACAGCTTCTGTTTTTCCTGATGGCGTAAAACTCGTTGTTGTATGTTTGGACGTAACAAATCGAAAACTGAACGAATTCCCCGGCCAATCATAAGTTTAGAGGGAGACACCCCCGTCGTGGTGTGAGGTGTTATTCGATATTTAAACAAAAATTTATCCAACACCACTTGCATTTCCTCCCCACGAGAATGACGCAAGGCCGACTTGAAAGTACGGACCATGTTTTCCGCGAGACCGTTAGTAGACGGGTGGAAAACACTAGACCGGACATGTCTAATGCCATTTAGGTGGACGAAGGAACGAAATTCCTCACTGGTAAAACAAGTACCATTGTCGGAAACCAGGACTACGGGTAAACCCCATCGAGCGAAAACCGAACGGAGTAAGCGAATAGTAACACCCGAAGTCGTGGAAGTGGTTGGAAAAATTTCCACCCACTTAGAGTAGGCGTCCACAATGACTAGGAAATAATATTATTTATAGGACCTGCATAGTCAACATGGATCCTATGCCACGGTATAGTAGGCCATTCCCAAGGATGAAGTGGACTTTTCCTTGGGAGATCTCTGTTCTCTAGGCAGCTTTGACAGGAACGAACCAATGATTCGAGTTCTCCATCTAAACCAGGCCACCAGAAATAAGCTCTCGCCAGCTCTTTCATTTTTGTGCACCCATGTGTTCAGCGTGAAGTTCCTTCACTAAATTCGACCTGCCTTCATTTGGAATTATCACTCTGTGGCCCCATAAGAGACAGCCATTTTGAATCGAGAGGCCAGACTGACGTTGATAAAAAGGCTGTAATTCACTCTCAACCTTAGTAGGCCAACCAACTGAGCAGAATGGATGACCCTAGACAGAATAGGGTCTGATTTTGTCCACTGCTCTATTTGTACCGCAGATACTGGAGTGGATTCCAAAAACTCCACCAAGTGAACCCATTCTGTAGGTATAGGTACACAATCATTTGGATTTTCTAAGGGCAACCTACTTAGCGCATCAGCCGTACCTAGAAGTTTACCTGACCGATGTACTAAGTCAAATTTATAGGCTTGTAGAATCAGTGCCCATCGTTGAATCCTACCTGAGGCCATAACTGGAATATTTTTATTAGGTGAAAATAAACCTAAAAGAGGCTTATGGTCAGTAATTAGTTTAAATTCATGACCCCATAGATAGAAATGAAATTTTTTTACTGCAAATACTAAGGCTAATGCTTCACGTTCCACTTGTGCATATCGTCTTTCAGTCTCAGTTAGTGTTCTAGAAGCAAAACAGATAGGCCTATCTACACCATCAATGTGGTGAGATAACACTGCCCCAATTCCATAAGAACTGCTGTCTGCTGAAACTACGAGAGGAAGTTTAGGATCATAATGCACTAGGAGCGTGGACTTTAGTAGTACTTCCTTGGAAGCCTCAAATGCTTCCTTTTGAGTTTTCTCCCATCTCCACTGTTCCCCAGATCGTAATAGCTTATTTAGGGGTTCAAGGAAAGTCGATGCATTAGGCAAAAATTTCCTATAAAAGTTTAGGAGACCTAAATAAGCTCGTAACTGTGTGATGTTTTGTGGAGTGGTGCATTTTTTATTGCTTCTAGTTTATCCACCGTTGGATGAATACCTGAGGCATCTATGCGGAACCCTAAATATGAAACCTCGTTAGTGACCCATGAAGACTTTTCTCTCTTTCGCTTAAGTCCGGATCCCGGAGTCTTTTAGAACTGTGGTTATCTAGTTAGGTGTTTCTTTTTAGACGAACCTGAAATGAGGACATCATCGAGAAAGCAAAGTACCCCTGGAATGTGACTTAGAACTTGGTCCATTGTCCTCTGAAAAATACCCGGAGCCGATGCTATTCCATAGCATAGCTATTGTACTTATATAGGCCTCGGTGCGTATTTATGATAGTTAATTCTTTAGAGTTTTCATCTGAACTTAGTTGAGCATAGGCTTGGGACATATCGAGTTTTGTGAAATATTTACCCCTAGCAAGAGAGCTAAATAATTCATCGGGCTTGGGTATAGGATAGCAATCTAGAAGGACGGCTCTATTGCTGTTAAACGGTAATCCCCACATAACCGCACGGACTTGTCCGGTTTAGTACAGGAACTACTGGGGCAGCCCACTTAGGTGTGTGACTGGTTCGATAATTTTATCTTTTAGCAGCTGTCAATTTATAAATCTACCTTCCCGCAGTGCATGCGCAATTGAACGAGCCTTACAAAATTTCGGAGTTACATTAGGATCTACTTCTATCAGACCTGATGGCCTTTCAGGTTGCCTACTTCAGGCCCCAAAACAGAAGAAAACTCCCTTAACAATGAGTCTATGTCAGATGGATAGGAGAGTATGCACATCTGCCTGACCCTTTGGCAAGATTTTGTCAATCGGCATTTTCAAAGCATCAATCCAATCACGGCCTAGTAGAGTAGGCCCTTGCTCATCCACCACTAAAAGGGTTAAGGGATGAGACAAAGTTTTCTGGTTGAGTGTGACTGTGACGATGCTCTCCACAAATAGGTATTTGTATGTCCCCATATTTCTTCAAAATCGTTTAGATGCATGTAGTTTAGGTGTGTTTTTGAAAATTTTATCAAAAACTGCCTTGGACATGACGTTCGGGCAGCACCCTACCTAATTCTAGAGGAACTGTAATTCCATTTCGGCCTACCTCTACAATATATGGGCCTGTATTTTTCCCACTTTGCTGCTCATAAAATAGGTACTCCACTCCAATGTTCGAAGTATTTCCCCTTTGAGGATTTACACTAGAAATGTTAAAATTAGAATTTTCACCCTTCGTTTTCTTTGAAAAAACACTTTAGCTATGTGGCCTATTTTACTACAGTTTCGGCAAACTGCTTCTTTAAATGGGCAATCCTTCTTCCAATGGTGTTTTCCCACCCTGTACATGACCTGGAAGGCTTAGTAGAATTAGTAGGCTTAGTTCGTATTCGCCTCATACCTTTTATTTGCCTGTCTAGTAGGCTCATTAGGTCTGCCAGGCCTAGAAGATTTAAAGCTACTTACGTGTTGGGCTTTACTACTGTGATTTCCAAAAGCTCTAACATCTTTAGCAGCTGCTTCTCTAGCCGTAGCTATTTCTACAGCCTGACTAAAAGTAGGTCCTGTATGGCTAATAGGGCTCTCTGGGTAGACTCCTCTTTGAGACCCATTACAAATCTATCTCTTAGCATTTCATCTAATTTGTCCCCAAATTTACACGTACGGCTATGGCTTTTTATTCCTGCAACAAACTCTGCAATGCTTTCATTTCCCGTCTGATGCCTTGAATAAAATTTGAAACGTTCATAGATGAGAACTACTCGGGGTTTGTATTGATCGGTTAGGGCCTGTACCAATTTATTATAGGTGCAGGTTTCCGGTGCTTTAGGAGAAACTAGGTCCATAACTAAACCAAACGTTTTAGGGCCTATTATAGTTAAAAAGGTAGGTACTTTCTTAGCATCAGGAATGGAATTTGCCTCGAGAAACAACCTCACCCTAGTGGCATAAGCTTCGAAGTCCTCCCAGAGTCTTCGTAGGGGCTTATATGGCCAATCACCGACATGCTAGAGCAAAACCGAATTTAGGCCAATCACGTGAAGTAGGTTAGATTAGGTTTAAATTTGATCTAGTTACTCCCCAGTTAGGGCTGAATAGTGAATTGTATTAGAGTTAGGGCTGAGTAGGAATTAGTTTTAGAGTTAGGGCTGAGTAGGAATTAGTTTTAGAGTTAGGCCGGCGGCACCTACGCTATAGTACAGTAGGTTACCCACACAACAAACCATATCGGACGACCCACTAGGCTACATCCAATTTTCCAAACAACCACTTGAACCCAATAAGCCAAATTAAACCAATGAGCGAAATTTAACCCAATGAACAAAATTAATCAAATGAGCCAAATCAATCCAATGAGCCAAATTAAAATCCAATGAGCTTAATCGAATCCCATGAGCTAATCGAATCCCATGAGCTTAATCGAATCCCATAAGCTTAATTGAATCCACCTCGTCGCCGAATGTGATAGCGTGGGGTAGACACCCCAATTAGGTTACTTAGGTTTAGCAAACAATCAAAAGCACTTACCGGTGCGTTGAATTAGATATTCCTTTGGAGCCTACCATTAGATTCCTGTGTCCCACAAACAGCCTACCTAACTCTCTCTTACATTACCAATTAGAAGCTATAGACATTACCCCTAACTATACTTAAGTACGGACAACTTCCTCCCCATTTGTCACCTTAGAAACACCCACCTAATTACACTCAGCACCAACGATTAGTCAGATAGGAAAAAACATCTCTAGGCTAGCCAAAACAATACGAACAGCGCGTTGGTTCGTTATGACTTGCTCTTGCCATTCAGCTTAGATTTAGTGATATTTCCCCTTTAGTGATTTTAGATATATACATATATATACACACACGTCACCTCACTCCTCCCCTACAAGTTTAGTCTGTCAGGGGATGAGGGACCCTAGACGACCTGCGGAGCGGGGTTGATGTAGTAGGATTAGTGCAACCTGTATAGGCGGGCGAGTGAACCATTTTCCGAGGATCGGTTCTCTCTTCGGAAGACTCTGGTCCTTCTGCAATTCCCGTTCCCATATCTGTCCGATGAGCGTTTAATAGAACGACCATCTTCTAGTTAGCACTTGAAGGAAACCGGCCCGTTCTCTCCTGGACAGTTGCAGAACCCATTTTGGTCCAGCCCATAGTTGCGAATCATAACTGGATCATTAGGTTGCGCCTCTATAACTCTCCCTCTTGTAGTGTCATGGTACAGCTTCTGTTTTTCCTGATGGCGTCCTGATGGACGTAACAAATCGAAAACTGAACGAATTCCCCGGCCAATCAGAAGTTTAGAGGGAGACACCCTCGTCGTGGTGTGTGGTGTTATTCGATATTTAACAAAAATTTATCCAACACCACTTGCATTTCCTCCCACGAGAATGACGCAAGGCCGACTGAAAGTACGGACCATGTTTCCGCGAGACCGTAGTAGACGGTGGAAAACACTAGACCGGACATGTCTAATGCCATTTAGGTGGACGAAGGAACGAAATTCCTCATTGGTAAAACAAGTACCATTGTCGGAAACCAGGACTATGAGTAAACCCCATCGAGCGAAAACCGAACGGAGTAAGCGAATAGTAACACCCGAAGTAGTGGAAGTGGTTGGAAGAATTTCCACCCACTTAGAGTAGGCGTCCACAATGACTAGGAATAAGTATTATTTATAGGACCTGCATAGTCAACATGGATCCTATGCCACGGTATAGTAGGCCATTCCTAAGGATGAAGTGGACTTTTCCTTGGGAGATCTCGTTCTCTAGCAGCTTTGACAGGAACGAACCAATGATTCGAGTTCTCCATCTAAACCAGGCCACAGAAATAAGCTCTCGCCAGCTCTTCATTTTTTGGCACCCATGTGTTGAGCGTGAAGTTCCTTCAATAATTCGACCTGCCTTCATTTGGAATTATCACTCTGTGGCCCCATAAGAGACAGCCATTTTGAATCGAGAGGCCAGACTGACGTTGATAAAAAGGCTGTAATTCACTCTCAACCTTAGTAGGCCAACCAACTGAGCAGAAATGGATGACCCTAGACAGAATAGGTCTGATTTTGTCCACTGCTCTATTTGTACCGCAGATACTGGAGTGGATTCCAAAAACTCCACCAAGTGAACCCATTCTGTAGGTATAGGTACACAATCATTTGGATTTTCTAAGGGCAACCTACTTAGCGCATCAGCCGTACCTAGAAGTTTACCTGACCGATGTACTAAGTCAAATTTATAGGCTTGTAGAATCAGTGCCCATCGTTGAATCCTACCTGAGGCCATAACTGGAATATTTTTATTAGGTGAAAATAAACCTAAAAGAGGCTTATGGTCAGTAATTAATTTAAATTCATGACCCAAGATATAATAAAATGAAATTTTTTTACTGCAAATACTAAGGCTAATGCTTCACGTTCCACTTGTGCATATCGTTTTCAGTCTCAGTTAGTGTTCTAGAAGCAAAACAGATAGGCCTATCTACACCATCAATGTGGTGAGATAACACTGCACCAATTCCATAAGAACTGCTGTCTGCTGAAACTACGAGAGGAAGTTTAGCATCATAATGCACTAGGAGAGTGGACTTTAGTAGTACGTCCTTGGAAGCCTCAAATGCTTCTTTTGAGTTTCTCCCATCTCCACTGTTCCCCAGATCGTAATAGCTTATTTAGGGGTTCAAGGAAAGTCGATGCATTAGGCAAAAATTTCCTATAAAAGTTTAGGAGACCTAAATAAGCTCGTAACTGTGTGATGTTTGTGGAGGTGGTGCATTTTTTATTGCTTCTAGTTTATCCACCGTTGGATGAATACCTGAGGCATCTATGCGGAACCCTAAATATGAAACCTCGTTAGTGACCCATGAAGACTTTTCTCTCTTTCGCTTAAGTCCGGCATCCCGGAGTCTTTTTAGAACTGTGGTTAATCTAGTGTGTTCTTTTTAGACGAACCTGAAATGAGGACATCATCGAGAAAGCAAAGTACCCCTGGAATGTGACTTAGAACTTGGTCCATTGTCCTCTGAAAAAATACCCGGAGCCGATTGCTATTCCATAGCATAGCCTATTGTACTTATATAGGCCTCGGTGCGTATTTATGATAGTTAATTCTTTAGAGTTTTCATCTGAACTTAGTTGAGCATAGGCTTGGGACATATCGAGTTTTGTGAAATATTTACCCCTAGCAAGAGAGCTAAATAATTCATCGGGCTTGGGTATAGGATAGCAATCTAGAAGGACGGCTCTATTTGCTGTTAAACGGTAATCCCCACATAACCGCACGGACTTGTCCGGTTTTAGTACAGGAACTACTGGGGCAGCCCACTTAGCGTGTGACTGGTTCGATAATTTTATCTTTTAGCAGCCTGTCAATTTATAAATTACCTTCTCCCGCAGTGCATGCGCAATTGAACGAGCTTACAAAATTTCGGAGTTACATTAGGATCTACTTCTATGCAGACCTGATGGCCTTTCAGGTTGCCTACTTCAGGCCCCAAAACAAAACTCCCTTAACAATGAGTCTATGTCAGAGGATAGGAGAGTGTATGCACATCTGCCTGACCCTTTGGCAAGATTTTGTCAATCGGCATTTTCAAAGCATCAATCCAATCACGGCCTAGTAGAGTAGGCCCTTGCTCATCCACCACTAAAAGGGTTAAGGGATGAGACAAAGTTTTCTGGTTGAGTGTGACTGTGACGGATGCTTCTCCACAAATAGGTATTTGTATGTCCCCATATTCTTCAAAATCGTTTTAGATGCATGTAGTTTAGGTGTGTTTTTGAAAATTTTATCAAAACTGCCTTGGACATGACCGTTCGGGCAGCACCCGTACCTAATTCTAGAGGAACTGTAATTCCATTTCGGCCTACCTCTACAATATATGGGCCTGTATTTTTCCCACTTTGCTGCTCATAAAATAGGTACTCCACTCCAATGTTCGAAGTATTTCCCCTTTGAGGATTTACACTAGAAATGTTAAAATTAGAATTTTCACCCTTCGTTTTCTTTGAAAAACACATTTAGCTATGTGGCCTATTTTACTACAGTTTCGGCAAACTGCTTCTTTAAATGGGCAATCCTTCTTCCAATGGTGTTTTCCACACCCTGTACATGACCTGGAAGGCTTAGTAGAATTAGTAGGCTTAGTCGTATTCGCCTCATACCTTTTATTTGCCTGTCTAGTAGGCTCATTAGGTCTGCCAGGCCTAGAAGATTTAAAGCTACTTACGTGTTGGGCTTTACTACTGTGATTTCCAAAAGCTCTAACATCTTTAGCAGCTGCTTCTCTAGCCGTAGCTATTTCTACAGCCTGACTAAAAGTTAGGTCCTGTATGGCTAATAGGGCTCTCTGGGTAGACTCCTCTTGAGACCCATTACAAATCTATCTCTTAGCATTTCATCTAATTTGTCCCCAAATTTACACGTACGGCTATGGCTTTTTATTCCTGCAACAAACTCTGCAATGCTTTCATTTCCCGTCTGATGCCTTGAATAAAATTGAAACGTTCATAGATGAGAACTACTCGGGGTTTGTATTGATCGGTTAGGGCCTGTACCAATTTATTATAGGTGCAGGTTTCCGGTGCTTTAGGAGAAACTAGGTCCATAACTAAACCAAACGTTTTAGGGCCTATTATAGTTAAAAAGGTAGGTACTTTCTTAGCATCAGGAATGGAATTTGCCTCGAGAAACAACCTCACCCTAGTGGCATAAGCTTCGAAGTCCTCCCCAGAGTCTTCGTAGGGGCTTATATGGCCAATCACCGACATGCTAGAGCAAAACCGAATTTAGGCCAAATCACGTGAAGTAGGTTAGATTAGGTTTAAATTTGATCTAGTTACTCCCCAGTTAGGGCTGAATAGTGAATTGTATTAGAGTTAGGGCTGAGTAGGAATTAGTTTTAGAGTTAGGGCTGAGTAGGAATTAGTTTTAGAGTTAGGCCGGCGGCACCTACGCTATAGTACAGTAGGTTACCCACACAAACAAACCATATCGGACGACCCACTAGGCTACATCCAATTTTCCAAACAACCACTTGAACCCAATAAGCCAAATTAAACCAATGAGCGAAATTTAACCCAATGAACAAAATTTAATCAAATGAGCCAAATTCAATCCAATGAGCCAAATTAAATCCAATGAGCTTAATCGAATCCCATGAGCTTAATCGAATCCCATGAGCTTAATCGAATCCCATAAGCTTAATTGAATCCCATCCTCGTCGCCAAATGTGATAGCGTGGGGTAGACACCCCAATTAGGTTACTTAGGTTCTAGCAAACAATCAAAAGCACTTACCGGTGCGTTGAATTAGATATTCCTTTGGGAGCCTACCATTAGATTCCTGTGTCCCACAAACAGCCTACCTAACTCTCTTACATTACCAATTTAGAAGCTATAGACATTACCCCTAACTATACTTAAGTACGGACAACTTTACACCCCATTTGTCACCTTAGAAACACCACCTAATTACACTCAGCACCAACGATTAGGTCAGATAGGAAAAACATCTCTAGGCTAGCCCAAAACAATAACGAACAGCCGCGTTGGTTCGTTTATGACTTGCTCTTGCCATTAGCTTAGATTTAGTGATATTTCCCCTTTAGTGACTTTTAGACTATATACATATAATATACACACACGTCACCTCACTCCTCCCTACAAGTTTAGTCTGTCAGGGGGATGAGGGACCCTAGACGACCTGCGGAGCGGGGTTGATGTAGTAGGATTAGGTGCAACCTGTATAGGCGGGGCGAGTTGAACCATTTTCCGGAGGATCGGTTCTCTCTTCCGGAAGACTCTGGTCCTTCTGCAATTCCCGTTCCCATATCTGGTCCTGATGGCGTTTAATAGAACGACCATCTTCTAGTTAGCACTTGAAGGAAACCGGGCCCGTTCCTCCTGGACATTTGCAGGAACCCATTTTGGTCCAGCCCCATAGTTGCGAATCATAACTGGATCATTAGGTTGCGCCTCTAAACTCTCCCTCTTTGTGTCATGGTACAGCTTCTGTTTTTCCTGATGCGTCCTGATGGACGTAACAAATCGAAAACTGAACGAATTCCCCGGCCAATCAAAGTTTAGAGGGAGACACCCTCGTCGTGGTGTGTGGTGTTATTCGATATTTAACAAAAATTTATCCAACACCACTTGCATTTCCTCCCCACGAGAATGACGCAAGGCCGACTTGAAAGTACGGACCATGTTTTCCGCGAGACCGTTAGTAGACGGGTGGAAAACACTAGACCGGACATGTCTAATGCCATTTAGGTGGACGAAGGAACGAAATTCCTCATTGGTAAAACAAGTACCATTGTCGAAACCAGGACTATGGGTAAACCCCATCGAGCGAAAACCGAACGGAGTAAGCGAATAGTAACACCCGAAGTCGTGGAAGTGGTTGGAAAAATTTCCACCAACTTAGAGTAGGCGTCCACAATGACTAGGAAATAAATATTATTTATAGGACCTGCATAGTCAACATGGATCCTATGCCACGGTATAGTAGGCCATTCCCAAGGATGAAGTGGACTTTTCCTTGGGAGATCTCTGTTCTCTAGGCAGCTTTGACAGGAACGAACCAATGATTCGAGTTCTCCATCTAAACCAGGCCACCAGAAATAAGCTCTCGCCAGCTCTTTCATTTTTGTTGCACCCATGTGTTGAGCGTGAAGTTCCTTCAATAATTCGACCTGCCTTCATTTGGAATTATCACTCTGTGGCCCCATAAGAGACAGCCATTTTGAATCGAGAGGCCAGACTGACGTTGATAAAAAGGCTGTAATTCACTCTCAACCTTAGTAGGCCAACCAACTGAGCAGAAATGGATGACCCTAGACAGAATAGGGTCTGATTTTGTCCACTGCTCTATTTGTACCGCAGATACTGGAGTGGATTCCAAAAACTCCACCAAGTGAACCCATTCTGTAGGTATAGGTACACAATCATTTGGATTTTCTAAGGGCAACCTACTTAGCGCATCAGCCGTACCTAGAAGTTTACCTGACCGATGTACTAAGTCAAATTTATAGGCTTGTAGAATCAGTGCCCATCGTTGAATCCTACCTGAGGCCATAACTGGAATATTTTTATTAGGTGAAAATAAACCTAAAAGAGGCTTATGGTCAGTAATTAATTTAAATTCATGCCCCATAGATAAAATGAAATTTTTTTACTGCAAATACTAAGGCTAATGCTTCACGTTCCACTTGTGCATATCGTTTTTCAGTCTCAGTTAGTGTTCTAGAAGCAAAACAGATAGGCCTATCTACACCATCAATGTGGTGAGATAACACTGCACCAATTCCATAAGAACTGCTGTCTGCTGAAACTACGAGAGGAAGTTTAGCATCATAATGCACTAGGAGAGTGGACTTTAGTAGTACGTCCTTGGAAGCCTCAAATGCTTCCTTTTGAGTTTTCTCCCCATCTCCACTGTTCCCCAGATCGTAATAGCTTATTTAGGGGTTCAAGGAAAGTCGATGCATTAGGCAAAAATTTCCTATAAAAGTTTAGGAGACCTAAATAAGCTCGTAACTGTGTGATGTTTTGTGGAGGTGGTGCATTTTTTATTGCTTCTAGTTTATCCACCGTTGGATGAATACCTGAGGCATCTATGCGGAACCCTAAATATGAAACCTCGTTAGTGACCCATGAAGACTTTTCTCTCTTTCGCTTAAGTCCGGCATCCCGGAGTCTTTTTAGAACTGTGGTTAATCTAGTTAGGTGTTCTTTTTAGACGAAACCTGAAATGAGGACATCATCGAGAAAGCAAAGTACCCCTGGAATGTGACTTAGAACTTGGTCCATTGTCCTCTGAAAAATACCCGGAGCGATGCTATTCCATAGCATAGCCTATTGTACTTATATAGGCCTCGGTGCGTATTTATGATAGTTAATTCTTTAGAGTTTTTCATCTGAACTTAGTTGAGCATAGGCTTGGGACATATCGAGTTTTGTGAAATATTTACCCCTAGCAAGAGAGCTAAATAATTCATCGGGCTTGGGTATAGGATAGCAATCTAGAAGGACGGCTCTATTTGCTGTTAAAACGGTAATCCCCACATAACCGCACGGACTTGTCCGGTTTTAGTACAGGAACTACTGGGGCAGCCCACTTAGCGTGTGTGACTGGTTCGATAATTTTATCTTTTAGCAGCCTGTCAATTTATAAATCTACCTTCTCCCGCAGTGCATGCGCAATTGAACGAGCCTTACAAAATTTCGGAGTTACATTAGGATCTACTTCTATGCAGACCTGATGGCCTTTCAGTTGCCTACTTCAGGCCCCAAAACAGAAGAAAACTCCCTTAACAATGAGTCTATGTCAGATGGATAGGAGAGTGTATGCACATCTGCCTGACCCTTTGGCAAGATTTTGTCAATCGGCATTTTCAAAGCATCAATCCAATCACGGCCTAGTAGAGTAGGCCCTTGCTCATCCACCACTAAAAGGGTTAAGGGATGAGACAAAGTTTTCTGGTTGAGTGACTGTGACGGATGCTTCTCCACAAATAGGTATTTGTATGTCCCCATATTTCTTCAAAATCGTTTTAGATGCATGTAGTTTAGGTGTGTTTTTGAAAATTTTATCAAAAACTGCCTTGGACATGACCGTTCGGGCAGCACCCGTACCTAATTCTAGAGGAACTGTAATTCCATTTCGGCCTACCTCTACAATATATGGGCCTGTATTTTTCCCACTTTGCTGCTCATAAAATAGGTACTCCACTCCAATGTTCGAAGTATTTCCCCTTTGAGGATTTACACTAGAAATGTTAAAATTAGAATTTTCACCCTTCGTTTTCTTTGAAAAACACACTTTAGCTATGTGGCCTATTTTACTACAGTTTCGGCAAACTGCTTCTTTAAATGGGCAATCCTTCTTCCAATGGTGTTTTCCACACCCTGTACATGACCTGGAAGGCTTAGTAGAATTAGTAGGCTTAGTCGTATTCGCCTCATACCTTTTATTTGCCTGTCTAGTAGCTCATTAGGTCTGCCAGGCCTAGAAGATTTAAAGCTACTTACGTGTTGGGCTTTACTACTGTGATTTCCAAAAGCTCTAACATTTAGCAGCTGCTTCTCTAGCCGTAGCTATTTCTACAGCCTGACTAAAAGTTAGGTCCTGTATGGCTAATAGGGCTCTCTGGGTAGACTCCTCTTTGAGACCCATTACAAATCTATATCTTAGCATTTCATCTAATTTGTCCCCAAATTTACACGTACGGCTATGGCTTTTTATTCCTGCAACAAACTCTGCAATGCTTTCATTTCCCGTCTGATGCCTTGAATAAAATTTGAAACGTTCATAGATGAGAACTACTCGGGGTTTGTATTGATCGGTTAGGGCCTGTACCAATTTATTATAGGTGCAGGTTTCCGGTGCTTTAGGAGAAACTAGGTCCATAACTAACCAAACGTTTTAGGGCCTATTATAGTTAAAAAGGTAGGTATTTCTTAGCATCAGGAATGGAATTTGCCTCGAGAAACAACCTCACCCTAGTGGCATAAGCTTCGAAGTCCTCCCAGAGTCTTCGTAGGGGCTTATATGGCCAATCACCGACATGCTAGAGCAAAACCGAATTTAGGCCAAATCACGTGAAGTAGGTTAGATTAGGTTTAAATTTGATCTAGTTACTCCCCAGTTAGGGCTGAATAGTGAATTGTATTAGAGTTAGGGCTGAGTAGGAATTAGTTTTAGAGTTAGGGCTGAGTAGGAATTAGTTTTAGAGTTAGGCCGGCGGCACCTACGCTATAGTACAGTAGGTTACCCACACAAACAAACCATATCGGACGACCCACTAGGCTACATCCAATTTTCCAAACAACCACTTGAACCCAATAAGCCAAATTAAACCAATGAGCGAAATTTAACCCAATGAACAAAATTTAATCAAATGAGCCAAATTCAATCCAATGAGCCAAATTAAATCCAATGAGCTTAATCGAATCCCATGAGCTTAATCGAATCCCATGAGCTTAATCGAATCCCATAAGCTTAATTGAATCCATCCTCGTCGCCAAATGTGATAGCGTGGGGTAGACACCCCAATTAGGTTACTTAGGTTCTAGCAAACAATCAAAAGCACTTACCGGTGCGTTGAATTAGATATTCCTTTGGGAGCCTACCATTAGATTCCTGTGTCCCACAAACAGCCTACCTAACTCTCTCTTACATTACCAATTTAGAAGCTATAGACATTACCCCTAACTATACTTAAGTACGGACAACTTCCTACCCCATTTGTCACCTTAGAAACACCACCTAATTACACTCAGCACAACGATTAGGTCAGATAGGAAAAAACATCTCTAGGCTAGCCCAAAACAATACGAACAGCCGCGTTGGTTCGTTTATGACTTGCTCTTGCCATTCAGCTTAGATTTAGTGATATTTCCCCTTTAGTGACTTTTAGACTATATACATATATACACACACGTCACCTCACTCCTCCCCTACAAGTTTAGTCTGTCAGGGGGATGAGGGACCCTAGACGACCTGCGGAGCGGGGTTGATGTAGTAGGATTAGGTGCAACCTGTATAGGCGGGCGAGTTGAACCATTTTCCGGAGGATCGGTTCTCTCTTCCGGAAGACTCTGGTCCTTCTGCAATTCCCGTTCCCATATCTGGTCCTGATGGCGTTTAATAGAACGACCATCTTCTAGTTAGCACTTGAAGGAAACCGGGCCCGTTCTCTCCTGGACAGTTGCAGGAACCATTTTGGTCCAGCCCCATAGTTGCGAATCATAACTGGATCATTAGGTTGCGCCTCTATAACTCTCCCTCTTTTAGTGTCATGGTACAGCTTCTGTTTTCCTGATGGCGTCCTGATGGACGTAACAAATCGAAAACTGAACGAATTCCCCGGCCAATCAGAAGTTTAGAGGGAGACACCCTCGTCGTGGTGTGTGTGTTATTCGATATTTAACAAAATTTATCCAACACCACTTGCATTTCCTCCCCACGAGAATGACGCAAGGCCGACTTGAAAGTACGGACCATGTTTTCCGCGAGACCGTTAGTAGACGGGTGGAAAACACTAGACCGGACATGTCTAATGCCATTTAGGTGGACGAAGGAACGAAATTCCTCATTGGTAAAACAAGTACCATTGTCGGAAACCAGGACTATGAGTAAACCCCATCGAGCGAAAACCGAACGGAGTAAGCGAATAGTAACACCCGAAGTAGTGGAAGTGGTTGGAAGAATTTCCACCCACTTAGAGTAGGCGTCCACAATGACTAGGAAATAAGTATTATTTATAGGACCTGCATAGTCAACATGGATCCTATGCCACGGTATAGTAGGCCATTCCTAAGGATGAAGTGGACTTTTCCTTGGAGATCTCTGTTCTCTAGGCAGCTTTGACAGGAACGAACCAATGATTCGAGTTCTCCATCTAAACCAGGCCACCAGAAATAAGCTCTCGCCAGCTCTTTCATTTTTTGTGCACCCATGTGTTCAGCGTGAAGTTCCTTCACTAAATTCGACCTGCCTTCATTTGGAATTATCACTCTGTGGCCCATAAGAGACAGCCATTTGAATCGAGAGGCCAGACTGACGTTGATAAAAAGGCTGTAATTCACTCTCAACCTTAGTAGGCCAACCAACTGAGCAGAAATGGATGACCCTAGACAGAATAGGGTCTGATTTTGTCCACTGCTCTATTTGTACCGCAGATACTGGAGTGGATTCCAAAAACTCCACCAAGTGAACCCATTCTGTAGGTATAGGTACACAATCATTTGGATTTTCTAAGGGCAACCTACTTAGCGCATCAGCCGTACCTAGAAGTTTACCTGACCGATGTACTAAGTCAAATTTATAGGCTTGTAGAATCAGTGCCCATCGTTGAATCCTACCTGAGGCCATAACTGGAATATTTTTATTAGGTGAAAATAAACCTAAAAGAGGCTTATGGTCAGTAATTAATTTAAATTCATGACCCCATAGATAGAAATGAAATTTTTTTACTGCAAATACTAAGGCTAATGCTTCACGTTCCACTTGTGCATATCGTTTTTCAGTCTCAGTTAGTGTTCTAGAAGCAAAACAGATAGGCCTATCTACACCATCAATGTGGTGAGATAACACTGCACCAATTCCATAAGAACTGCTGTCTGCTGAAACTACGAGAGGAAGTTTAGCATCATAATGCACTAGGAGAGTGGACTTTAGTAGTACGTCCTTGGAAGCCTCAAATGCTTCCTTTTGAGTTTTCTCCCATCTCCACTGTTCCCCAGATCGTAATAGCTTATTTAGGGGTTCAAGGAAAGTCGATGCATTAGGCAAAAATTTCCTATAAAAGTTTAGGAGACCTAAATAAGCTCGTAACTGTGTGATGTTTTGTGGAGGTGGTGCATTTTTTATTGCTTCTAGTTTATCCACCGTTGGATGAATACCTGAGGCATCTATGCGGAACCCTAAATATGAAACCTCGTTAGTGACCCATGAAGACTTTTCTCTCTTTCGCTTAAGTCCGGCATCCCGGAGTCTTTTTAGAACTGTGGTTAATCTAGTTAGGTGTTCTTTTTTAGACGAACCTGAAATGAGGACATCATCGAGAAAGCAAAGTACCCCTGGAATGTGACTTAGAACTTGGTCCATTGTCCTCTGAAAAATACCCGGAGCCGATGCTATTCCATAGCATAGCCTATTGTACTTATATAGGCCTCGGTGCGTATTTATGATAGTTAATTCTTTAGAGTTTTCATCTGAACTTAGTTGAGCATAGGCTTGGGACATATCGAGTTTTGTGAAATATTTACCCCTAGCAAGAGAGCTAAATAATTCATCGGGCTTGGGTATAGGATAGCAATCTAGAAGGACGGCTCTATTTGCTGTTAAACGGTAATCCCCACATAACCGCACGGACTTGTCCGGTTTTAGTACAGGAACTACTGGGGCAGCCCACTTAGCGTGTGTGACTGGTTCGATAATTTTATCTTTTAGCAGCCTGTCAATTTATAAATCTACCTTCTCCCGCAGTGCATGCGCAATTGAACGAGCCTTACAAAATTTCGGAGTTACATTAGGATCTACTTCTATGCAGACCTGATGGCCTTTCAGGTTGCCTACTTCAGGCCCCAAAACAGAAGAAAACTCCCTTAACAATGAGTCTATGTCAGATGGATAGGAGAGTGTATGCACATCTGCCTGACCCTTTGGCAAGATTTTGTCAATCGGCATTTTCAAAGCATCAATCCAATCACGGCCTAGTAGAGTAGGCCCTTGCTCATCCACCACTAAAAGGGTTAAGGGATGAGACAAAGTTTTCTGGTTGAGTGTGACTGTGACGGATGCTTCTCCACAAATAGGTATTTGTATGTCCCCATATTTCTTCAAAATCGTTTAGATGCATGTAGTTTAGGTGTGTTTTTGAAAATTTTATCAAAAACTGCCTTGGACATGACCGTTCGGGCAGCACCCGTACCTAATTCTAGAGGAACTGTAATTCCATTTCGGCCTACCTCTACAATATATGGGCCTGTATTTTTCCCACTTTGCTGCTCATAAAATAGGTACTCCACTCCAATGTTCGAAGTATTTCCCCTTTGAGGATTTACACTAGAAATGTTAAAATTAGAATTTTCACCCTTCGTTTTCTTTGAAAAACACACTTTAGCTATGTGGCCTATTTTACTACAGTTTCGGCAAACTGCTTCTTTAAATGGGCAATCCTTCTTCCAATGGTGTTTTCCACACCCTGTACATGACCTGGAAGGCTTAGTAGAATTAGTAGGCTTAGTCGTATTCGCCTCATACCTTTTATTTGCCTGTCTAGTAGGCTCATTAGGTCTGCCAGGCCTAGAAGATTTAAAGCTACTTACGTGTTGGGCTTTACTACTGTGATTTCCAAAAGCTCTAACATCTTTAGCAGCTGCTTCTCTAGCCGTAGCTATTTCTACAGCCTGACTAAAAGTTAGGTCCTGTATGGCTAATAGGGCTCTCTGGGTAGACTCCTCTTTGAGACCCATTACAAATCTATCTCTTAGCATTTCATCTAATTTGTCCCCAAATTTACACGTACGGCTATGGCTTTTTATTCCTGCAACAAACTCTGCAATGCTTTCATTTCCCGTCTGATGCCTTGAATAAAATTTGAAACGTTCATAGATGAGAACTACTCGGGGTTTGTATTGATCGGTTAGGGCCTGTACCAATTTATTATAGGTGCAGGTTTCCGGTGCTTTAGGAGAAACTAGGTCCATAACTAAACCAAACGTTTTAGGGCCTATTATAGTTAAAAAGGTAGGTACTTTCTTAGCATCAGGAATGGAATTTGCCTCGAGAAACAACCTCACCCTAGTGGCATAAGCTTCGAAGTCCTCCCCAGAGTCTTCGTAGGGGCTTATATGGCCAATCACCGACATGCTAGAGCAAAACCGAATTTAGGCCAAATCACGTGAAGTAGGTTAGATTAGGTTTAAATTTGATCTAGTTACTCCCCAGTTAGGGCTGAATAGTGAATTGTATTAGAGTTAGGGCTGAGTAGGAATTAGTTTTAGAGTTAGGGCTGAGTAGGAATTAGTTTTAGAGTTAGGCCGGCGGCACCTACGCTATAGTACAGTAGGTTACCCACACAAACAAACCATATCGGACGACCCACTAGGCTACATCCAATTTTCCAAACAACCACTTGAACCCAATAAGCCAAATTAAACCAATGAGCGAAATTTAACCCAATGAACAAAATTTAATCAAATGAGCCAAATTCAATCCAATGAGCCAAATTAAATCCAATGAGCTTAATCGAATCCCATGAGCTTAATCGAATCCCATGAGCTTAATCGAATCCCATAAGCTTAATTGAATCCCATCCTCGTCGCCAAATGTGATAGCGTGGGGTAGACACCCCAATTAGGTTACTTAGGTTCTAGCAAACAATCAAAAGCACTTACCGGTGCGTTGAATTAGATATTCCTTTGGGAGCCTACCATTAGATTCCTGTGTCCCACAAACAGCCTACCTAACTCTCTCTTACATTACCAATTTAGAAGCTATAGACATTACCCCTAACTATACTTAAGTACGGACAACTTCCTACCCCATTTGTCACCTTAGAAACACCACCTAATTACACTCAGCACCAACGATTAGGTCAGATAGGAAAAAACATCTCTAGGCTAGCCCAAAACAATACGAACAGCCGCGTTGGTTCGTTTATGACTTGCTCTTGCCATTCAGCTTAGATTTAGTGATATTTCCCCTTTAGTGACTTTTAGACTATATACATATATATACACACACGTCACCTCACTCCTCCCCTACAAGTTTAGTCTGTCAGGGGGATGAGGGACCCTAGACGACCTGCGGAGCGGGGTTGATGTAGTAGGATTAGGTGCAACCTGTATAGGCGGGCGAGTTGAACCATTTTCCGGAGGATCGGTTCTCTCTTCCGGAAGACTCTGGTCCTTCTGCAATTCCCGTTCCCATATCTGGTCCTGATGGCGTTTAATAGAACGACCATCTTCTAGTTAGCACTTGAAGGAAACCGGGCCCGTTCTCTCCTGGACAGTTGCAGGAACCCATTTTGGTCCAGCCCCATAGTTGCGAATCATAACTGGATCATTAGGTTGCGCCTCTATAACTCTCCCTCTTTTAGTGTCATGGTACAGCTTCTGTTTTTCCTGATGGCGTCCTGATGGACGTAACAAATCGAAAACTGAACGAATTCCCCGGCCAATCAGAAGTTTAGAGGGAGACACCCTCGTCGTGGTGTGTGGTGTTATTCGATATTTAACAAAAATTTATCCAACACCACTTGCATTTCCTCCCCACGAGAATGACGCAAGGCCGACTTGAAAGTACGGACCATGTTTTCCGCGAGACCGTTAGTAGACGGGTGGAAAACACTAGACCGGACATGTCTAATGCCATTTAGGTGGACGAAGGAACGAAATTCCTCATTGGTAAAACAAGTACCATTGTCGGAAACCAGGACTATGAGTAAACCCCATCGAGCGAAAACCGAACGGAGTAAGCGAATAGTAACACCCGAAGTAGTGGAAGTGGTTGGAAGAATTTCCACCCACTTAGAGTAGGCGTCCACAATGACTAGGAAATAAGTATTATTTATAGGACCTGCATAGTCAACATGGATCCTATGCCACGGTATAGTAGGCCATTCCTAAGGATGAAGTGGACTTTTCCTTGGGAGATCTCTGTTCTCTAGGCAGCTTTGACAGGAACGAACCAATGATTCGAGTTCTCCATCTAAACCAGGCCACCAGAAATAAGCTCTCGCCAGCTCTTTCATTTTTTGTGCACCCATGTGTTCAGCGTGAAGTTCCTTCACTAAATTCGACCTGCCTTCATTTGGAATTATCACTCTGTGGCCCCATAAGAGACAGCCATTTTGAATCGAGAGGCCAGACTGACGTTGATAAAAAGGCTGTAATTCACTCTCAACCTTAGTAGGCCAACCAACTGAGCAGAAATGGATGACCCTAGACAGAATAGGGTCTGATTTTGTCCACTGCTCTATTTGTACCGCAGATACTGGAGTGGATTCCAAAAACTCCACCAAGTGAACCCATTCTGTAGGTATAGGTACACAATCATTTGGATTTTCTAAGGGCAACCTACTTAGCGCATCAGCCGTACCTAGAAGTTTACCTGACCGATGTACTAAGTCAAATTTATAGGCTTGTAGAATCAGTGCCCATCGTTGAATCCTACCTGAGGCCATAACTGGAATATTTTTATTAGGTGAAAATAAACCTAAAAGAGGCTTATGGTCAGTAATTAATTTAAATTCATGACCCCATAGATAGAAATGAAATTTTTTTACTGCAAATACTAAGGCTAATGCTTCACGTTCCACTTGTGCATATCGTTTTTCAGTCTCAGTTAGTGTTCTAGAAGCAAAACAGATAGGCCTATCTACACCATCAATGTGGTGAGATAACACTGCACCAATTCCATAAGAACTGCTGTCTGCTGAAACTACGAGAGGAAGTTTAGCATCATAATGCACTAGGAGAGTGGACTTTAGTAGTACGTCCTTGGAAGCCTCAAATGCTTCCTTTTGAGTTTTTCCCATCTCCACTGTTCCCCAGATCGTAATAGCTTATTTAGGGGTTCAAGGAAAGTCGATGCATTAGGCAAAAATTTCCTATAAAAGTTTAGGAGACCTAAATAAGCTCGTAACTGTGTGATGTTTTGTGGAGGTGGTGCATTTTTTATTGCTTCTAGTTTATCCACCGTTGGATGAATACCTGAGGCATCTATGCGGAACCCTAAATATGAAACCTCGTTAGTGACCCATGAAGACTTTTCTCTCTTTCGCTTAAGTCCGGCATCCCGGAGTCTTTTTAGAACTGTGGTTAATCTAGTTAGGTGTTCTTTTTTAGACGAACCTGAAATGAGGACATCATCGAGAAAGCAAAGTACCCCTGGAATGTGACTTAGAACTTGGTCCATTGTCCTCTGAAAAATACCCGGAGCCGATGCTATTCCATAGCATAGCCTATTGTACTTATATAGGCCTCGGTGCGTATTTATGATAGTTAATTCTTTAGAGTTTTCATCTGAACTTAGTTGAGCATAGGCTTGGGACATATCGAGTTTTGTGAAATATTTACCCCTAGCAAGAGAGCTAAATAATTCATCGGGCTTGGGTATAGGATAGCAATCTAGAAGGACGGCTCTATTTGCTGTTAAACGGTAATCCCCACATAACCGCACGGACTTGTCCGGTTTTAGTACAGGAACTACTGGGGCAGCCCACTTAGCGTGTGTGACTGGTTCGATAATTTTATCTTTTAGCAGCCTGTCAATTTATAAATCTACCTTCTCCCGCAGTGCATGCGCAATTGAACGAGCCTTACAAAATTTCGGAGTTACATTAGGATCTACTTCTATGCAGACCTGATGGCCTTTCAGGTTGCCTACTTCAGGCCCCAAAACAGAAGAAAACTCCCTTAACAATGAGTCTATGTCAGATGGATAGGAGAGTGTATGCACATCTGCCTGACCCTTTGGCAAGATTTTGTCAATCGGCATTTTCAAAGCATCAATCCAATCACGGCCTAGTAGAGTAGGCCCTTGCTCATCCACCACTAAAAGGGTTAAGGGATGAGACAAAGTTTTCTGGTTGAGTGTGACTGTGACGGATGCTTCTCCACAAATAGGTATTTGTATGTCCCCATATTTCTTCAAAATCGTTTTAGATGCATGTAGTTTAGGTGTGTTTTTGAAAATTTTATCAAAAACTGCCTTGGACATGACCGTTCGGGCAGCACCCGTACCTAATTCTAGAGGAACTGTAATTCCATTTCGGCCTACCTCTACAATATATGGGCCTGTATTTTTCCCACTTTGCTGCTCATAAAATAGGTACTCCACTCCAATGTTCGAAGTATTTCCCCTTTGAGGATTTACACTAGAAATGTTAAAATTAGAATTTTCACCCTTCGTTTTCTTTGAAAAACACACTTTAGCTATGTGGCCTATTTTACTACAGTTTCGGCAAACTGCTTCTTTAAATGGGCAATCCTTCTTCCAATGGTGTTTTCCACACCCTGTACATGGCCTGGAAGGCTTAGTAGAATTAGTAGGCTTAGTCGTATTCGCCTCATACCTTTTATTTGCCTGTCTAGTAGGCTCATTAGGTCTGCCAGGCCTAGAAGATTTAAAGCTACTTACGTGTTGGGCTTTACTACTGTGATTTCCAAAAGCTCTAACATCTTTAGCAGCTGCTTCTCTAGCCGTAGCTATTTCTACAGCCTGACTAAAAGTTAGGTCCTGTATGGCTAATAGGGCTCTCTGGGTAGACTCCTCTTTGAGACCCATTACAAATCTATCTCTTAGCATTTCATCTAATTTGTCCCCAAATTTACACGTACGGCTATGGCTTTTTATTCCTGCAACAAACTCTGCAATGCTTTCATTTCCCGTCTGATGCCTTGAATAAAATTTGAAACGTTCATAGATGAGAACTACTCGGGGTTTGTATTGATCGGTTAGGGCCTGTACCAATTTATTATAGGTGCAGGTTTCCGGTGCTTTAGGAGAAACTAGGTCCATAACTAAACCAAACGTTTTAGGGCCTATTATAGTTAAAAAGGTAGGTACTTTCTTAGCATCAGGAATGGAATTTGCCTCGAGAAACAACCTCACCCTAGTGGCATAAGCTTCGAAGTCCTCCCCAGAGTCTTCGTAGGGGCTTATATGGCCAATCACCGACATGCTAGAGCAAAACCGAATTTAGGCCAAATCACGTGAAGTAGGTTAGATTAGGTTTAAATTTGATCTAGTTACTCCCCAGTTAGGGCTGAATAGTGAATTGTATTAGAGTTAGGGCTGAGTAGGAATTAGTTTTAGAGTTAGGGCTGAGTAGGAATTAGTTTTAGAGTTAGGCCGGCGGCACCTACGCTATAGTACAGTAGGTTACCCACACAAACAAACCATATCGGACGACCCACTAGGCTACATCCAATTTTCCAAACAACCACTTGAACCCAATAAGCCAAATTAAACCAATGAGCGAAATTTAACCCAATGAACAAAATTTAATCAAATGAGCCAAATTCAATCCAATGAGCCAAATTAAATCCAATGAGCTTAATCGAATCCCATGAGCTTAATCGAATCCCATGAGCTTAATCGAATCCCATAAGCTTAATTGAATCCCATCCTCGTCGCCAAATGTGATAGCGTGGGGTAGACACCCCAATTAGGTTACTTAGGTTCTAGCAAACAATCAAAAGCACTTACCGGTGCGTTGAATTAGATATTCCTTTGGGAGCCTACCATTAGATTCCTGTGTCCCACAAACAGCCTACCTAACTCTCTCTTACATTACCAATTTAGAAGCTATAGACATTACCCCTAACTATACTTAAGTACGGACAACTTCCTACCCCATTTGTCACCTTAGAAACACCACCTAATTACACTCAGCACCAACGATTAGGTCAGATAGGAAAAAACATCTCTAGGCTAGCCCAAAACAATACGAACAGCCGCGTTGGTTCGTTTATGACTTGCTCTTGCCATTCAACTTAGATTTAGTGATATTTCCCCTTTAGTGACTTTTAGACTATATACATATATATATATATATACACACGTCACCTCACATATAGTATGTCAGGGAAAGATTTAACAAGCGTAGAGCAGGAAAAAGATTTAGGAGTTATAGTCACTGGTGATTTAAAAGTAGCGAAACAAAGTACAGCAGCGGTCAATAAGGCGAACAAAGTGTTAGGTTTTATAGCTCGAAATTTTGAGTACAAATCGCGCGATATTTTAGTTCCTCTTTATAAATCATTAGTTAGACCCCATTTGGAGTACGCGGTCCAATTTTGGAATCCGCATATGCGCAAAGATATAGACAAAATCGAAAGAGTTCAAAGACGAGCAAAAAAGATGATTCCGTCGCTTAGGTCAAAGTCGTACGAGGATAGGCTTAAGGAGTTCAAATTGACTACACTCGAGACTAGGAGGCTAAGGGGTGATCTAATCCAGGTTTTAAAAATTATGAATGGGTTCGATAACGTAGATAGAGATAGCTTTTTCGAAATATCTCAATATAATGGGACTAGAAATAACGGGTGTAAGTTGACAAGTAGAAGGTTCGAGGCAGCAGTTTCCAAAAACTTTTTTACGCATAGAATAGTAAATAGCTGGAATAGTTTGCCTGTAGAAGTAATTAGTAGCACGTCTATAAACATGTTTAAAAATCGATTAGACGCATATGTTGAGAGATTGGATATAGTTTAAGGTAGTAAAATTAAGGCTTTGTGGTGATAGATCCCACAGCTCAACACAAGTGTTGTGGGATATAGGGAGGCAGCATCTTGGGTTAGGGGATACTCTCTGTCCTTACACACCCCATTTAAAGAGATTCCTCTGCCGAGCGGTGCCCCCCATAGTACTGTGAGGTATTGAAAAACTCATGATCTTCACTTGCCCCACAAACACCTTGAAATGGGAGACCCAAAATGGGTGCACACACATTTCTACATTACTGTACGGTCTTTACAGCCACACCTACACTTTTCCTCCTAAGTATATATATTGTAATGTATATGGTTGTAAATTTTGACTTGATCCGCAATCGATATGGACCGTGACTTCTTTTTGGTTGGCAAGGTACTGGTATTGATGGATACCGTAATGAAACTGACTGGATTCTTTGGATCTGACATATTTGCATGTCGGTTATAAATAGATAGAGTGTGTAACATATTTGTGGATAGTAGTCTATTATGACTTGATCCTCTGGATCCAGATATTCTATCTTTAGTTTTAAATCGATAATTAATTAGTTTTAAATTGATAATTATTTAGTTTTGTAAAAATTGGTCGTTGCCAATGTACAGGCAGTTTTTACATAAATTTCTTATGTTCTTGTAGTTCGGAACCCACGTAAAATTGTAGGTCCCCTCCGCCACCACGGAGGACATACACAATACACAATTACGAGCACTGTTATGTAGACCAGCCATGAGTGGATCCTAGGGTCTTTGTTGGTCTGTAACATTATAACATAACTCCACCCCCATCTTACAATCATTGTCTGGTGATTATACCAGAATATTAATATACGGACCAAGTAACCAGGTACATTACGATTTACAAGTTCCATGAATAATTTGTCATGATTAACACAATCAAATGCTTTAGAGGCATCCAGGAAACACAAAAATACATTAGCATCTAGAGTTTGGTATTTACAGAACATTTCCTTCAAGGCATACACACACATATCAGTACTGTGTTTCTTTTTAAAACCAAATTGGTTACCACAAGTATACAGGTAACATTCAAGTCTATTAATGAGTATATATTCAAATACCTTAGACATAATACTGGCCAAAGCTATTGGCCTATAGTTATCTTTACTGTTGATTTTACCCTTTTCATCTTTTAGTACTGGCACCAAAACAATGGATAACATTGTATCCGGCCAAATACCATGTATGAGTAAACCTGTAAAGCACAAAGCTAACAGAGGCACTAATCTGTCACTACTAAATTTCAGATGCTAAGCAGAAATACTATCAATACCACATGATTTGTTACAATCTAAACATTTTATGGCCTGTTTAGTCTCAAATACACTAACAACTCTTATATCTGGACTATAGGTAGCATCACAGTTAACATTATTGTTCTTATGTACAGAGTTGAATAACTCACTGTAGTGTTCCTTCCATAATTTGACTATATTCTGTCCCAGTTACATTTTCAATATTAGCAGGGAGAGACATTGCACTATTATTCATTGTTTTTAATTCGTCCCAAAAGTTTCTCGGATTCTTACTGGCAAGCTTTCTAGCCAGAGCATCTCTGCTTAACTTATCCTCATGATTTTTTATATACCTTAATGCAGGGCTTCTCAAACTTTTTTCACTTGTGACCCCCTTTGGATCAGACAAACTTTTCGCGACCCTTCACTCAATGTCACAAAAGCAATAGGTACTAACACTGTATATTTATGAAAAAAATAATATTTTCAAATGTTTCTGCGACCCCCAATAATATTTACGCGACCCCTAGTTTGAGAAGCGTGGCCTTAATGCATACTTGAACCTGGCATTAGCCCTCTGTTTTTGTTGTAATACAGGACCTTGCCTTGGCTTCCCTTGTTCACACCACATTAAAAAAGCATCTCTGGATGCATTATGAAGTTCAGCCACATAATCGCTCCAGCCAGGTCTACATGAATAATTTTTTCTTCTAAAGGTATTTAAGTCTAAGCTAGCATTATTGAGAGAGGAAACAATTTGTTCATACATGTCTTTAAATGCCAAAATATGTGTTTGAATTCTACAGTTTACATCCTGACAAGCTACAGCATCATTAGGGATAGATATATTACTTAGCAATACATCAGACTTATTACAATACTGTTGTTTGCCCTCATCATCAACTTTGGACCAGTCTAACTTCGCTTTACGTGTATCATTTACTTGTGATTAAAAGGGCTCAGCACACTTTTTGAAGGTGTGTGAAAGGTATGGGAAGGATAACGACATAAAATATAATCCTGATAAAAGTCATGTTATGATTATGAGGACCAAGTCCTACAAGTATATAAAATTTCCTGAATTTCAATTGAATGGTATGGAAAACTGATGAGTGGGTAGTTGGGAGGTAACGAAAATGGTTCACTGAGTAGGTAGGTAGTTAATCTAACAATTATTAAATTCCTTTTATGTCAATAACTGGGTGGATGAAACCAATTGGTTGCTCACCAGAGTTATTCTCCACACTAGTATTTATATACTGTGTGAGAAGAGCGTGCTCGGTAATAGATATACATTACCGCTCAACCAACCGAGGAAAAAACCAAGACAACGCTGGTGGAAAAAGCCCCGCGAAGAGGAGAACAAAAGAGAACGAAAACGAACAACGGGGCGAAAGGACGGAACTGGGGAAGGGACGAGTACAGACAACGAAAAAGATCCCCACCAGCAAGTACGCTCTCGACAATTACACAACCGGAGAAAAGAGACTCTCTAATAACTAACAGTAAGTGACTAATTGTGTTTTTAACCCAGTAAATTAATCACATTAAATTAAGCTGGGTCAGACAAGTTAGGCCTACATTGTGGCCTAAGACCCAGCATCAACTCATAGCTTAACAAAGGTGAAGGTAGATTGCCCTAACCTAACTTGGTGAGGAATCCTACTGTGGACCTCAATTTATCTGCCCGCTCTGGACCATTTCCGGAATCTCTAGGCTGACCCCTCTAGGCTAGACTTGATCTACTCTATAGTTAGACTGGAGATATAAGGGGTGGGTTAATTGTGGACCAATTCATACAGAGCATTTTTCGCAATGGTATTGTGCTGTCAGAAGTAACCCAGACTAAGTATCTTGGCCACATACTAACAGATGGTCTTTCAGATGACTGTGATATTCTAAGGCATGCTCAGAGAAATACTTTGGTTAGAAAATTTCATGTGTTCATTAGATGTTAAATTGATTTTGTTCAAAACTTTTTGTACTCCAATGTATACAGCTCATTTGTGGTGGAACTACAGGATGTATAATTTGAGGAAATTATATGTTGCATATAATAATATTTTTAAGAGTTTATTAAGGACCAGTGGTGTAGTGCTAAATAAAGAAGTGAGGGAACGCATTTTGAAAGTGTTACTCAGATGCCGGGGGGACAATGGCGAGCGCGGCGAGCCCATACAGCTGGGGGTCCGGGGGCACTGTAAGCCCCCCGGGAAATCTTTTGAAATCTGACCAATTTCAGGGATATTTTGAGGTCATATGCACTGGATATTAGGATATATTCCAAGGTTGAAGATGCAGTATTTCCAGTGTCATTAGATATACGACATCCAGTACGATCAATAAAAATAGCTAACTGGAATGATTAACTAAAAAAAAGTTAACAACTGGTACGCCGTGGTGATTGTTTCACCAGATCTTTATAGGCTAGCATTGCCTCACTGCCTCAGTCGAAGCTAAAAGAAATGAAGCAGTTAATGATTCTTTCTCATATTTCTTCTAGGGGTGGGAATTAAAATTTCATGACGTTAGAGATTTGTAAGTTCGGATTTATTTGAAATAGTGAGGGAACGCCGTTCCGTCTACCAAAAAAAGTAAGGGAACGCCGTTCCCACGCGTTCCCACAGCACTACACCACTGTTAAGGACTCCCAAGATTTGTAAATGGTGCTCCTTCTAGTATCAGTATGCTGTTTGTAGTCAATAAGGTGCCTAACTGCGCCAGTGTCATTTGCAATTTTGTATTTAGATTTATCACTAGGCTTGGTGAGTCAGTCAATAAGATAATAGAAGCCATGGTTAGTGGACTGGTCTCAGATATATTTTATAAATCTGAAATACGCAATTAATGTCAAATTCAATTAATAGGGGCATGTGGTCAGAACTAGCATAGGAGTACAAAACTGCCATATTCAGAACTGCCTGATTTGCATCAGGTGTACAAATACAATGATCCAACCATTGGGTGGTGTGCCAACTATCACTAATATAGGTAAAGCTATCACCAGGAAGAATACACATGGATGAAAAGGTCAAGTTATTATCTTGACAGAAGGCTTTTAAGTGGTTGCTAAACAAAGAATTATCATTAAGCACATTAGCATTAAAGTCACCAATAATAGCTACACATGTCGTATCCAACTCATCAATAATATTGCTGACCTGCCTCAATTCAATGAGGTAATCTTCTTCATTATCAACTGCCTGGAGAAGCATATAGATACACAGAATTACAAATTTTTTATTGTCTACACAAATTTCTATTCCGGTTAGCCAGTTCAAACCAAGTTTTAATTCACTAATGTATTTCTCATACCCCCAACCTCCATAAAATAGCTACCCCACCAGGTGGGTGGGCTCCAAGGAGACCATCTTGTTTATCTCTGGTGGCCTCCCCTATCCCATAAAAATTACTGGACAGGCTATTCAGGTCCTTTAAGTCCTGTTTCCATAGCCATGTTTCCTGCAGACAGAGAATATGAGCATCCTCTAACAGCTTATCAATTATGATCCGTCTGTGTTTGCTGTTATTCCGTAAGCTTAGGCCTCTACAGTTATAAGAGATTACCTTGAATGTTGCAATTAGGAAGATGTAGGAGTTCTACCAGCCATCTCTACATGTTGAATTCCACTTATACCAAGCACAACAGTTACAGCGCTAGACCCAGCTGGATTTTCCTCCACAGTACGACGCCTGATGTCTCCATAATTACCCTCTCCAGCACTTGCGAGAGGAGCTGCAAGGTGTTTTTCTTCCCTTCTTCTCATAGAACCGCCGTACATATACTCGTTCCAGCCATACTGCTAGATCCATAAATACACCTGGATCATCACAGACTGCTGTAACTTGAAAAGAACTGTACGTAGTCCATCTGGAGTCAATTTTCCTACATGTAACCTGAAGGTTCACTTTATCTTCCACAAATGCCTGCAGCTCCTCAGCCGTAAGCTCAGATCGACATCTCGAGATGAAAATGTTTGCAGTCTTCATTGGTACAGCCATCATACGATCTGTTTTGGCAGCCCTATGATATCCCACCGTTCTCTGCCAGCTTTTGCCACAGGCTGACTCCCTCTAGCCTGTGTATGAGTGGGACCAGACCCCCTTGAGGGACCACCACCATTAGCTACTGCAGTGGTTTTGCAGTTCTCGGAGGGGTCGCTCGCCTTCACGATCTTCTGATATACTTAACTTCATAATGTTTGCAGATGATACAACTCTCTTTTTCTTGTAAAGCTGTTAATTTAGCTAAAGACATATTTAACCCCAGACTGCATAGGGGAATCAAATCATCGTGCATAGCGGGGTCCAAGTGGCAATTGAATCCCACTATACATTCCAGGGTTAAAACAGAATTTTTAAAATAAACTCTTTCTAAAAACCAATAAAACAAATTTCATGATTTTAACAACTAAGCGAAATGTGTATCTTGATGAACTAAATATTGATGAAATTGTAAAGGAATGCACTATAGCAAAATTTCTTGGTGTAATGCTGTTGTGTAAATATGCAGTGGAATGACTACATAAATTATATCAAAAAGGTTTTCGAGGAGCATTGCTATATTGTTTAAACTTTGACATGTAGTCCCTAAACACGTTTTATTAACTTGTTCTTCCTTATATAACATATAATTCCTCCTTGTATAGGGGAATTCGGGGGTAAAGCGATGGAGTCAAAAGTAACACTAAGGCTCGTGATTCCTCTCAGGCCTTGCTCTCGGGAGCCCGGGCTGGAAGATAGTGGAGGTGGTGATCGGGGGTAAAGGGGCCCGCAGTCAAAACTACAGTGGCGGCTCGTGACTTTCAGTTATGGGGGTGCTGCCTCAGAAATTGCGAACAATTGTGTCGATTATATATATATATATGAGAGAAAGAGAAAGTCGAATAGATAAATAGATAACTACTCACTACTCAGTCATAAAAATAAGTAAAATAGTATCATAAAATCAATTATAGGGTACTTACGCTTAACGGGTAATTTCGAATTTACCAAAAATTTTATTTATAAACAAATTCCATTCTTGTTTTTATTCTGAGCGAAAAAATATTCTAAGAAATGAAAGCTATATGTTGTAAATAATCCAATTATTATATAATTAACTTCAATCTCACGACAAAAAATAAATGATAACGAATCATTGATAAATGCAATTTGGAAATTAAATTTCGAATTAGCAAACGATACAGCAACACAACTACCACGTCAAACAAATCGGCACTGCTCTGTCCACAGTGCTTTGGATCCTCTTAAACCCGCGATTCTGACTCGCTCTTCGTACGTCCGCCACCGAGGTTTCAAGCGTTTCGAACAAAATCTGGAACTGTTAAGTACGCAGTTCCACGGGAAGGCTGAAGCTACTTTCGTGATTCATTCGTTCGGCATTGAAATAGTTTAAGGAAAAAAGGATATAATCTGATTTAAAAACTCAAAGTTCACTGAAAAAAAACAATCAGAGAAGCTATTTTAAATATTTAAATATAAAGATCATAGGGGTGCTGCAGTTCCACAGTGCCTACCTGCGAGCCGCTCCTGGACTCAAAAGTAGCATTCCTCTCCCAGACCTTGGTTATAACAACAAATTGTAATATTGTAATATTTATTTTATAAATAAATAAAAATGAAATAGTTTTACAATGACTTTAATGAGTTCGCAGTGATTTAAATTCATTGCCTAATTTTCATCTATTAGTTCGTTCATGTATTTTCAAGTAATTAATACTTCTTATTTATGATTTATATATTATTCATCATCATTACCTATGAAGTGATTTTTATCTTTAATTAATCTGAGAGCCCGGTAAAGCCTAAAGCTTCAGGGCCAAATAAAATAAATAGTCCAATTAAAAATTACTTATTTTAAGTAATGTTAAAATTATTATAACAAAAATTGTAATATTTATTTTATAAATTATAAATAGAGAATTATTCATTCATTTATTCATAATAAAAAATCGTTGGATAATTTGGATTAAACTTAACTTACGTTCATAAAACTTGGACATTGGAAGCTCTAAAAGTATGATAACTAGAGTCCAAGAAATTATATTGCCTGGATTAAGTTACGCAACTAAACAAAGGAGAGGAAAATGAGCATATTGTGTACTTGCTCACAGTATGGAGGTAATTATTTTTAAGCGCTGTATAACTAAAGAATTACGCTGTAATATACCTTGTACCATAGTGACCAGTAGCTGAACCACAGTTGACTGGTAGCGCGCCAAGTACTTTCGATCCACCAGCAAGATCTCATAAAATCTGGTGCAAATCTAGTTATCAGTTTGAAAAATAATAACGAGTTATCATGATCATTTTCACTGTAAACATATTTCGAGAAAAATCTAATCTGCAGTGAATTTTTTAGATTATAAATTTAGAAGTTCATTTTGCAATGGAAGACCAATGGTGATGGGAAAGCATCTCGAGAAGTCATCATGATACCCGAATTGTCTATTGCCGAGTAAATTTTATCATAGGAGTATGTTAGATTCGTTGCAGATGAAGATCTGGTTAGAAAAAATTCAAAATGTTCAGAGCTCAGGTGATCATTTTAATCAAACAAATGCCTTACAAACAAATTTATTAACTCGATTTTGAAAAGTGCACTATTTTTTTAAATAACTAAAACCCCCAAGTTTTCGTTTAAAGTAAAACGACAGTAAATAATTACTGACACGAAGAACTTACTTTGTGTGTTTTTAAAAGAATTAACCGATGTTCGGAGGTCAAGAATCAAATTACAGACTCGAAAAGTCTGCGGAAATATTGCTAACATTGTCTATACACAATTTTAAAATATTTCCCATTCCAATGTATAAAATTCAATTCGAGAAACGAGTACTACTTCAGCTATGGTATTTGTGGCCCTACCCTGCCCTGTGAAAATACTCCAGAATTCATAACGGTAATCTTTGAAGTTTAAGCACTTTGTTAATTACAATATCAACGAAGAGGTGCTACAAAGACAAATTTTGATCTGATACAGTCGATCAGTCTTTGCAGTTTTCAAACTATGATGATGATGGTGCTGGGGGGAAGAGTCATTAGCATGGCATGTAAAAAAGTAAACCAGGGAGTTTCTCATTACCAGATAGAAAGAACATTAAAAGCACCGTAGGTAGAGGACAGTATGTCCTTTGGAATAAGTTTTAAAGTCAAATTATTCTAACGCGTTTTACCGGACTCGTGAGTTTTACACTCAAAATGTTATGATGGGGGTTCTTTAACCTCCTTCGCAACATCTAAGGTCATATGACGGAAGGGACCTCCAGCTTTACGCGAGATCCGAACCACTGGTCGGTACACAGTCTGGACGCGGAGGATGATCCACCATCCACCTACTTATCAGACCCAATGTCGCTTGATTTCACCGATTTCCGGCAAGTGGTGTTACGACGTAACTCGGTTTCACACCTACAAATGATGATAGATATATACTGCAATGGGGCTTGTCTTAAAATAAAAAATTAAGGTTTTGTAAAAAGGGACTGATCATGAAAGTAATTTTTATTTACAAGCTTCACAAGAATGCTACAAGGTCTACACACCACCTCATAAAGTTGTGCTACGACCTTTAAAATGTACTACACCAGCCTCGGAGGAGGGTTGTTGATACTTCGCATATAAATATCACACTATCTCACCCTTAAAACAATTGAATAATAGGCGATATGGTTGTTGCATCGGATAAAACTTGTACTGCAAATAGTTATATAATTTTGTGAAAAACTGGAATGCAATTTTACAAAGATTTTTAAGTCAAAAATTAAAGGGAAAAAAAAAATGACAACGAGAAAGTGTCAACGGCAAGATTTCACTTCTACTTGGTTAAATGTACCATATGTAATTATACAAACTTTCATACGACAGAGAGGAATATTTTCATTCATTCTTCTAGTTTTTGCTTTTAATAAACACACTGAAATCAAAATGTTAGAAAAAGATCTCATTCAGAGCAGACAGGCTATATTGTTAAATGTTCAAACAGGATATGATACTTATGAGATACTAAGAGATCAACACTGTATCTTTGGATTCAACTTGATGTCTTCAATGGAACAATTCAAGTGACCTGTACATATGATATTGATGTAATATATATATATATATATATATTTATATATATACACGTGTGTAGGTCATTATTATTATTATTATCATTATTATTTATATATGCAGCTACATCAAATGACTGATATTCATATAGAAGAAAAATACCGTATTAGTGGAAAATATTTCATATTTTAGCACCAACTTAATGATTTAACAAGAACATCTACAGAACTAAATAAGCCTTATCGTTTGATCAGTGTACATTTCGGGGCGTCTTTAACTGGCTCTGAATACAATATGGCATCACTAAATTACAAGTCAAAAAATAATTCGAAAGTACTTTTTTTTGTCTTTGGCTTCTAATAAATTTACACTTAAAACTCAATAAATTTTCTTAATAAATCTGCCCATAACATACATTTAAACTCAAATATTTTTACTACACTATAAAACTGTAACTATTAAAAATATTTATGCAAATCTTAAACCCTACACCTTAATGAAGAAACAAAGTTGGAAGTCTTAAAGAGTCGAGTGCACTGCTAACACTTTCTTTTAACAACATTTCCTCTACAAATAAACATGAACGGAGGCCGACTTGAACTCTTGATGTAAGGAGATAATTTAAAGGCAACTTCATTTACACTAGTTTCAAGTGAGCAAAATGTAACCCATTAATTTTGGTTATTGTTTGAAGCTCCCGAAGTAAGATGGAACGGGAAATCTGAGGAAAGAAAATTATTACAAAATCAAAAGTAAAAAAAGAAAGCAAGCAAGCAAATCTATTATTAACTCAACTTTTTTCTTTTAGAAACTGGTGAGTAACCTAACAAAGAGCGAACAATTCCAAGTTAATAATAACTAATTTAGCAGATATACCTTCTTAAATGTCCCGCTTAGAAGAAATACTTTCTTGGTGTACAGTGGACACCTCTTTTAGGAGAGGTAGTGGGGAAGGTTGCTCTCCTTCACACTCAATCGGCTCATCTCCTTTCCCATCAGCGGGAGAGGGTAATGGCTGAGCGTGATCAGGAGAGCGTACCTCCGGTGCATTTTGGGCGGGTTCCGCCTTCAACAGAGGCTCCCCGGCATCACCCACGGGAAGCGAACCCTCTTTCGGTTGGCGGGAGGCCTCTGGGCAAAGAGGGGATTCGCTTTCCCTCGGATGATGCGGAAGAGGAGGATCACACGAGGGATCCTTCGCTTCCACTGAAACAGTTTCCGCGCGCTCATTTGATGGCATTTCTTCCTTGCTAACAACACTGCACAGAAACAATAAGAAATTAAAAGCAAATTCAGATACGAGCCAATGCTGTTTAAAATACCCTCAAGGATTACTCTATCTGGGTGTAAGTGTACGCAAATATGTGAATGTATGAACTATTCATGCAAGGAGTGCTCACATGCATTAACATTTATAAACAACGAATATACAAAAAAAGAACCCTAAAGAAAAGCAATGCGCAACCACAGAGACTAATGGAAAATTAAGACTTCATACGAATGAAACAAGAAACGAAATAGTGTGATATCAAAGCAGGTTCGTTTCAATAAACCTGAATATTGATTGCACGAAAACATTAATAATAAAGATTAAACTTTCAGCAGTAACTCGCAGCAATGTACTTAGGAAAACTTATTGCGTAACCAAAAAAGTTTTTAAACAAGCCTCTTTGTGCATAGACTAAAAAATTAAAAAATTAAAAAAAATTCTGGAGCTAACGCCGTCAGATTGTTATTACAGCGTCCATTTCAACTTCCAAACACTTTCACATACCATTTTCCTTCCCACAATTTATGACACCCAAATTGCGGATGTTTCCAAACTTTTTATGGGTAAAAATTTACTTGTATCAGTAAACTCAACGTAACTTAGCTTTATTATTTAGCAAAAAAAAAATCTGAAGCTTATAAAACTGCTTCGTTTTGGTAAATGTGACCTTAAACTGTCAAACATTAGTAGCAGCAGTTAATCTTATTTGTACATCAGTGAATATTTTGAATTTATTAAAATATAATAGACTACATTAACTCCTGATTCACCAATTTGCTTTTTTTTAAATGCTAAAAAAGTAGAAACTTCATTGAACTGTATAATTTTAAGTTTGTGACCAACTTCTTTAGCTTCCAAGTAATTATTATATTTACTGATTTGTTCTAAAAAATTAACCTTTTTAAAATTCTCTCTGATTGAGTGAAAATATATTTAACAGTCATTGTGACAACTCTATATAATCAACCTATAACACTGTGCCAAAGTGACCCTAATAATCATGCTTTGCTTCGAGTGACTAAGCTAAACATAATAGTGTTCCAAATGAAGCTACCTGAAAAACTGAATTTACCAGTTTCCTACTTCTCGCACTTCGCAGCTTATTTCCAAAACCAAATTCCATTATCCTATGTCCTATTTGTATAATGTAAAAGCTCAGTTACATCCAACGGCATCTACTATTCTCCTGACACTGCTAACTCAGTACTGTACGAACACGAACTCTATCCTTTTGTAAAGTGTAACTAAACCTACCATCCGCATCTCCAGAAAGTGAAAAATATATAAATACATAAAATACGCTGAGGGTAATTTCTTTCGAGTATCTTCCGATATTTTTCATTTCATACATTTACAATGTCTCGCATTCTCCGTTTGTCTACATCTGAGCTATTCCTCCGCCAAATTAGTACACAATGAATTGCGTATTACCATTCCCTAGTTCCTGCGTATTAATTAAAACTGCCCCATACAAAGCCACCTCTACACGTGAAAATATGTAGATACAAAATGACCAAAAATCGAAGTAAGTCTGTTCAATATAATTTGACTACAACCAAATCTAGTCTAGGCTACCACATGCATTCTAATCTACAGTATTTATAGTACATCCTCAAGAGATTGTTCCAGTAAATCTCTACTGCTTGTTTTGTAGGAGTTTCCTTCCAAAATTCTACGCTACTACGTTTTTGTATTTCATCCGTCATCAAATCCTTGGTCACTGAAAAAATTATTGAATTCCTGAGTAGCAACATCAGTAACAACTTCACTGGTTCTGATGACTAAATATACATTTAAAATGTTCATTATTTCTCAACTATTATCAGTTACAGTAGCCTTAATGTCTTTCTTACCTTCGAGAATTTTCAATAGCTTTTTTTTTCTTAAACTATCACTTTTATAAATCATCAGATCTAAATCAGAACAGGAAGAGTTAAATCTCTTTCGCTATTTTAAGCATATTAGTTTAACAACCAATTACAAAGCAAAGATTTTAATAGAATACACGCAGGGAATTCATAATTGAAATATTACTTAGTACACTTAGCTAAAACTTATAATAATGAAGGTATGTTTTAGCTCAGACAGCTTGACTGATTATTAACAGTGCAATTTACTGCAGATGTTTGACAGGGTTTAAAATATGAGGAATGAAACCTTCTATGTTTCATATAAATGGGAAAATGCTTGTTTTATCCCATTTTTATAAAGAATATTTAAAATTTTTAATTCCAATTTTTTCACAGTTAACATTTTCATTATTCAATGTGAATTTAAATATATATACGCATTTGTTAAAGGCCTGCACTAATATGACAAAATTATTTGTATGTACCAGTTCCTACGAGTTCAGTTATAGCTGATAGCTTGATATCCACGTAACCATAAATTTCCTCATATTATTTCATTTGAATCGTTTAAATTAATGTGAGAAATGAAATACTGTAGACATTTCTTTAAATAATCCGTAATTAATAAGGGAAGTTCAGAGGCAAGATGTACCGGATCTTAATCAGTGTGGTAAAGGCCTACAATATCAAAGGAAAATGAAGTTGTAGGAAGATGAGATGTGGTTAGTTTGTGCTACACTGACTGTAATTCTAACCTAGACTTACTTCTTGACTAAAAAGTAAAGCTAAAAGGTAAAAAGGTAACATCCAAGAATCTCATTTCCCCACTACGTTGGGGACTCCAAAGGTCGCCTGGGTTAGAGCAGAAAAGGAGTAAACAGATAACTCGATTCCATCGCGAACCATCGACACACCGGTCGGAGTCCGCCACCATAACCACTGAGCTACTGGGCGCCCAGAAAATAAAGATTGCTGAAAATTTTTAAATAAAAGCCTCAACTAATAATCTGTAATGTTGGTGGGGTTGTTTAACCCCTTTCGCAACATCTAACTAAGGTCATATGACGGAGGGACCTAAATCTTTACGTGGGATCCAAACCCCGGGTCGGTATATAATCTGGACGCGGAGGAGGATGGTCTCTCATCCAACTACACTCCAGAGCCAATGTCGCTTGATTTTGCCGATCGACGGGAAGCGGTGTTACGACAATGGCCATGACGTAGCCTGAACTACGTGTAACGGCATGAAATATACAGATTAATTACTGGGCGTCTGCTATCTCAGTGGTAAGGGTGGCGGACTTTGAGCGGTGTGTCACTGGTTCGGTCGGTCCCAGCCGCTGGCATCGGGTGGAGTTGAGGTGGTTGCTTACCGTTTCTATTGTGGCTCAGGTGGTGACCCTTGGGGGCAAACTAACCCCAACGTAGTGGGGAAACGAGTTTCTTGCACGTTACATTTTTTATTTACGAACTACTGTAATTACTACAGTGATAGATAAATACGCACCAGTTTGGAGTGAAGAACGTGTAATAATTATAGTGACCCCCCCAAAAAAAACAACTTACTGATTACTCATCTCTTTTTACGTTGTATAATTTTAGAAGAAAATTAAATTAATATTAAAAAGACATGCGTAATGCCTTTCATTAAAAATGAAACTACGCTAACAAACACAATACTTAACATTCCTAATAAAAGAAGCAACCATTTTTCTGGTCATGCGCAGATCATCATTCGCTACTTACTTTTGCTGCACATTTTCAACATTTTTGCTCACATCACAGACATCTTGAAGGCTTCCTTGCCCTGAAGAAATGGGTCTACTTTGTGGACCACTTATTACGCCTTTCAACTGAGAATGATGCGAGGCATGACCATAATCAGGATGAAAGCCCGCTTCTGCTCCAATTGAGGTTTCTTGAGTACAACTACCGAAGAGAACGTTGGAGAAGTCTGCCTGAAAACATGAAGGCTGAGAAGTACTGCGAGAGTTGGCTGAAGGAAACGCTGAGAAATTAGTGCCACTTTGACTCTCTGTCTGGACGAAAGGATCGCAAGAGCTGGCGAAAGGAGTAGCGCCAAAATCGGCCCAGCTGTTGTTGGCGGCGGTGTCCGCAGCAGGAGCCGACTGCCAAGGGTTGAAGCCTGCGTCCACACTGAGTGCGTTCCCACGTTTATCAAACACTTCCGACCATTCTGTAAAAAATATTTATGAAAACAGTGTAACCTAAACTGTAATGGTTTATATCTGTATACCGAGATGATCCTACGAACGAATACTTAAAAGGAACTAACACAATTATCATCTTGACCTCAAATACGGGTAGTTTAAATTAGACTATGACAGTGTAGATGCTGAATGTCCACAAACACAAAATCCTACAGATGGCTTTGTTCAAATTACGCGTTTTGAAAGCATGCAAGGTAAGAATCCATATTACACTTAGGACAATATTATGAATAAATTAACTTTATAATAATAATCTAAAAACTTTCTCCAATTATAAATATTTTCCAATTTATCCCCCATTTCATTAAAAACTAAAAATAATTAATTTCTAAATAATCAAAACCCACGTAAATAGGATAATCCTATTTATCTTTAAGTGTTACCCACAAAGAAGTGTAGTAATAGTTTGGCAAAAGGGTTCACCTACAAACAGTTTCTAGAAAGCATAAAAAAAATTATTAATGCCACTATTCTGTTTGATGGGAGTCTGGTGGCTCAATTGTTACGGTAGTGGACTCTGAACAATGAGACTGGTTTGCTCCCGCCTGCTGGCTCCTGGGGTTAGGTTGAGTTAGCCGCTTACCGTGTTAATGTTCGAGCTAACTAAAGGTGACCCCTTGGGGCACAGTCACCCCCGCATCGTGAGGTAATAATACGATTCTTGAATATTATTTTAAACTTTTTGGCAACAGTAATAAAATTTCAAGAAAAGCCAATCATTACTAACGAGTAATTTCTCATATTTTAAAAAAAAACTTACAATTTCTAGGCGAACTTTTTTTCCGAAACTGTATCGCCTTAATATGAATATTTATTAAATTCTTCTTGAAAAAATTACTTTTATTCAATTTAATTTAAGAGCCGAAAAGGCGTACTCAAGTTTTACGGCGGCGAATAAAGTCCTCCCCCCCCCTCAAAATATTCCTCAACAGGGTTCAGCCAGCCAATTTCCCCATTTTAATTGGAAGAAAATTTTTTTTTAAATCAACAAGGTAATTCTACATTTTAACACGTAACAAAAATACATCTTTCCATTGGTTAAAGCTAATTTAAGAACATTTACACTGACCAACAATAATTTTATAACGACCAACTCGCTCCTAAATCTCATTTTCAGAGAATTTACGGGTATCATAACAACAAGGTCTTCATTTACGATTAAAGATTAATGATAAAGACGCGTATAACACATTCTGAAACTCATTCAAACCCCAAAGAATCTTTCCAGTAACAGATGAAAACCCCGTTTATAATTATAGATCGACGTATTTTCCTCAACCGCTCTCAAGAATTTTTTTATTTTTTCATATTTCTGCTTTATGTGACACGAAAAATCTGTGATGACTAATTTCTTACCTAACTACCGAGAGAAAGAAAATCGTGGTTTCTATTTTGTGTTTTACATTCGATTGGAAAACCGTCAAGACGAATAAGCCGAACGAATTTGAGCGGAAGTTTCAAATTTCAATTAAATAATTGTACGAATTGTTGAAATTAGAATGGTATATTAATGTTTTGATTAAAGACAACCCGATTGATCGGTAATCCGTTTAATCGGTATCTTCACTGATCAATCGGCCGGCATCAGATTTTTTTTTTACCGATTAATCGGTTTCTTAATTGTAAAAAAGAATGTCACGTTAAAATTTAAAGTTTAATTTTTTTTTTTTTTATTATTAAACAACAAAAAATTAATATTTTTTCATAGAGGGTAAAATTACAGACAACCATTAACTAAATATTAAAAATATACTTTAAAGCAAAAATACGTAAATACTGTAAAAAGTACAATATTCTGTACTTATATATATATATATATATATATATATATATATATATATACACACAAGTATATATATATATATATATATATATATATATATATATATATATACACACAAGTATATAATTTTACATAGAATGAACAGAAGGAACGAAAACGAAACTGCGAAAAACGAACAGGGGAAACAGGCACAAAACCAAATCCAAAGATTTCAAACAAAGGGCATTAGCATCAACAGAAAAAAACAAGTAGACAATAAAGAAACAATGTTGAAACCACCAAAAAAAAAAGGCCCCAAGTAAAAATGGGGAAGAAAATATATGTAAATACTATGTGAAAGGAATATACAGGTATAAGGGAGGAGAATGTATTTACGAACACCCTCCTGTGTGCAACTACTTCTACAATAATGGTCACTGCAAAATTTGGTGGAAAATGCAAATTCTACCATCCGGCCATTTGCGAGACCTACGCGACATATGGAACCTGCCAGTACGGGAGAAAATGTTACTACCATCATCTCCCAACAAGTTCAAAGGACAAAGGAAAAATCTGAAATGACAACAGAAGGAATGTGAGAAAAAAGAATATGTACTCGAATAGAAAACAAAAAACACAGCACACAAAATTTTTTCAGCATCTCGGACACAATACGGCTGCTAAGTCTTATACAGCACATGCAGCTGACACAGCTGGGAACCCTGGAGCCGGACCGCTACAAGGCAAGAAGCTACCAGAACAGGTAGGCGTGAACGGATCCATCTCGGAGGACCACAAGGCTACAAAACACGCAATATCAAAGGACAACGAACTTAAAATGCACAAAGGGCGATGCAAAACAAAGAACATAACATTGTCCTGACAAATATTCAAGGAATAAAACCGAACAATTCACTAAACAAAGTTTCGTACCTGAAAGGTGTTATGGACGAAGCAAGGGCGGACATCGCATGCCTCACAGAAACACATCTTAAAGACTGTCAAGGAAACTGCGAACACTGTATCGATAAGAAAGAATTGCATATCGATGGTTTCAACTTACTAAGAGCGGATAGAACAGCGAGACGTAAAGGTGGTTGTGCTATTTATATACATGAAAGGCATATGACAGACGGTAATAAGAAAATCCAACAGTTTCGTGGAAACCCTTGCAGTGAAAATAGAGAAACTAAACGTGGTACTGATAGTCATCTATAGACCTCCAAACGAAAAATTTTCGGATGCCATTGAGGATATCAGAACCCTAATAAAGTCCATAAACTCTCCATCCCCTAATATAATACTCTATGGCGATTTTAATTTCCCATCTAAAAAATACAAAAAAGTGGGTAGAAATAAATTTATACAGCAAGATAAGGGGGGGGGCACAAGAGAGGACCAGGAGCAATCAAGAATGCTGATGGTTCTCACAAACGAGTTTATGCTGACACAGGAGATAACAGAAAATACCAGGAAAAATAACTGCCTAGATCTGGTATTCACAAATACACGAACTTGATTGCGGATATAAAAATAACTCCAACTATTATCTCAGACCACAATATAATCGAGTTATCAACAAATATGGCGATAACTTTAAAAGACAATACACATACGGAAGGAAGAAGCAAATTTGGGGCTTTTAACTTGAACTCCAAGACCATAAATTGGGAAGAAATCAGATCACACATAGCCCAAATAGAGTGGAGAACAGTTTTCGAGAATAAAACGACTGAGGAAATGCTAACAACCTTGGAAGAAAAGACGATGAGAATTTTGGAAAAATATGCGCCGAAAACACAGCTAAAGGGAAAGAGGAACTGGCTGGAGAGGCAAAAGAGAAGAATATTCCGAAAAAGAGAGTAGCAACGAAGTTAGTTAATTGCGGAGACAACAATACCAAGAAAGAAATACAAGAAAAACTGGAGAGAATCGATTGGGAAATACAAACTCTGATAAAGGGCCATACAGAGAGGGAAGAGGAAAAGGCGGTAGAAGCAATAAAGGGAAATCCAAAATACTTCTACAGCTATGCGAAAAGGAAAACAAAAACGCGCGCTACTATCGGGCCCTGAAGGAAAGGAAATGATGAACTAAGACGATCTAAAAGAAATATCTGAAACATTGAGAGCCCAGTATGAATCGGTATTCAGTACCCCAAAAAGTGACAAAGCGATACCTGACATAGATGCATTCTTCAAAGAGAAATTGCAAGGAGAATGTATAACAGACTTTGATTTTACCCCAGAAGATGTAGCGAGATATATAGGACAAATGAAATCACATTCAGCTGCAGGTCCGGACAAATGAAATGCACTATTAATTAAAAACTAAAAATGAAATAGCTACAACCTTATACTCGATATGGAGAAGATCCCGAGACACGGGGGAAATACCGAGCATCTTGAAAAGAGCAAACATCGTCCCTATATATAAAGGAGGAGTTAGATCTCAAGCAAAGAACTATAGACCAGTGTCCTTGACGTCCCACCTCACCAAAATTTTTGAAAGAATAGTCAGAGAAAATATATGACTTCTTGGAGACATTGGAAAGATTCAACGAAAATCAACACGGATTCCGATCAGGAAGATCATGCCTATCACAACTTATAGAGCATTATAACAATATCCTAGATGCACTTGAAGGCAATGAAAACTATGATGTCATTTACACGGATTTCGCTAAAGCTTTCGACAAATGCGATCATGGTATAATAAGCACATAAAATGAAACATATGGGAGTAACAGGCAAAGCGGGAAAATGGATCTACAACTTGCTCAGAAATCGACTACAGGTGGTCAAAATTGAAGGTGTATCAGAATCAGAAGTACACAGCTCAGTACCACAAGGTACAGTGCTGGCCCCACTCCTGTTCATTATCAGGCTAACAGACATAGACAGTGGAGTAAACAGCAACAGTATAGTAACATCATTTGAGGACGATACAAAGATCAGCAGAAAAATCAGCAATGTAAACGAAGTAGAGGCCTTGCAGAGAGACAAACAATTTATACAAATGGTCGGAAGACAACAATATGACATTTAACACTGAGAAATTTCAGCTCTTGAGATATGGTAGAAATGAGGAACTTAAACAGACTGCATATTATGCTCCAGATAGACAAGAAATTCAGAGAAGCACGAAAGCGGTCGACTTGGGGGTAATAATGACCGAAGGTGCCAAATTCGACACACAAAATCAGATAGCAACAAACAAAGCAAAAAGAGTCGCAGGACAGGTACTAAGAACGTTCAAAAGGAGGCACAAGACAGTAATGATTCCCCTGCTGAGAAGACTGATCATACCAAAACTTGAATACTGCTCAGTTTTGACGTCCCCATATAAAAAGGAAGAAATTAATAAACTAGAAGAAACGCAGACACATTTCACAGCCAAGATTGATGGCTGCAGAGAACTCAACGAGGGTCATTCCATGTCAAATCAGACACATAAGGGCAAAAAAAATGTCAACCATCTCCGATTTTGTTTATACTTAGTACACTTAAGAACCCTTATGAGAAATGTAGATACCCAAAATTTGACCTCTGTGACCTCTGGGTGCCGAGATATGAGGTCACGAAAGTTGACCTTTTGACCATATTTTTTCGAAATTTAATATATCTAAATTGTCATATCTCGGCTTCTACTGGACCGATCCACTTCATTTTGGTGTCATTTCAAAGCTTGAAAGGAGTAAAATCTTTTGTCTATCTTGAAATATATCCCATAACTGATTCACAAAAAAGTTATAGAAGTTGGAAATATTTGAACTTGAGTAAAAAAAAAAATATCGTCTCCGATTTTTTTTTTTATTTTTTGTCCCAAGATACCTCTATCCAAGCACAATATTTTGTAAAAATTTTATTATTCTGTGGCAAATACTTTAGAAAATATAGCACTTTCAGTGTGACGAATTTATAAAAAATGACAGAAAATGAAAAATCGTTGCTATTCCTATGGAATGATGTGGAGTAACTTTTATTTTTGAAAGTATAGCACTATCACAAATAAAAACTAATTGAGAGCTGTAAATTTAACACGTCCTATTAGGTATACCTATTTTTGTATCTGTTATTTGTATGCAAACATTAACTCCTAGTACAAATAACTGTTTTATGTGTACATGTACTTTTTTCTTTTTTTCAGATCTTTCAGTAAACTATAAAATAAATCATCTATATGTAATATATTCAGAAATTCCTAGCCAGGTACATATTCTATTTCAATTAGGAAATTTTGAAATGGATTCGCTTAATTTGAAAAGAAAATGTGCTGATCCTTTCAATGAGGATCAAGGGAAATGGCGAACTAAGCGACTAAGAGTAGTTCCACCTGAAATAATCGTTAAGCGGCCTGATCTTCAATTAACTGCAAATCCTAGACTATGTAATCCATGCAGAATTCTTGTTGATAAAATATTAAAAGAAAATACTGAAAATTCAGACAGTGACTCATCTCATCCCTCTGGCTCTGTCATATCCGAAAGACCACTCGAACTCGCGTCATCAGGGTCAGGCTCAAGTTCAGCGTCTCTAACAGTAAATTTTGAATTAGCGACGCTGAATAGTTCATTAAAAGAAATAGGAGAGAGTCCAGTTAAAAAACAAAAATTAGATACTCAAAAGGCATATGGACTGAAAAAATTTAAATGAGTTAAAGATACGTTCAAAAGAAAAATAGAAGCTGCTAGTGGGAAAACTATAGTTGAAGAGGAAGAAACATCGCAGGAAGAAAAGGATTATAAAGAAATTTTAGATCAGCTAAAAGAAAAATTTAACGATTCAAGCACTAAAAGAAGTGGAAAAATTAAAATTTTAACAGTTCTGCCCAAAAGCTGGAGTATAAGAAAAATATGCCAAGAATTCAATACTCCCAAGCACATGCATGCATTGCTAAGAAAATGGTAGAAAGTTCTGAAATTTTGTCAGAACCAAATCCAAAATCTGGGAAAGTTCTGGAAAAGGGAATAGAAGATTCAGTTAAAAAATTTTATTTAAATGAAAACATAAGTACATTAATGCCGGGTAAAAAAGATTTTGCGAGTGTTATTAACGAACAAGGTCAAAGGGAACATAAACAGAAGCACCTCCTCTGTAGCTTAAAAGAGGCATACGAGGCCTTTAAAAATAAATACCCAAGGATGAAAATTGGATTTAGTAAATTTGTCTCGTTAAGGCCTAAACAATGTGTAATTGCGGGCGGATCTGGTACGCACTCAGTATGCGTTTTTGTTATCCACCAAAACCTAAAACTTACGTTCATTGGGGCAAAAATTGATAAAATTACAGAGCCTAAAATCAGTCACGTCCGCCAATTGTTACCTTCCCTAATGCGCAATCCTCCCTCGCGAGTATGTTGCCTAATGGAATGGAATCTCTGTGGTGATACCACCTATTTAACCACTCAGCTCCAAACGTTATTCGATGAAAATTATGTTGACAACATTCAATTCAAAAAATGGACCAACACCGATAGGTCAAATTTAGAATTGATGCAGTTGTCTACAGATGATTACATAGAACAACTTTGTGAAAAACCGAAGCAGTATCAGGTAATAATAACAATAATTTAATAACACTTATTGAACATTATCATATATAATTATTACAAAATCATATAAAAATAATATATCTTGATGTTGACAAAATAACCTCGTACTAGAATATCATTTGAAAAATCCAATGAAATAAAAGGCTGAATTTTAATTAGTTTTTAACAAAAAAATAATATATCTACAAGCCTTTCTAAATTCTAATTTACATGCTTACTTTCAGATCCATAATTTCCTAACAAATATGCAATCAAACTACTATCAGGATAAGAAAACATCATTGGAAAACGATGAAGTTTTGGCTGTATGCGACTTCTCAGAAAATTACGGTATTCAGCTATTCTCCAAGATGAAGTTCAGTAGTTCCATTGGAACAACCAAATGACTACTGTTCATCCGTTCATTCTATATTTCAAGGCCCAAGGAAATCTAAAGAACTTAAATTTTGTAATTATTTCAGAATGTAATGACCACAATGTTGTCGCGGTTCATCTTTTTCAACGCCACCTGTGTAAATTTATAGAAGAAAAAACTCCATTCCTAAAATTTTTTTTATATTTTTCGGATGGATGTGCTGCCCAATACAAAAATTGTAAAAATTTCCTTAACCTCTGTTACCATAAAAAGGATTTTAATTTGGAGGCGGATTGGAATTTTTTCACTACAAGTCATGGAAAAGGACCATGCGATGGATTGGGGGCACTATTAAAAATTAGCTGCAAAAGCAAGCCTCCAAAGACCATATGATAACCAAATAATAACACTCCGAAATTTGTTTGAATTTGCTAACTGTAACATTAAAAGCATAAATTTTAAATTTTTAACATTTGAAGACCATCAAAGAGAAGAATTTTTAAAAGACCGAAATTCAAAAGCCAAAACCGTTTCCGGAACTCTAAAATTGCACCATGTGAAACCTGTTTCACTTTCATCAATTACTGTTAAAAGATATTCGGCATCTAATGAGTCAACAATCGTAAAAGTAACCAAGGAAGAGGAAATGATAGAAGAAAATGATATAAATGGTTTTGTTGCTATAGATTATGACGACCACTGGTGGTTATCATATGTTTTGGAAAAATCCAGAGAATCCAGCGAGTGACCCGTTGCCCGCGTCGGGCTAGCATCATGAAAAAGAAAAAACTATAGTATTTGTCATTTACCATTACTTATTCGGACCATAGTGAATTTAATTTTCCTAGAAGAGTTCCTTGTTCCACGCACGGTTTGTGTGTATCATAAAAAACCTCAGGGAATCATTCTGAGTTCATTCCCATCATGAAACGGACATGTTATGTGCCTTAAAAAGTGGACGCTCAATTCTGCCAGTTGAGGTTTAAGTTTTGGTTTTTGGCTAAAAATATAATAGTTACCCCTTTTTCTTTGATGTATTCAATCTGACGTGAAGGCAGAGAGTCTTTTGCTTATATTGAGGTTCTAAATGTAGCTGGGCTAGGCTGCTTTAAACCCTAGATCCTATCCCAAAGCTGGATCCTATCTGCTTTGCAGACAGCTGGTGAGGGAAGCTATATTTCTGGGACCTCTTTGCGAGTGACCCGTTGCCCGCGTCGGGCTAGCATCATGAAAAAGAAAAACTATAGTATTTGTCATTTACCATTACTTATTCGGATTATAGTGGATTTAATTTTCCTAGAAGAGCTCCTTGTTCCACGCACGGTCTGCGTGTATCATATATATATATATATATATATATATATATATATATATATATATATATATATATATATATATATATATATATATTACACACACATATATATATATATAATACACACAAGAGGGTGTTATCAAATTATGTTTCATAAATTAGTATACATATTCAAAAGGTGAAAAGGAACAAAAACGTTCCTATGGACATAAATCCGGAATCGCTTCGTTTCCGAGATACATTGCTTTTTCGCCGAGGACGATCCACTTACTTAAAATGAAAGTCATTAAAGTTTATCAAAGTAGTAGTTGCATGGTTGTTTAGATAGCTATTTTTCTTTTGTTTTGATACTCAGATAATATTTTGTTAGTTGTCATTTTAGAAGCCAAAATTATTTCCTTCATTTCATGTGTCATTCTCATGTAATGTTACAGAGCATTATGGAACAGTATTCTTTCGAAGAACTTGCTGATGTGCATCTCGTGTTAAGAGAGATGCTAGGCAACGCAGCTGCTGCCCAACGCCAGTATGCTGAAAGATATCCTAAAAAGCGATTACCATCGAGGCCTACATTTCTTTCAATTGAACGTCGACTACGTGAGCAAAGCATGTTTCGACCAAGACATTTGAATGCTGGACGTCCATGAACTCGACAAAACGTAGATGTAGAAGAACAGATTCTTCTAGCTGTCCAACAAGATCCGCATTCAAGTACAAGGCGAATAGCTGCAAGAGTAAACAAGTCAAATTTTCAACGACGCGTTGAAGCATGTACTGTGACTCAGGGAAACCATTTTGAGCACTCACTTGCTGTAAATAAACTTTGGGAAACTTTAATGACTTTCATTTTAATTGGATCATCCTCGGCAAAAAAGCAATGTATCTAGGAAATGAAGCTAGTGTGGATTTATGTTCATGGGAACAATTTTGTTCACTATCACGTCCTGAATATGTACACTAATTTATGAAACATAATTTGATAACACCGTGTATATGTATATAAAAATTTCCCCCCCACACAATTGTGCTAAACCGTTTCAAATCCAACTTCCAACCATTGTTGCGAGTTGAGTTATCATTTAAACTAAACATGCTTCTAAAATCGACATCGTCGAACCCGTGTAAAAGCTTGAAAACCTGGATGAGTTGACCTCCGAGTTTCCAGCGAAAACAAATTCAGGGTGCGTAAGCGTCGATTGTAGCCCATATGCCTAACGGAAGGGATTAACTTAGTGGCCCTCACCTAGAGTCGCTCCAGCCTCTCAATATCTTTCCTGAGTGTGGGCGACCAGAACTGCACAGCGTACTCCAGGTGTGGTCGAACCAGGGAATTGTACAGAGAGGGCACAATCTCCTTGTTCCGAAATCGAAATTGCCTCCTGATATAATCCAACAGCTTCTGTGCTTTCTTTTCCATCTCTACGCACTGTTTGGTAAACTTAAGGTGGCTGCTAATTAGCACACTCAAGTCCTTTTCCAAATCAGTGGCCTCGATATTACTCCCCAACATGGAGTAGTCCGACTTGGGATTGGCGTAGTCAATGTGCATGACCTTGCATTTGCCATTTTTCGAACCACTCTCCTATTCTACGTAGGTCCGCACGCAGTTGCTCTATTGCCTCCGGCGTCCCAACATTGGCCCCAAGTTTGGTGTCATCAGCGAATTTGGCGATCCTACTGACGATGCCACCGTCGATATAATTTATGTAAATGATAAACAACAGTGGCCCCAAAACGGAACCCTGAAGAACCCCGCTAGTGACTGAGGCCCAACCCGAGCTAGCCCCTTTAATTACAACCCTCTACCGCCTATTCTTCAGCCAATTTCCAATCCAGCTATCTACTTCTCCACCGATACCCAGCGCGCGGACTTTGGCCATTAGCCGGCGGTGAAGTACCTTATCAAAGGCTTTCTGGAAGTCGAGATAAAGTATATCAATCGCCCTACTCTTATCATACTCACTCCACATGACGTGGAAAAACTCGAGCAGTTTGGTGAGACACGACCTATGCCACCTAAACCCAAGTTGGAAGTCCCCAAGCAGCTTGTAGGAATCCAAATGGTGAAAGATCCTCTCCGCTATTATCCCCTCTAATAATTTACCTACAACCTAAGTGAGACTAATGAGACGATAGTTACCTGGACTTCGGTGATTTCCTTTCTTAAAGATAGGGGTCACGTTGGCTTCCCTCCAGTCACCAGGCACCTGGCCCGTGTCCAACGATTTGTTGAAGACTGTAGCCAGGTCGGGAGCCACCTGGTCGCGCACTTCCCGCAAGATTCTGGGGAGGAACTGGTCTGTCCCAGGAGCCTTAAACACATTCAGTTTGTCTATCCTATCGGCAACGTCTGTCGCGTATACAGAACCCTATACAGGCGAGCACCGTCGTGCCTAACGCATGGGTCGGGGTTGACGCGGGTGTCCTCCCTGGTGAACACTCCCGCGATGTCCGCAGCGCGCTGCTGGGGTCCTTTAGCGGTCCTATCATGCTTCTATTGGGATTTCTACTATTAACATAACTAAAGAATTCCTTAGGGTTCCCCTTGCAGAGGCTTGCCACCCGGAGTTCTTCGTTACGTTTGGCTAGCCTAACCTTCGCCTTCACTTCCCTACACAGGTGGACATACGTCTGTGTTCTCATGGGAACGATTGGCCTTCGCTCTCCTATACGCAGCTTTCCTATTTCGGATAGCCAAAGCGATGTCCCGACTGAACTCCTTAGGCTGCGTTCAAGCAGGGGTGACTGGTTTTGAGGGTATAGCAGCAGACTGCAGCACCATAAACTGGTCCCGGAATGAACTCCACACTCCCTCAACATCGCCGCCGACCTCTAATCCCTTCTCACCTACGCTATCCCGGAGGCCAACAAAGTCCGCCCGCCGTAGATCGAGCTCACTGCCTCTCGAGTTACTACGCTTCACCCGAGGGACGCAGAAACAGAACCTAATCAGACTGTGATCACTCCCGCCCAACGACTCGTCAACAGTGAGACCAGTGACGAGGTTGCCTTTGGTCGTGAATACTAAGTCTAGAACGTTTTCGCCTCGTGTAGGCCCGTCATCAATCCCCGGGCTTGACCTCACCATACAGTATAGGTGCCGGTCGAGCAGCGTGCATAGCACACCTTTTCCCTTGTCATTGAGGTGGACACCATCTCTGATAAAGGTCCCACCTACCCGAAAACGCGTCGAAGGGGTCAACAAACCTCACGCCCAGCGGGACGCACAAGTCTTGCATCCTCTCGTTGATGAGAGAGAGAGAAGTAATGCATTAGAAGAAACAAATGTTCAAACTGATGTCTTGTTTTGGGACCCTTTTTTTTGTTGCAGGTAGAATTACACGAAATTGCTAATATGGGAGCGAGTTACACACTTCAGGAAACGGAGGAAATTTTGTTTCGCGTGCTTTTTAGACAAACACAGCTGAAAAATTTTGCCGTCGTCATCCCAATAAACCACGACCTGGATAGCGTTCTGTTGGTCCAATGCTTTCAAGTGCTTTCAAGTCAAGGAGACCGGGAGTGTTCAGGACAAACCAAGAGCAGGTCGTCCGAGAACTTCAACTGGTGTTGAAAGCAGTATTGATGTACTTTCCAGGATCGCAGTATGTCCACACCGATCGGTGAGAAAGATTGCATATAAAAATGAGCATTCAAAGACCGAATGTACCGAATATTGCAACATCACAAATTTCATCCGTACAAGCATTTTGTACAAGAATTACATGGGGATGATACAGATCGACGACTTCAATTTTGTGAATGGTTTCAGTCAAAAAGAAACCTCGCGGACGATATCATGTTTAGCGATGAGGCGTTTCCACCTGAACGGATACGTAAGCTGACACGACACCGTGTACTGGGCGCAGGATAATCCTCATGTCGCTGCTGATACTTATCACCAAACTAACCCAAAAGTAATGGTGTGGTGCGGTATTCAGGGAAATCTTGTTTTAGAACCAGTATTTCTGGAAGGAGGACTTAATGCCGAACGATATCTTCAGTTGTTGCATGATGTGTTGGAACCGTATTTGGACGAAATGCCATTCGCAGTGCGACATCGGTTTTACTTTCAGCCGTGAGGCGCGACGTTGGTCGGATGACGTTTTCCCTGGATTGGGCGCAGGGAACCAATCGAGTGGCCACCAAGATCCCCGAACATCACAACCCCAGATTTTCTTCTCTGGGGTCACCTGAAGACCTAAAAATATCCGTGCTGTTTGTGCACAAATCACACCAGAGACTGACACGTGTGGGTTTAAGTTTCGAACAGCGTATCAACACGTGCGAACAACAAAAAGGACATCAATTTGAACATTTATTTTCGTTCTAATGTATTACTTTTGTAAATTAATTTAAAATAAATTTTCCTACGAGACTGGACTTGTGGGACATCCTATATATACAGTATATAGAACTCATTTCCCATTGACAATAAAAACACTAAAACCATACACAAAGCTACAAAGGGATCACCAGCAGGAATAAAGTACCACCCCAATCTCAGGGATCCTATGTTATCTTCCGTGACAAGATTGGTGGTATACCTCTCGTGGTATATCAAGTGAAACCAACGTCACCATTACATCTCACAAACCGCTTCCATTCCTCTCCTTTTCTCGTTAACTCTTATGCCGCATTTATATAAACTGCTTGTTTATTACAGCCTTTAAAATTTGCAGTGAACTTTCAAACAATTAGTTAATCAATACCAAGTTTACTCATGCATTTACTAACTGCAAACTTCCATCTTTTAAGCGATCATCTCTCGTCAAACACCCAACATATTTAAAATCTTTTAGTCTCTAAATATTCTCCATTCACTACAATATTACATGCTGACTTCCCATCCACAAAGACAAGAACCTTACTTTCAATAACTGTCTTTCACATGCATCAACAAAACTTGTCACTACTTTCCTTAATTCATTCTCTGATTCACCCAGAAACACTACGTCATCAGCATACATCAGATGAGACAGTCGCCATTTATTCTCAAAATTCGTTTACTCATCTCTCACGCGTTACTCCATCCATACACACCTTAGAGAGCCATGGCGACATTACACGGCCCTATCATACTCCAACATTAATAGTTAACCAGGCACTGAACTCACCATTAACTCTTACACAAAAGCTAATCCCCACACAAAAACTTACTGCATTTAATAACAAACCATTGAGACCACATATTCTTGGCAACTTCCACAAGGCAGATAGAGCTATGCACTTTATCATAAGCATTTTCAAATTCTATAAATGTCCAATACACCTTTGGCTTCTTATCACTTAGTTTCTCAATCAATTGTCTCACATAATTAACATATCCGCCTTCTCTGAGGTGAACTTGTTCATTTCCATTTTCCAATCAAAGAATTTTTGATCTGTGTTTACTCTGCCAACACATTTCCAGTTATATTTAAAAGACTTGTATCCTTATAACTTTGAAATTTTTATACAGTGGTATAACCATATAATAAACTTTTGTCCAATCTCCAGGAATACATCCACTCTATCTAACTTATCTTCAACATCCACTCAAGCACCATTCTACTTCCACTTTTAATCATTTCACTACGTATCCAATCAATTCCTGAGGAGTCTCCTTTATGTCGAGCTTCCACACTGGTCGTTAACTTCTCTAATTTGATGTCTTCCACTCCTTGTATACATTTCCACACGTACCGCCAAAAACCAACTAAATTCGTATTTGTTTATTCTTCAAGTACCTCACCTTACTAAAATACTGTTAAAATCTCTCGCAGATTTGCTCATCTTACATTAACACACTGCCATTTTGATCTTCCTTTAATCGGTTATTCCACCAGACTGACCTTTGTACTTTCTCGCTTCTTTCCAGAACAATCATCTGTTCTCCACCTACTACTCATTCATCTCCCTTCCCACGTTTTTATCTACTCTCATTTTAACATTCTTTCAAAACTAATCACGGATAATTTCTGTCATTCATTTCATCCACGCTTCCCAATCACTTGAGGCTCAGGAACAACTTCCATTTTCCCATTCAGATCACCCATTGTAATCACACTATACACATTCCCCACGTTTCTAACCACATTAACTAGCATATTAATGATAAACGCAGATACTTATCTGATGTTGAGAAAGGTTCTGCACATCATGGTCTACAGCATAAGCTACAGCTGATCTACGAGTACATTGTTTCAAATTACGAGCCAACATATAATACTAACTAATTCATCTTGAGGGACTATCTTTAATTAAATGGTGTTTACTTACACCGAATTGCTCCTGTAATGTTTTTTGTAGTTGCAGAAGCTGAAGAGCTAAAATGAGGAGCTAAGCTCCTATTTATAGTAACTATCTTTTATTACATTCTGATTGAAAATAGCTTCATGCTTAAAAAATACACACACACACACACACATATATATATTTTTTTTTTTTTTTTGTTTTGTTTCAAAGAATGACCGCTCATGGCCACCAAAAGAAAGGTGGATAGCAGAGCGAACACAGAACGAAGAGTATGGGACAACTAATGGAAATGAACAATAGATAGGGGGGGAGGAGGAGGAGGTGGGGGGAAAAGCAAAAAGATCATAGTGGGGTCACAGCCGGTAAAGAAGTCGGGAGCGAAAGAGGAAGGAGAACAACCCGGTTATCGAAAAGTAGGGACCTTCAGACAGAAGAGCGCCAAGCCTATCACCAAGCCCGACGCTCTCCAAAAAGGGAAAATACTCTGCGCGCAGCGCAGAGTAAAGCGGACACTCCACCATGAGGTGGGCAACTGTAAGTAGGACGTCACAATTGGGACATCGGGGCACCCGATCCCCGGCCATCAAATAGCCATGGGTCAGGTGGGTGTGGCCAATACGGAGGCGGGCCAGAGCCACCTCCTTATGGCGCGACCGATGGAAGGAAGAGGCCCAACATCCCAACTTGGGTTTAATCTTGCAAAGTTTGTTATCCGTAGCGCCATCCCAGCGACTCTGCCACCGGGAGCGCAAAAACCTACGGAAGCCAGGGATATAATCAGAAAAAGGGAGGGACACAGGTGAAACCTGCAGTCGGCACGCGGAACGGGCAGCTCGATCGGCAGCCTCATTTCCAGCCACGTTAACATGTGCTGGGACCCAGCAAAATACCACCTCCTTGCCACCGAAAGCGACAAGAGTATGGTACAGTAGCTGGATTCGTCGGACCAGCGGGTGGACAGTCAAAACACTCCAGGCCATCCAGGGCACTGCGGGAATCCGAATGGATGACGAACGACCCATCCGGATGCTCCCGCACCACCTCCAGAGCGCTCAGAATGGCATAGAGCTCCGCCGTAAAAACGGAAGCCTCATCAGGGAGACGGGTACATCGGGGAGCAAGGACAGACGACTGGGGAACAGCCGCGGATCCAACGCCCCCCGACGACCTCGAGCCATCCGTGAAGATCGCAACACATGCAGAGTGACACGCCGCATGCTGAAGGAACAGAGACCGAAGCAAGGCAGAGTCCGACTCGGTCCTGCGAACGGGGCGCAACGCCCTACAGCACGCAACAGGGATGCTCTCCCAAGGTGCAACACCACTGAAAGAGACCGGTATAACGGATGGAGGGGGAGTGCCCATACCATCGAGGAGGGAGGTCACCGTGTCGGTGAAATACCAACCCCCATCCCGGCAGAACGCCCTCTCAACCACCTGGAACAGAGGAGAGGTGGGAAGACGGAGGATCCGGAGATAGTGTTTAGCAATGAGGAACGACCTCCGATCCTCCAAGGGAGGGATGTCGCACTCAACCTGCAGACTATCAACAGGAGAGGAGCGGAAGGCGCCAGATGACATGCGCAGTCCTCTAGAGAGGACCGGATCCAGTATCCGAAGGGCCGTGCGGGAGGCGGAGCCATACACCACACTCCCATAGTCTAATTTGGACTGTACTAGGGACACGTACAAACGGAGGAGCGTCCGCCTATCCGCGCCCCATGTAGTATGCGACAGATGCCCCAGCAAATCCAGGGTACGTCTCGCGGACTCGCGCAGCCGGCGAAGGTGGGGAACCCAGCTCAAACGGCTGTCGAAAACCATACCCAAGAAGAGTACTGATGGAACGAGGGCCAGAGGCTGACCCCCGAGTGTAAGGCTAAAGGCCGGGATGGCGCCGGATCCCCGTCTCCTCGACGGAAGGAAGGCCACACACGAAGTCTTCGGGAAGACAACGTAAGGCCCACCGACGACGCCCAGCGTTCAACCCGATTGACCGCGAGTTGGACTTGCCTCTCCACGAGGGGGGGACTCGTCCCCGCGGCATAGACAGCCAGATCATCTGCGTAGATGGAACAGCGCACCGAGGGTGGAAGAGCTCCCGGTAGCGCAGACATAACTAGGTTGAAGCAGGAGACGCTTAACACACACCCCTGGGGCACCCCCTCCTCCTGAACATACAGGGCAGATAGGGCCGCCCCATTACGGACGCGGAAAGTGCGACGGCAGAGGAAGTTGCGAAGAAACGTGGGCAAAAAGCCCACAAAACCAAGAGACTTCAAACGGTCCATGACAACTCCCCGACGGGTCGTGTCATAGGCCTTTTGGACGTCAAAAAAGACGGCCAGAACAAGATTCCGGCGGGAAAATGCCTCCCGTACATCATGGCCAAGGAGGAGAAGGGGGTCCAGGGTACCCCGAAATCGACGAAAACCATACTGGGTCGGGGGGCATAACCCAAGCGACTCCAGTGTAAAGGAAAGTCGGACGGCCACCATCTTTTCGAGGAGCTTGCATAAGCAGCTCGTCAAAGCAATAGGCCGATAGCTCGCCACCTCCGCCGGATCCTTCCCCGGCTTAGGTATCGGGACCACAATCGCCTCCCTCCAACGGGAAGGGAACGACCCCTCAACCCACATCCGGTTGAAAAGATCCAGCAAGAAGTGCAGGGCCATCGGGTGCAGATTCCGAAGAAAGTCATACGGAATGTCATCAGGGCCAGGAGCGGAAGAACGACGGGTTGCCAAGGCAGCCCGAAGTTCCCGCATCGGAAAGAGATGGTTATAGGGCTCGCTCCCAGGGGGCGGGAACGTGACCTCCGATAAAGGGCGATCCGCAGCTGAAGGCGAACGGGAAACCGCAGCAAAAGCACCGGCCAGCCGATCAGCCACAGCAGCAGGATCCGAAAGGAAGCCGTCCCCGTCCCGAAGGACAGGGCGACTAGCAGGGACTGGCCTCCCCTCGATACTACGTACCTTCCGCCACACAGCAGCAGAAGGGGTAGATGAGGAGATGCCGGACACAAAAGCACGCCAAGAGGCCCGACGGGCCAACTTGAGAGTCCGGCGGGCGAAAGCCTTCGCCCGCCGCATCTCAATCAAGTGGCCCGCGCGCCGGGTGCGGTGGAAGCGGCGCGTTGCCCTCTTCCTCTCGCACACCGCCTGGTGACATGCTGGAGTCCACCACGGGACGCTACGAGTCCGCGGGATACCGGAAGATCGAGGAATACAGTCCTCCGCGACGCCCATCACCACCCGCTCGAAGAACTCCAAGCTCTCATCCACAGACCCAAAGCTCAAAACCGAACGGACAATGACGGAACGAGCTCTGAAAGATGGCCAGTCAGCCAGCGCAAGGCACCACCTCGGTCGAGACGAAACGCCCGGCTGCGGACCGACCGGCTCAAGACAGACTGGGTAATGATCACTGCCATAAGAGTCCCCCAACACCTTCCACGAAAAATCGAGTAAGGCATCGAGGGACACCAAGGAGAGATCAATACAGGTAAATGAACCCGTGGGTTCGTGGAAGTAAGTAGGTTCACCGGAATTGAGACACGCAAAGGAAAGTTCCTCCATTAAGGAGAGTAACATACCAGCAACATTAGTCGACCGAACATCTCCCCAAGCCGGGTCGCGACTGTTAAAGTCCCCGAGGAGGAGAAACGGTCGGGGTAGTTGCAGCACCAACTCGCGAACCGCGTCGCGAGAAGGAGGGTCATGAGGAGGAATATAAACCGAGCAGGCAGTGTACTGGCGATCTAAAAAGAGCCGCACAGCCACAGCCTGCAAGGAAGTGCGAAGAGGCACACCACGCGATGGTAACGAATGATGCACGTAAATCGCCGCACCCCGCCGGCGTGTGCGCTCATCCGGGGTGCAAGGGAAACCAACATAGCCAGAGAGACGAGGGAGTCCCCGCGCAGCCAGGATAGTCTCCTGGAGACAAACACAGGAAGGCCGCTCGCTCTTCAGCAGGGAGGCAAGGTTCTCCCAGTTAGCTAAAAGCCCCCTACAGTTCCAATGCAAGATGGAACTGTAAGGGGAAGCGGCATTATAAGAGGCAGAGAAAACAGCGAAATAGCCACGGACCAAGCTGAGCAGCAAACTCAACGGTCCGTAACCAGGGACGGAATCGGTTTCCCCGACTCACCCAGAACTGGGGGGGTAGGGGCCACCGACTCCGCATCTGCTGCACCCGTAGTAGGACGAGAAGTGGAGAGTAGAACAGGGAGGTCAGAGGGGGGCTCTCCCGGCGGGGGGAGAGACGACGAGTCGGGCCCAGCCGAAACCCCCAACCCCACAAGAGGGGGACCGGGGGGAACCAGCTGTTCGAGGGCTCGTCAAACCAGACAAGCACTGACGGGGGGGAGAGGAAAGGTCGACCACAAGTGGGAGAGGTAGATCCAGGAGAGAGACCCGACCACTCTCAGCAGGAGCCGGAGAGAGAGAGAGACTCCATGAAGGAGGGCCAGGCCCCTCTCGACCGGGTCTATCATGGGAACAGAGTCAGTAATCGAGGGTGTCATGGGGCAGTGTACCTCGACCGACACCCGGACACTGGTCGGGGCACCGGGAGGTGACGCCTCACCAGCGCTCCGTATAGGGGGGGGGGGAAGTCCCGAGCGGATCAGGAACAGCGCGCCGCTTCCCCTCCGGTGAAGACGGGGAAGAAGGGGAAGCAAGGCGAGCAGCAGTCAGGATCGGGTCGGAAGGACTCCGACTCCGACCACGGCAACGCTTCCTCCTCTCCTTCGGGGCATCCCCCTCCCCACCCGAGAGACGAGTAGGCAAGGATCCAGACCCCGAGGCCGTAGGGGGAGAAGGGGCACTTGTAGGCAGGGAATCAGATGGGATGTCAGAAAGTGAGGCAGAGGAACAAGAAGGACCCGCGGCGCCAGGAGGACCACCAACCCCCGGGACTTCCAGGGGGGGCACCACTCCAGTAGACGCCGGGGTAGCACGGGAGGGGCCCGAGGACCCGCCAGGGCCAAGAGCCGCAGCGTAGGACAACCCCCGCCGCGGCTCCCGGTCACGGATCTTATCGCGCGCCTCCCGCGCACTAAGGAATTCGGTAGTCCTTAAGGACCGCACCTCAAATTCAAACTTGAAAACGGGACAGTCCCGAGAAGAGGAAGGGTGGGCCCCCGAACAGTTCGAGCACCGCGGGGGCTTCGTGCACGGGGTAGGGTGCGCAGGCCCACCGCAGCGGACACATAGCTTACCCTCACGGCGGCACGCAGAGCTAACATGGCCGAACCGGTTGCAGCCAAAGCAGCGAACCGGGTCAGGCACATATGGTCGCACCGAAAACTCACACGACCGGCGATCACCCATGCCCCAGAACACCTGGGCCGGAGGCACAAGGGAGTCAAAGGTCAGGAGCAGACGAGCGGACGGGGTAAGAGCACCATCCCGGCGCGACGAAAAGCGGAAGACCTTCGTTACCCCTGGGGGGCAAGATCCTCCTGCAACTCGCCAACCGGGATTGACAGCAGACGGGAAGCGAAAATGGTGCCTTGACAGCTATTCAATTGCGGATGGGGAGTCACAGAAACTCTGCAACCCAAGACATCCTGCAACTGTAGAAGGGACCCGGTCACCCCCGAAGAACGGGACTTCAAAAGAAGAGACCCATCCCTCAGAGGGCGGATATCATAACGACAGGGAACCCCTATCGTCTTAAGGCGCTGAAACACCCGTTCCGAGTTGCCCGGAAGGGAGCCAGCGGAAGGGCGGAGAACAAGGAACCTGTCCACCGGACAGAAATTGACAGCAGGGACAGGTCCATGTGTAACGGTAACCGAGAGTGGGCGAGAGAACAAGGGCCGCGAAGACCCCGCCCTACGGCCACACGAGAGGGGGCCATACGGCTTGAGGGTCAATCCAGCGGAGGCAGAGGCCGCTGAACGACCAGAAGTAGTAGTCTGATCCAAATCCAAGGGCGGGCCAGAGTCGTCAACAAGAGGGGAGCGAAGTTTAGTAATAGAACCCATAAACAGTATTTTTTGTTGTTTCGCGCCCGGGGCCGCGGGGAACCGATTACCCGGGGCCCAAGGGGACCAAGCGCATGCCGGCGGGGGGTGGGTGCCTCGTCCCATGCGGGTTCCCCCGTTTCAAAAGGGGCCCTTGCAGCATCGAGAGTTCTCCCCCGCCGGCAGCAAAGACCAAGGCCCCCCAGGGTCCCAGGCCCGGGCACCCTACCAGCAAACTTAGTCCGGCCCCGACCATGGGAGCGAGACCCCCAGCGATCAGCCCCGGCAGCCCACGGGGCGCGCGAAGTGAAAAGAGAAAGCAGAAAAAAAAAAAAAAAAAACAGAGGGGGCAAGGAAGAGGGGAAAGATGGGAAGACAGGAAAGAGGGGGCTGTAGGATAGCAGGGTATGTTAAAAGTCTACTTCGCAACCGGGCGGGGACCCGGCAGGGCCCCCAGCCGCGGCTGACCCCCCTCGCCACATGGAGGCAGGAGCCCGCGGGCGATCCACCCCAGAAAGACCGCCCGCGGGGAGGGGGTATATATATATATATATATATATATATATATATATATATATATATATATATATATATATATATAAATTATTTCACGAAAGTAACACGTGAAAAATATTTATGATGAACAAAACCACGAAGGAAAGGAAACACAAAATGGTGCTCAAGCGCTTTCGTCTAATGACATCCTCAGGAACACTGAAGTATATAAAAGGGTGACAGCCTATATATAGGTTACAGAAAAAAAAAAAATAATAATAAATAAATAAATAATATATATATACAGGGTGTACGTAAAGTCAGGATCTATTTTTGTGAAGCACTTGGAAATTATATGGAATTCAATCATAAAATGATAAAGTGGTAACATTTATTAAATAATTAAGAGTAGGATTCGAAGTGACGCCCATCAGTATCCCTGCACAGCTCAAATCGTTCTGCAGCATTTCTAAACACATTCTGGAGCATTTGCGGGGTTATGTTATCTGCAGCAGTTCGTATACGTGTACGTAAGTTTTCAAGACTCGTAATCTTCGTCTGATAGACGTGCGATTTGATAAAGCCCCATGCAAAGAAATCTAAAGGGGTTAAATCTGGTGATCTCGCTGGCCAAGGTCTGTTGCTTCCGCGTCCGATCCAGCGATTTGGAAAACGTCCATTTAGATAATCCTGAACAATTTTGGCATAGTGACAAGGAGCACCATCATGTTGATAGACGACGGTACTAACAATCCTATCCCCAATCAGCTGAGGTTCAAGGAATTGCTGCAACATGTCCAGATAAATAAGCCCCGTAACTGTAGCTTCAGCAAAGAAAAAAGGACCATAAACCTTAGATTTTGTTAAACCCATCCAGACATTAACTTTAGGCGAGTCTCTTTCCCAATTTTGGACGAAATCATTCGGTCTTTCATCTGCCCAAATTCGACAGTTATGGCGATTTACTTTTCCACACGTATGGAAAGTGGCTTCATCACTAAAGAGAATGTTGTCCATTAAATTATCACTCCAGATTTGTTCTACGAGATCAGCACACACAGCACTTCGTCGAGGGAAATCTTCCTCATGTAAATCATGTAAAACCTGCAAATGATAGCTTTTCTTCTGCAAATTAACTTTCAGAATTTTCTGCACAGATGACGTCGGGAGGCCGAGTCTGTGTGATGCAGCACGAACGGACGTACGTGGCTCCTCAGTGATAATTCCGCGTACTGCATTCACGGTAAGATCTGACATACACGGTCGTCCTGATCTTGCTTCATCATTTACAGATCCCGTTCGTTTAAATTTGTTCACCAATTTTCGTATTGTCTTGTCTATTGGCTCCGGCTTATGAAATCTCCTTCTAAACTTCTCTGATGTCATTGTATTTCTTTCCCTCGATTCGCCAAATTACTATTGCCACACGCTCTTCTGTATGCATTCTAAGGGCTTCTGAAAAGAAAAATAGAAAAAATAATTATTTCACAAAAATAGATCCTGACTTTATGTACACCCTGTATATATATATATATATATATATATATATATATATATATATATATATATATATATATATATATATATATACACGGTGAACCAAAAGTAGGTGGACAGTAGGTTGAATACGGTTTGTGTTATATTATATTATAACTATGGTGTTCATTATAACTATGGTGTTTGTGTTTTATTATATTATATTAAATATTATAACTAAATTTATTTAAATTTTATTTTGTATTATAGTATACAAAAAAATTAAATATGTATTCTCAAAATAAACGTTATCATTTACTGTCCACCTACATTTGGTTCACCCTATATATATGCAATAAACGGAGAAGTAAAAATAAAAAATAAAAATTAAAAATTAAAGGATTATCAGAGAGGCATACATATTTGTAAGGAAAAAATATCGATTTTTAGCACAAGATCAAATGAATTATAAAAATACAAATTTATACTGGAAATCTGCCCGGGTTTAACACACTGCCTTTTTTGGTTAAGTTTCGATGTATATAAAAATAAAATGAAAATTAAAAGTTAATAAAGTAGCATATAAGTTTACCAAAGATTTAGTGTTCTACCCTTCTTATCTAAATCTGTTTTGAAGGAATTCAAAACAACAGGATCGAGTTGAAAAAGACCTTTGCTTATGTTGAAGTTATTTGAAAGTTGGATAATGGCAGACTCAAGAATATTTCTATTAACAATGTTGCTAGAGTGGAATAAAACTGAAGCATTATTCCAATCAATACAGTGGGATAACTCTGACAAATGGACAAAAAGGGCACTGGACAACTGTCCTGTTCTAACAGGACAGTTGTCCAGTGCCCTTTGAATAAGGAATTTAAGCTTAAATTTACAAAGTTGTTAAGGAAATTTTTTTATCATACTGATTTCCGCATCATATTTATTAATAAAACGTCTTTAGGTAGCTTCTTCTCAGCGAAGGATCGAACCCCTGACTCGTTGCGTAGCGGTGTTGTATATTTATTTACCTGCCCTAGGTGTCTCCTTGGGAATTACATTGGCAGCACTGTTCGCTCTCTCAGGGCTAGATTTTATTCGCATATGGGAATAAGTGGCCGAACAGGTAAAATTTTAAAAACTAAAGAAGTTTCTAGTATTCGGGAACACAGTATAAAATGTAAAACTGATGTCACTTTAGACAATTTTAAAATTCTTGGTTGTAATACTTGTCCCAACTCACTCAGAATTTTGGAATCGCTTTACATTAAAACTTTGACCCCTACGCTAAATGTTGACTCTTCAGCTGTCCCTTTAAACTTATTATAATCCCTCCTCCTTCCCCAATTCCTTATAATCCCCCCTTCCCCAATCGCCCTCACCATCTTATCTTATCTTATCTTATGTTTTCTCGTTTGCCTTTGCTTAAATCAGTCTAGCCTCGGAAATTGCAGTGAAAGGTTAGTTAGTTTCATTATTCCAGTGTACTATTGTTAATTTTTCCAGTGTATTAATTTCACATTTACTATATGTATTTAAAAATAGCTTCTTAATTTTATATGTAAATCTGTATAACTTAGAATTTAACCCTCTTTTTTCAGTCTTTTAAAATTTGCCTTTATGAATAGGTTATAGAAATTTTCTGTCTTGTTTTTCATTCAATTATTGATTTTAATTTCACATTGTTATCATACAGCCTGAAGATGAGCGTATTGCTCGAAACGTTGCGCATTAAAGAAGACTTTTCATGGCATTTACATTTCTCCTTGTCATTGGATTTCTCCTAAATATTATATATATATATATATATATTATATATATATATATATATATATTTATTTTTCTTTTCTTTTTTTTTCTTTCTGTAACCTATATATAGGCTGTCACCCTTTTATGTACTTCAGTGTTCCTGAGGATGTCATTAGACGAAAGCGCTTGAGCACCATTTTGTGTTTCCTTTCCTTCGTGGTTTTATTCATCATATATATATATATATATGTGTGTGTGTGTGTGTGTGTGTGTGTGTGTGTGTGTGTGTGTGTGTGGTGTGCGCGCGCGCGCCTGCAACCATATTTAATTCATTATCTCCCAAAATATGTACTTTTCATCACTATAGTCTCCAGTCCACAAAAAATGACCTGTAGTGACCTGTAGGAGACTGTAAATGGTGCAACTCTAATTACAGCTCCTAGCTGTTAAAAGTTTTCTGAAAGCCAATGATCAGTGTGATCAGGTATAAAATCGATGCAGTTTATACAGCTCAAATATTAGTTGTAAGCGAAATGTAATGAGGCTTCCTGTAAAAGATTCTTAAGTTCTGAAAATACTGCTTCTTCTTCCTCAATATATTAGAGTATAAAGCGTGTTTGCATTTGGAGTTGTCCTCTGTGCAAAAAGAATAGTATTTCTACACAACACTTTTGTAGACATAATGAATTAATAAAACTACGAGGTTTGAACATGGAGATGTACTTTCAATTTTTTCTATTTATATCGTACTTGGCTCTTTTCATAGTATATTTAGACCCCATACCATATATCATACTTACCTAATGTAGTGCTTCTAACGAGTAAATAAATTAAAGATACACGTTCATAATCAGAATCATTTAATCCTTTTCATTATTTAAAAACTGCTCACGAGTATAACCAAAGACAAAAGATAATCAAATAGGTTTGTCACTTTTAAACTTTATAACTGTTTCGCGTTTGCGCATATAAAAAACTAAACAAAATAAATACAAAAACTACTACGAGACTAGCCTGTCTTTGTTAATGCAAAGCTGAACCCTAGATAATGATGCCAAACTGTAGGATTTATAATTCTATACTGAGGAAGCTACACCACCCAAATAAACATAAATGTTTAATCGTACTTTTACATTCTGAGGGATGATACTAGACAGTATAAATTGGTCCCAAAATCCCTGGTCTGTGATCCCTATATAGGACAAATAAATAAAAACGTAATAAACAAACACAATGCCAGAGAATTTCTCACACAAGCAAAATCATGAATACGTAACCAAACTGACCTTGTACGTGAATATCTTGGTTTGGCATGTTGAAAGCATATGGAAAAAATATTTTTTAAATCAGGAATTGCATGGAAAATTGTAAATGTACATTAAAAACATATTCTATATACCGGGTGATTACGAATGATCTTCCCGATTTTAAACATTTATTATGAAAAAACTAACAAAGCTACGGCGAAAAGCAAGATATACAAATAAAGAAGAACTCTGAAAGTTTTATTTACGAGCTATTGAAGTTCAATATGAGCTCTTTTTGTGGTTCTGCAGACATCAAAGCGGTATTTTGTTTCTCTCCATACATTTTGTAGCGTATCATACTGAACTTTTCTAACAGCCTCACGTATCCTTTCCTTCGAATGTTCCAAAATTGTTGCCAATGGTGGAACAAACATTTCATTTTTTACATAGCCCCAGAGGAAGAACTCAATGGGGGTTAGATCGGGCGAACGAGCCGGCCAAGGAATGGGCTCCCCACGCCCGATCCAACGCTCATTCAGGAATGTTTAACCTCATTGTAGAAATGGGGTGGCGCACCATCCTGCTGAAACCACACATCAGCTTTGTCCTCTAGCAACTGGGACATTCCACGTCAAATGTACACACTTTTTTGGCAATTTCTGCCACTCATCTCACCAATTTCTCCGATTTTTTGGGTGATGATTGGGTTAGGTGAATGATGAATCGTCACCAAATTTTAGCTTCCTGGGTTAACGGGTTTCTAAGTTATGACCTTCCAAAGTTTGAGGTCAACAGTGTGACCTTGGAGGTTCCAAAGGTCATAATCTCGGGTTTTACTGTACTGATTTCGACAATCTTGGTCTCAAAATGCTCAGGAAAGCATGGGCGGATCTAGGGGGGGGGGGGGGGCGACCCCCCCCCCTCAATATCTTATGGTGCCCTTTTTTTCAGCCGTTACAAATAAAAGACAGGTAGGTATGTTTACTGATAAGCCATTAATATTCTGGTCCGTTTGGTCAGACGTACTCTGTGGAGGGTGTGGCGGAGGGTCTAGGTCTAAGGATAATTACTACTCAGGCAACAGATGTTCCCTCACTAATTTTCCCGTTTAAAGCAACCGTCATATATCATGCGATGATGCGCATGGTGCAGCCACATCACTTACGGTAGCATCTTCATCTAATATTGTTAATTATTAATTTAACTTGCAAGACATTTGAAGTTGTGATTTTCATTATGTCTATTTGAATAAGACTGATATCTAAGTGATTATTCAAGAAAATATATACTGTTGTGCCGTTTTTGTTATATAGGGAATGCCCTTTTTTCTCTGGACCCCCCCTCACTGAAATGTCTGGATCCGCCCCTGGAAAGGACGTAGAATAACCGATTCCCGCAGTAAAAATCATAGAGCATCAAATAAAAAAGTTCTATTTCTATATGACCTTTGACCTTGACCCCAGAAAAACCTTCAAAATTCAAGGTCATGAAAATTGGTATGAAAAATTTCCTTGATAAACGCATCCACAAGCAGAAAATTAGAGTGGGATCTCCATGGGTTTGCTTTCCAGAGGCGTTCAAAGTCACGCGGGTGAAGAATTTTGAATAGTAAAAGGAAACCAACTTCACGCCTGTCCACCAGTCCACCATTACTGGCGTGAAGTTGACTTCTTTTTTCTCGTTGCTTGTTGCTTAGTGGCTAGCCGACAAACGATAATTTCTCAATTAACGTCATAACATTGTTGTAATAAATTAAAAACACAGATAAAATAATTTTACAGAAGTAAGAAACAGCAAATTAAGAGAGAAACACCAAAGGAAATCTGGAAAAGAACCATTGGCAAAACAAAGGCAGATCATTTATTTACACGACACTGCGGCTGAGTCAACCAGGCACCGTAGCCTATATGAATACAGTACAGTAGGTTCAATGGCTAAATTATGTATTGCGTAAACTACTTACAGTAACTACATTTACTGCAAGACACGGGGTTACTAAAAGTTTCGATGCTAACTGGCTTGTGTGATGTTGCTACCGTAAGCCTATCCGTTGGTAGCCTATGTAACTACTGTAGAGTATCGGCCTAATCACAAAATGGCACGTTATTTGAAGTGTTCCTAATTTAATTTACCACGTAATAATGAAATGGTGTTAACTAAAAGCATATTATTTGAAAACATACTTTAGCCTACTTCATCACTTTTGACAACCTACCACTTCAAAAAAAATAGCCGAATTTCTGGTCCTGCTGGATTTGTGGAAGCCGGAGAAGAGGTCCGGTACCTGTAGTAATGTAGTATGTTTATTTTTTAATTTTTCTGCATACAACTTACAATATCTCAATATATATATATATATATATATATTTTCTTTCTCTGATTTACCGACGATTCGTACCTAAAAGGAGCAGTACATATCTCGGCGAGGCGGTGAGTGGGTGATGTTACTGTGTTGGGGGTGGTAGACTAGGGGTGAGTAAGGGTCAGTCGCTGGATAGTGGGTAGGAGGGGTACGGTTTTAAATGCGATGGAGCAGCTGGGAGTGAGTAAGGAAGAAGAGAATCGCTTCCGTTGAAAAGTGGGGGCCGTCGGCGAGTATGGATCGTAGCCGGTCGGGTATGGGATCTTCGGTCGAGAGAGGGAAACACCCGAGACGAAGAGCAGACAACTTTGTGCATTCCACCAGGTGTATGACAGTGATAGGGGTATGGCAGGTAGGGCAAAGTGGGGCTGGCGATTTCGCCATGAGGTGTCTGTGGGTGATGCGGGTGTGGCCTAGGCGGAGACGGGGTAGGATTACTTCCTTATGGCGGGACCGGTGGAATGAGGAGGCCCAGTATCCTATTCGTGGCTTGATCGTGTGGAGTTTATTTTGTGTGGCCTGGTCCCATTCCCGCTGCCATATGGAGCGGAAATGGGAGCGGAAAGTCGGGAAGAAGTCGGAGAAAGGGAGGGGTCGGGAGGCCGGCAGTGAGCAGGCCGTCTTTGCTGTGCGATCCGCGGCCTCGTTACCCTGGATGCCGACATGAGCCGGGACCCAGCAGAAGGCGATTGTCTTGTGTTGGAAGGTCGTTAGAGTGGAAGGTTTGCTGGATGGTACAGACGAGCGGGTGGGGGGAGTTAAATCTTTCCAGGGAGAGGAGTGCACTTTGGGAATCCGAATAAATGACGAAGGAGCTGGCAGAGTGGGTGCGCACAATATCGAGGGCCTCCGTAATGGCGAAAAGTTCCGCCGAAAAAACGGAGGCCTCGCGGGGCAGGCCGACGCCCCGGGAAAGCGGCTGGGACAGCATCACCGCTGAGGAGGCCACACCGGCTTCCGAGCGGGAACCATCCGTGTAAATGGCGACTGCGTCCGGGTGTTGGGTTGCGTGTTCGCGGAAGAGTGACCTGTACATCATGGCGCTCGTGGTAGTCTTCGGTAGGGTACACAGATCTTTGCAAAACTTGATAGGGGTGAGGATCCAAGGGGGGTAGATGCTGAATGAAATGGGGATAACTGAGGGGGTGGGCATGTTGAAAAGATCAAGGAAAGAGCGGACCGCTTCAGTGAAGTGCCAGCTCCGTCCCTGAGGTGGTAGTTCTGAAACCACCGTGCCCAGAAGCGAAGGTAGCCTCTGTGCACGGAGGTATGTCCTCATGAGGAGAAGACCCCGTCGGAGGGCGAGAGAGAGATGATCGCACTCCACATGGAGGCTGGAGGCTGGGGAGGAGCGGAAGGCACCGGTGGCGAGGCGGAGGCCTCTATTAAGTACCGGGTCCAGGATACGGAGGCGGGCGGTGGAGGCTGAACCGTAAACTGCACTACCATAGTCCAGCTTCGACTGTACTATGGAAGTGTAAAGGCGAAGAAGAGAGCGTCGATCTGCACCCCATGTGGTGTGAGAGGTGATCCAGGAGAGCGAGGGGGCGTCGAAGGGATTGCTTTAGGTACTTGAGATGGGGAACCCAATTGAGCCGTCGGTCTAGGGTCATGCCCAGAAAACGCGTGGAGGGTACCACCTCAAGAGGCCTGCCGTATAATGTGACAGAGGGTAGAGGAAGGACTGTGGGTCTTCTTCTACTGAAGACCATACACTTGGACTTAGGGATGGAGAGGCGGAAACCCACCGACGTCGCCCACCTTTCCACCCGGTAGATGGCGAGCTGCATCTGTCGTTGAACAACAGACGGTTCTCGCCCTGCGAAGTAGATTGCAAGGTCATCCGCGTAAATGGAAGAGCGGATGGTGGGTGGAAGGCATTGTGAGACCGTGTTCATCACGACGGAGAAGCAGAGAACACTGAGGATGCTTCCCTGTGGGACCCCGTCCTCCTGCACAAAGGTGTCAGAGAGGACTGAGCCCACCCGGACTTTAAAAGTCCGGGAAGAGAGGAAGCCTCTGATGAAGATCGGCATGGCTCCGACGAGGCCCAGATGTCGGAGCTGACCGAGGATCATTGCTCGACGGGTGGTGTCATAGGCCTTCTGGATGTCAAAAAAAATTGACAGTACAAACTGTCCATTGTCGAAGGCATCCTGTATGTCTCGGCTGAGAAGCAGGAGGGGATCAGTAGTGGAGCGGAATTGTCTGAAGCCGGACTGGGTAGACGGGAAGGAATTGTTATGTTCAAGGACGAACGATAATCGCGTGGCAACCATTTTCTCGAGGATCTTGCAGGCACAACACGTCAGGGCGATTGGTCTGTAGTTTGTGGGGTCCAGGGAATCTTTGCCGGGTTTGGGGATAGGGATGACGTGGGCCTCCTTCCACCTAGAGGGGAAGGCGCCCTCTATCCATATGCGATTGTATAGATCCAGCAGGAAAATTTGTAAGGTAGAGTGGATGTGCTGGAGCATGCCGTACGGACCGGGACAGGGGGATCGTCAAGAGGCCAGTGCCGCCTGTAGTTCACGCATGGTAAACAATCGGTTGTAGGTGCTGTCTACGGACGGTGGAGAGGGGCTATCGTCAGGGGCGGGTATGGAATTGGCTCTAGAGGAAGAAACGGCGGCGAAGGTAGAAGCAAGGTGGTCCGCCACCGACTTGGGTTCACATAGGAGTCCGTCGTTAGTCCGGAGGACCGGGGGTCGGGAGGGGACATGTCGCCTCTCGACACCCCGCACCTTCTTCCAGATGGTAGCCGAAGGTGTGTTGGCGGTGATGCCGGACACAAAGGCACGCCAAGAGGTTCGGCGCGCTGTCTTCATTGTGCGGCGGGCGATGGCCCTGACCCGCTGCATCTCCATGCGATGGATGGGGAGTCGCGTCCGGTAGAAGCGCCGAGTTGCCTTCTTCTTGGCGCGCACGGCCTCCGCGCACTCCGGGGTCCACCAAGGCACCCGTCGGGCGCGGGGGTAGGCGGAGGATTGTGGCACGCTAGTGCTTGCGGCCGCTAGAACGACGGACTCGAAGTAAGCGATGCACTCGTCGATGGATGGGAAGTGGGCAGTTGTAAGGGTAGTATAGGTGTTGTCGCGGAAGCGGGCCCAATTCGCGTTGGTAGTAACCCACCTTACCGGTACCCGAACAGTCTGGTCGGGTCGATTAAGGGTGAGTTGTATGGGGAGATGGTCACTTCCATGGTCCTCTCGGAGGACTTGCCATGTGAAGTCTAGGAGGGCATCAGTTGAAACGAGGGACAGGTCTATACAGAATGGAGTGCAGGTGGTGGCATGGTAAAAAGTAGGAGAGCCATTGTTGAGGCACTCGAAGGAGAGTTCGGTCATGACGGATATCAGGGTTGGGGCCATATAGGTGGTGCGTGTGTCACCCCACAAGGGGTGGCGACTATTGAAATTGCCCAGCAGTAGGAAGGGCCTAGGGAGTTGTTCCACGACTTCCACCAGGTCGTCGCGGGAGACTTGAGCGTGGGGGGGGAGGTAGATGGAGCAGACGGTGTACTGTCTATCCAGGGAGAGCCGGACGGCAGTCACCTGTAGTGGGGACCGGATGGAGAGGTTGTAGAAGGGGACTGCGCGGTGTACGAGGATGGCAGCTCCCCTTCGAGTGCAGGTAGGAGGCGGGGTGGCGGTGCAAAAATAAGCAGTAGGGCAGGGCATGGGCCTGGACCCAAGGATTAGCTCCTGGAGACAGACACACACCGGACGGGAAGTGGCAAGCAAGGAGGTAAGGCCTTCATAATTTGCGAATATTCCTCGACAGTTCCAGTGGACTATTGTGGTTTTCGGGGGATCCATTGTTGATGAAGGGGGATGGGTAAAGGTGTAGGTGCTAGGAGGTTGGAGTATGAAGGGAGATCCGGAGTTCGCGAAATTGAAGGCTTGGTCGGGAGCATGGCTGGCTATCTACCGTTTACCAGGGAAGGAATCGGTCGGCCTGTCGAACCCCACGGAGGTGGCGGGATCGAGTCGGCCGAGCGAGACCGGAGGCGTGGATCACGGCAGGCAGAGGAACATCGTGGGCTGAGAGGGTCGGATGTACTGTGACGGGCTTCCATGGTCGGACCAGGAGGGGGCACGGTAGCCCCAAAAGTGGCGCTACCCCGCCCGTCCGGGGTCTCATGGCGGACTCGAGGTGGTGATAAGGGGTACCAAAAGGACCGGGCGTACACAGGGTAGCTGACAAGGAGGGGGCCGGGGATGTTGGGGGATTAGGTACGATGGGGGTGGAAGGAGGTGAATCAGAGTGGTCTCGTGGAGGGGTGGAGAAAATGGCACCAGGAGGCAAGGGCAGATCCATAAGACTCGTGGGCGTGGGCGCGGCCGAGCTTCCCTCGGTCACACCGTGCAGCTGCGCCAGGGCCGCATCCACCGGATCCTCGGGGGGGGAGGATATTGTTCGGAATGGGTCCCGTCGTCCGGGGCGGGTCGTGGATCTCAGCCACTATGGTCAGAGTCTGTGGGGGTAGAGTGGTGGGACTTCTGCGATGGGGAGAGATGGACATGGTAGTAGGCGTGGTGGGCGGAGTGAGAATCCGAGCCGTCTTCTTGGTCCGAGGGGAAGAGGGAGAGAGACGTTGGAAGGCCGGAGGGTCCGGTGACACGCTCCGGCGTCTCCGCCTCGACGGCTTGCTCCGGGTGGCAGGTTCGGGCGTGTGCAGGGGGTACTGGGAAGGCGGGGTTTGAGGTGGATGGGACCTGGGTGTCCTGGTCCCAGACACCTGGGGAATTCGTGGCAGGTGAGGTGCGGGAAGAGGAGGAATGGCGGGGGGACAGGAAACCGTCGGGTCCTGCGAGGGTTTTCTTTGAGGGGAACAGGGAGCAGTGGCTTGGGGGAGTTTCGGCGGCAGGCCAGGGCGGCGTGCCGAGATGATAGAGCCGAGAGCAGCGGCATAGGACACCCCCGGCCTCACCTCCCGACTCCGCACCCTGTCGCGTGCCTCACGGGGGCTAAGGAAGTCCGTCACCTGTAGGCCTCGGACCTCCTTCTCAAACTTGAAGAAAAGGCATTCTCGGGATGAAGAGGGGTGTGCGCCTTCACAGTTGGAGCATTTGGGTGTGTTGGGGCACCTGTCAGGGTGAGCGAGTCGTCCACAGTGAACACACAATTGATGCGGCTGTCGACAAGCGGAGCTAACGTGTCCGAATTTATTGCATTTGAAGCAACGGGTCGGGTCTGGGACGTATGGGCGGATAGAAAACTCGCATGAGGCGCGGTCTCCCATACCCCATACAATGTGGCCGGGGGGGATTAGTGTGTTGAAAGTAAGGAGTAGACGTGGGGTGGGGGAGGGGGTGCCCCCCTGTCGGGATGTGAAACGATAGATCTTAGTGACTCCTTGGGGGTGCGAGGTCCTCCAGGAGCTCGTTCACTGCGACCGACAATAGGCGGGTGGCGTAAATAGTGCCCTGATTCTGGTTCAGGCGAGGGTGTGGGGAAACGGACACCGAGCATCCAAGGACCTCAGTAACGGAGAGTAGGGCTTTCGTCTCTGCGGCTAAGCGTGATTTTACGATGAGGGAGCCATCCCTCTGTGGGCGTACGTCATAGCGGCTGGAGTTGCTGTGGGTTCGGATCGCCTGGAACGTCCGTTCAGAGTTGTTCGGGAGGGACCCAGATGTAGGCCGAATCACCAGGAATTTGTGGATAATTGGGAGGGAGAGGGAGGCTGTAGAGTCGAAATGGACTGGGATATTCAACGGTCGATAGGACGGCCGCGAATGCCGGCTCCCCCGTCCGCTGCGAGGCTCTCTCCGTGGGGAGGTGGGCTGACGGCGGGTGAGGGGGGCATATGGGGAGAGCAAGAAGCCGGGTTGTGGGGGCAAGTCCTCGGTGGAACTTGACTTGCCCGAAGGTGGCTGAAATGGGCAGGGGCGAGACCCCTGCTCCAGAGAGTGTAGGTCCAAGGGCGTAGTCGAGGGACGGACTGGGGTCGGCAACGAAAAAGGAGTGTGCAAGCGTTCCGCTTCCACAGGGGGGTCAACCCCATTAGGTTGCGGTCTTCCAGTGGTAAAGGACTCGAGGGCCTGGTTGCCCACCACCCGAGTGTTGAGAGAAGTAGTAGTCCGGGAATGAGAAGCAGTAGTCGTAAGCCGAGGGGGAGAAGTGTCCATAGCAAAACAAAAAAGAACTTCATCCCCCGCGCGCATCCAGCCACCACCGACTCCAACAAGGGAAAGGCGAAGTGTGGGCACACTTGGTCCCACCGCCGATAGATGTCACGCAGGGGAGATACACCCGCACCCGGTCCCTGTGCCTGAAAGGCGGCCACTCTCATCCAACGCGCGGTGAAAAGTGGCAAGGACAGGGTTTGGGTTTGGTTGGAAAGCGACAAGGGTGCAGGGCAACCACCTCCCACACCCAAGGGCCAAGGAGAGGGTCAAAATCAAGGTCCAAAGAACGACGCCAAAAAACAGGGAGAAGCCAGAAAAAATGGGTTAAAGGAGAAAGAAAGAAAAAGAAGCAGGAGATCAGCCGGGTCCCCAAACGGGCCCAATGGTCCACGAGGGCAGAGAAAGCCCTTACACCGAAGAAAGGTGTATTCCCACATTCGCCACAGAGGGACGCGCCCTATCGCTCCGGACAAAGCAAAGGGATATATACGTGTGTATATATATTTTTTTTTTTTTTTTTTTTTTTTTTTAGTTCAGGAAGAACCGATTCGCCTCTATTTAAAGGGCATATCTCAGCGGAAAAACAAAGAAAAAGTGAGAGGAAAGACAGAGGAAAAAGAAAGGGTGGAGGGGACAGTCGAAGTGGAAAAAGACCAAGGATGACAAGGACTGCAGGGTCGAGCCCATCATCCTTGGGTGCTAGGGCCGGGAGGGCGCACGTGAAACCTCCAGGAACAAGCACGTACAAACGAGCACAAAGAGCACTCAAGAGCACGAGCTTAGAACCCCCTTGCGGGGGTGTGTATATATAATATATATATACATTCAACTGCAAAGAACACGCAGTATAAATAACGTAAAGAACGACGCTTGTATAGGAGATATTCCGCGCAAGAATATCTCCTATACAAGCGTCGTTCTTTACGATATATATATATATATATATATATATATATATATATATATATATTTTTTTTTTTGTATTGGGGCGTTTACCGCCATTTCCCGCTATACGCTAGCGGATATCATGGCGAAGCAGAATATGAGAAAGAGAAACGGAGACGGGGGAAAGGCACTAGAAGTGGGAGGACCGCGGACGACGGGTGAGAAGTCACCTAAAGCTCAGAGAGGAGGCGAGATTGGGAGAGGAAAAGGAAAAGACGGTCAAGCGAGAAGAGAGGGCTCTCAGCGAGCATAAGACGTAAACGATCGGGGAGGGGGAAATCAGAGAGGAACGGGAAGGCGCGACGACGTACTGACGACAGGGTGGGGCATTCCACAAGGATGTGAAAGACGGTGAGGGGCGACTGGCAGGAGGCGCAACAAGGAGCCTCCTGCCGGGACATAAGATAGCCGTGCGTGAGGCGCGTATGGCCGATGCGAAGCCGCGCAAGGACGACCTCTTTGTGTCGGGAGCGGTGGAAAGAGGACGCCCAATATGACAGGCGGGGGCGGATGGACCAGAGTTTATTTCCGGTGGCATCGTCCCAGGACTGCTGCCATATGCGGTCGTAGAGGGACCGAAAGACCTGCACATAGTCAGAGAAGGGGAGCGGGAAGGGGAGGGGAGGCATCGAGGCGGCGGACCGGGCTGTGCGGTCAGCCGCCTCATTACCGGAAACACCGACATGGGCAGGAACCCAACAGAAGGTGACCCGGATCCGGTGAACGGTGTGCAGGACATGGTACTCCTGTTGAATAATGCGTACGAGGGGGTCCGGGGAATCATAGCGCTCGAGCGCTTGAAGGGCGCTCAGCGAGTCCGAAAAGATGGTACAGGAAGACCGCGAAAAACCCGATACCAGACGGAGGGCTTCCAGAAGGGCAAAGAGCTCCGCGGAAAAGATGGAGGCCTGAACCGGCAGGGGGATACCCCGGGAGGTAGGTGACAGCGACGGAGAGAAGACGGCGGCCGCGAGCCGTCGGTGTAGACGGGAACATCGTCCGAGTGTACGGGAAGATGGGCCAGAAAAGAAGACCGGAGGACGGTAGGAGGAGACTCCTTACGCAGGCCACGGAGCGCCTGGCAGCGGCAGATAGGGGTGGTCAGCCAGGGGGCGACAGGTCGAAGGAGAACGGCAGAATAGAGGGTGGGGGGATCCCCAGGGACGAAAAGATGTGGGCCAGGGAGGCAGCGAAATGCCACGTGTCAGGCCGGGGTAGCGCCTGGGAGATCGCGGAGAAGAGTAGGGACCTCGGGAGGCGGCAGATGCGAAGGTAACACTTCGCCATGAGAAGGCCCCGGCGAAGGGGCAGGGGGGGGTGTCCGCAGTCCACCTGAAGACTAGCGACAGGGGACGAGCGGAAGGCACCCGACGCCAGGCGAAGGCCACGGTGGAGAAGAGGATCCAGCATACGGAGTGCCGGAGAGGAGGCGGAGCTGTAGACCACACAGCCGTAGTCGATGCGGGATTGCACCAGGGAGGTGTACAGGCGCAGCAGAGTACGCCTGTCCGCTCCCCAGGTCATGTGGGACAGGTAACTCAAAAGGGAGAGGGTGCGGCGAGATGATTGCCGCAACCGCCTAAGGTGTGGAACCCAACCGAAAAATTCGTCGAGGGTCATACCCAGGAATCGAACGGATGGACGAGGGGAAGAGGAGTGCCGGCAAGGGTAAGGGCGAAGGTATGCGACAGACGGAGGCGCCGAGGACGGAAAAGCATACTGGAAGACTTAGAGGGTGAGAAAGCATAGCCAACCGAGGACGCCCAGCGAACCACCGCGTTGATGGCTAGCTGGAGTCGACGTTCAGCCAAAGACGGGAGGCGGCCAGAGCAATAGATAGCCAGGTCATCGGCATAGAGGGAGCTACGAACGGAAGTAGGCAGGACCGTAGCGACTGTGTTCATCACTAGTGAGAAACACAGGACGCTAAGGACACTACCCTGAGGGACCCTCCTCCAACGGAAAGCGGTCAGAGAGGGTAGAACCGATGCGGACGCGGAAAGAACGGGCGGACAAGAAGTTATAAATAAAGGAGGGGAGAAAGCCTACGAAACCCAGGGAGCGTAAGCAGTCAAAGACCGCGCTCCGCCGAGTAGTATCGTAGGCCTTCTGGAGGTCGAAAAAGACGGCGAGTACAAAGTGACGCCGGGAGAAAGCCTCCTGCACGTCGTGGCTAAGGAGGAGGAGGGGGTCGGTGGTAGACCGGAAGCGCCGGAAACCAGCCTGGGTAGCAGGGTATTGGTCACTCGCCTCCAGAGTAAGGGACAGCCGCGAGGCGACCATCGCCTCCATAACCTTGCAGGCGCAGCATGTCAGGGAAATGGGGCGATAGTTCGACGGGAGTGAGGGGTCTTTATCGGGCTTCGGGATGGGGACGACGATGGACTCACGCCACCGGTCCGGGAATGAACCCTCCAACCAAATCCGGTTATAGAGGTCCAGTACAAAGCTGAGAGCAGAGGGGTGGAGGTGCCGTAACAAGTCATAGGGGATATTATCGGGGCCGGGTGCGGAGGAGCGTCGGGGACGGAGGGCCTCCCGAAGCTCCGTCATGCGGAAGAGGTGATTATAGGGGTCATCCCTATGAGGTGGAAAATCCGGTGGGTCGCGGCGGGAATGGGGGGAATCGGAACTGGAGATGGCTGCGAAGTGCGCCGCGAGTGCGTTCGCGACGGCCTCCGGATCGGAGACGAACTCGTCGTCCCCGACGCGAAGCACCGGGGGTCGAGGTTGGACACGGGTCCCCTCAAAGCTACGCACCTTGCGCCAAACAGTCGAGGGGGCAGTCGAGGAGGAGATCCCGGACACGTAACTCCGCCAGGAGGTACGCCGGGCCAGTTTCAGGACCCGACGGGCCACTGCCTTCAGGCGCTGAAACTCTATCTTGTGCTCCAGCTGGCGGGTCCGGTAGAAGCGGCGGCCGGCACGGCGCCGCTCCTGAACGGCATGGGAGCACTCTGGGGTCCACCATGGGACGCTTCGCGGCCTGGGGGAGCCAGAGGTACGGGGGATGCAACTGGCGGCAGCCGAGAGAATCTTACTCTCGAGGAAGGCGAGGGCCTCACTGACGGAGGGAAAGGCAGGAATTGATGGCGAGATCGCCGTGCCCTTCGCGTATGAGGCCCAGTCTGCTCGGGCGAACAGCCAGCGCGGGCGGACAGAGGTGGGGGGGAGGAGACGGGTCTGGGTAAGACACACTGGGAAATGGTCACTGCCGGAAGAATCCGGCAGGACCTCCCAGGTGAACTCCGTCACGATTTCGAGGGAAACCAGGGAAAGGTCGATACAGGTGAAACTGTCGTGGGCCGAGTGAAGGCAGGTTGGGGAGCCATCGTTCAGAAAGGTGAACTCGAGCTCGTCCATAAGGGAGAGAAGGGTCCCGGAGAGAAAAGTGGAGCAAACGTCCCCCCAGGCCGGGTCCCGACTGTTGAAGTCCCCGAGAATCAGGAAAGGGGGGGAAGCTGAAGAATTAGGTCACGGAGAGAATCGGGTGGAGGGCGTACGTTAGGGGAGAGGTAAAGAGAGCAGACCGTGAGCTGGCGCCCCAAGGAAAGGCGCACGGCCACAGCTTGCAGGACTGTACGGAGCGGGAGGGGGCGGAAAGGGACGGAGCGGTGCACGAAGACCGCGGCGCCCCCCCCTCCCGCCCCATCGAGAGGCGGGGAAGGGAGCCCGCAGTAACCGGACACTCGAGGGAGGGAACGGGATCCCAGAATCGTCTCCTGAAGGCAGAAACACGCCGGACACCTGGAGGCCAGGAGAGAGGAGAGACTCTCGAGGCCTACCAGGAGCCCGCGGATGTTCCACTGCCGGAACGAGGTATAGGGAGGGGTAGGAAAGTCAGCGTAAAGGATGGTTATGGGGTGGGTGGGCCGATCGGGCGGCCCGAGATTAAAGAGGGAATCGGAAAGCCCCGGAGTTCAGCGAGGGACGCCGAACGAGGGCGAAGGCGAGGGTCACCCGACGAGGGGGCGATGTGGAACCAGACGCCGGCAAGTCCTCCAGAAGAGGAGTCTCCCGGACGTCCGGGGGAGAGCGATGCAGAGAAGGGGATGTGAGAGGTATCCAGAATGCCCCTCCCTTCACCGGAGGTGCGGGGGAGGCAGGACTACGAGGGGGAGTGGAAAATAATACCTCACCCAGAGGCATTGGCAGGTCGAGGAGAGAGATGGGGCGGGTCAAGCGCGGGGGCGTGCACGTCCCACCCACGCCGACCAGGCGGGCGAGTTCCCCCTCCAGTGGGTCCATCGACCGGGCCGGAGAGGGGTGTATCTCAGCCCCCACCACGAGGGCCGTCGGGGACCCCAGGGAGGAGCGTGCATAACGGTTACGCAGTGGGGACGGTGAGGACACCGGGGCGGTAGGGCGAAGGGGGCGTTTGTGTTTGGAAGGTGATGCGAGGCTTATGGCTTCGAACCTTTCGGGGTCACCACTGGCGCGGCGCTTGCGGCCCCTACCCCTCCGTCGTGCGGCCCGCATGGGTGACGGCGGGTCACGATCCGGAATGGGGGTGGCCGAAGGCGCCGGTGGAGAGGGCGTAGAAGGGGCAGGGGGGGTTGCCGACGAAGCATCGGCGTTCGCGGAGGGAGCACGTGGGGACGCGCTGGTAGTACGGGGAGCCGCGGTAGGAGTCCGCTGGGCGGCAGAGGATGGACTGGGAGTAGCGGACACGGTGGGTGGAGGCGCGTTGGGAACCGCCGGTGAGGACGGGGTCCAGGAACGGAGAGCCTCGGCGTACGAGGCACCACGCCGGGCCTCGCAGCCACGCAATCGGTCCCGCGCCTCCCGAGCGCTGAGAAACTCTGATGAACAGAGGGCCCGAACCTCCCTTTCAAAGAGGAAGGACGGGCAAGAGCGGGATGAAGCAGGGTGTGGTCCATGGCAGTTGGTGCAGGAAGGCGGAGCAGTACAGGGCAAGGGGTGGGGAGGGCCGCCGCAGCGGACACACAACGGGGCCGGCTGACGGCAGGAGCTGCTCACGTGGCCAAACCTATTGCACTGAAAACAGCGCGTAGGATCTGGCACGTATGGTCGTACTGAGAATTCGCACGCTCGTCTCTCACCAAAGCCCCAGAATACCGAAACGGGGGGCACTAGTGAGTCGAAAGTGAGGAGCAGGCGAGGAGAAGGGGCGGTTGGGGATCGCGATCTGTCGGGAAAGCGGTACACCCTCACAACACCCTGGGAGGCGAGGTCAATCTGGAGGTCTTCCACCGGGATGGGTAGAAGACGAGCAGCGTAAATTGTGCCCTGGCACTGATTGAGGCGGGGGTGGGGGGACACCGTAATCCCGCAGCCCAGGACATTGGGGATAGCGAGCAGAGAGGAGGTTTCGACAGAGGAACGCGACCTTATCAGAATGGAGCCATCCCTCTGAGGCCGAAGGTCAAAACGAGCCGTCCCCGTCACCCCATGGATCGCTCGAAAGAAGCGTTCATGGTTAGTGGGGAGGGGCTTGGAGGAGGAGGGGCGGAGGACGAGGAACTTGTCCACGGTCCTAAGGCCGAGCGAAGACGTCGGGCCAAACACCACCGGTACTTCGAGGGGACGGGGAGACGAGAAAGGCGGACGGCGACGTCGGGTCCCACGTCCCCCAGGGGCCGAGGGGGCCGGGGGCGATGAGGCCCGACGGAGTGGGAGGCGACCGGGGCCGCGAGCTTCCCACCCGAGGGCGAAAAAGCAGGTGGGTCCCTATCGGGACGTGGAATATGGGGGGATCCAGGGGTCGGGGGGTCCACTGCAGGTCCATCCGCCACTGGCGGGGGTCGGGCAGCGGCGCCACGAGCCTGGGGAAGAGAGGGAGAGGAGGTGTCGGCAAGAAGAGCAGACGGGGTGGGCGAGGGCTGCCGACTGCCCTTACCAGACCCAAGGTCCAAAGAGGTAGTCAGAGGGAGGTCAGATGCACAAGCCGGGTCGTCAACGAGGTCCATTAGATTTGTAAGTGTGTCCATAAAGAAAATGTTTATTGTTGTTTCGCGCCCGGGGCCGCGGGGAACCGATTACCCGGGGCCCAAGGGGACCAAGCGCATGCCGGCGGGGGATGGGTGCCTCGTCCCATGTAGGTACCCCCGTTTCAAAAGGGGCCCTTGCAGCGTCGAAAGTTCGCCCCCGCCGGCAGCAAAGACCAAGGGCCCCCAGGGTCCCAGGCCTGGGCACCCTACCAGCCAACTTAGTCCGGCCCTGGCCATGGGAGCGAGACCCCCAGCGACCAGCCCCGGCAGCCCACGGGGCGCGCGAAGTGAACAGAGAAAGCAGAAAAAACAGAGGGGCCAAGGAAGAGGGTAAAGAGGGGAAGACAGGAAAGAGGGGGCTGTAGGATAGCAGGGTATGCTAAAAGTCCACTTCGCAACCGGGCGGGGGACCCGGCAGGGCCCCCAGCCGCGGCTGACCCCCCTCGCCACATGGAGGCAGGAGCCCGCGGGCGATCCACCCCAGAAAGACCGCCCGCGGGGAGGGGTATATATATATATATAACTGCAAACACGCAGTATAATTAACGTAAAGAACGACGCTTTGTATAGGAAAATTATCCGCGAAAGATGAGAGCGAAAGAACGAAACAAATGAAAAAATGAGGTAACCACCTGGGAATCGAACCCGGGATCTTCCGATTGCCGGTCAGATATGATAACCATTACACCACGGGCCTCACTCAGTCAAATGTCGTAATTCCTCTACATGCGCGCAGAAACCAATGCCCCAAAGGGGCACCTCCCGCATGCCGTAACATTATATACATTATAACTGCAAACACGCAGTATAATTAACGTAAAGAACGACGCTTTGTATAAGAGAATTATCCTATTGCGCGGGTAATTCTCCTATACAAAGCGTCCTATACAATGCTCCACCTGTGTCCTGCACGACTTTGGACGCCTCTGGAAAGCAAACTCATGGAGATCCCACTCTAATTTTCTGCTTCTGGATGCGTTATATCAAGAACATTTTTCATGCCAATCTTCATGACCTTGAATTTTGAAGGTTTTTCTGGGGTCAAGGTCAAAGGTCATATAGAAATGGAACTTTTTTATTTGATGCTCTATGGTTTTTACAGCTGGAATCGAAGTTATTCCAAGTCCTTTTCTGAGCATTTAAGACCAAGATTGTCGAAATCGGTACAGTAGAACCCGAGATATGACCTTTCGAACCTCCAAGGTCACACTGTTGACCTCAAACTTTGGAAGGTCACAACTCTGAAACCCGTTGACCTAGGAAGCTAAAATTTGGTGACGATTCATCATTCATCTAACCTAACCAATGCACAAAAAATCGGAGAAATCGGTAAGATGAGGTCACATAAGGGGCCATTCAAAAACCACGTGGTCCTTTAAAGGGGGGAAGGGGGTTCCTTATTTGACCACCAAGGGCCACATCGGGGAGAGGGTCTTGACGTTTAACCACGTGGCCAATACTAAACATTAAAATATCCATTCGCTATAATGATTGTAACTAGTCTGAGGATAGTGAAAGAAAATTCAGGAACGCCTATAATAATCCCAGAGGACCAAAGAAGAAAATATAAATACACTACATTGTATGCTCCAATTAATATGTATGCATCCAATATGTTCGTATGTATCCAATATGTATGCTCCAATAAATAATTTTTTGAACATTCAAAATTACATTTTTTAGTAAAGATATTATTTTCAATTAAAGAAACAAACAATTAATACAGTTTATTTGGAAGATATGCCTTTTAATTGTTCATTTACCTCATTACCTCTCAATAATACAAGAAATCTAATATGGCACCTTACATTTTACATAAGATTAAGAAGGGGTGGGGGGGGTGACATCAGAAGACCACGTGGTTTTGGAGGGGGTTTTAAGTTATTGGCCACAAATGACCACAAGGGGGAGACGGGTTTGAAAACCACCCGAAAAAGGACAGCGTGGTTTTTGAATGACCCCCTAAGGTGTGTACACTTGACGTGGAATGTCCCAGCTGTAGCATATCGCGGTAAATGATACCGTTAATTGTTTGTTCAGCAAAGAAGAATGGACCGTACACTTTCTCAGCACTGAGAGCACAAAACACATTAACTTTAGGGTTATCTCTGACGTGTTCAATATTACGAATCAAAATTTTCCGAAATATTCTTTATTTGTATATCTTGATTTTCACCATAGCTTTGTTAGTTTTCTCATAATAAATGTTTAAAATCGGGAAGATCATTTGCAATCACCCGGTATATATATATATACAGGGCGTCCCAAAAAAATGTATACACACTTTAAATAATTATAAAGGCAGTGTTTATTAAAATACATTTCATTTTCAAAATGCAATAGAATCTACAGACATTATTTAATTGTTTTGTCAACGCCTGTTTTCAAACTGACGTCCGTTCTGGTCCAGGCACTGCTGATAACGCGAAGCAATGGAATCGCAAACATCACGAAACATTTCGTTTGGTATTTGTGTGCATTCTCGTTCAATGGCTGCTCTCAATTCAGCGACTGTTGCAGGTTTTATAGCGTAGACTTTGTCTTTTAAGTATCCCCATAAAAAAAGTCTAGTGGTGTGAGGTCTGGTGAACGCGGAGGGCATTCTACGAAACCCCTTCGTCCAATCCACATCCACATCGTGCCAAGTACCACTCGCAATACTCCACTCTTCGGTCCGGATCATCTTCATTAATAGCATGGACTAATCTTGGGATGTAACTTTTCCATTGACAACGCTTCAAAATGCGTTGGACAGACGATTCTGAAATTCCTACCTCACGACTCGCTTGCCGCACAGATTTTCTTGGACTTTGGTGATACGTTTCCAGTACTCTTTCTTGCTTTGTGGGGCTTGTCGATGTCCGTGGTCTTCCGGAACGCTTCTTGTGGACATTCTGAACAGTTCCATCGTCTAATTCCATCTCTAATTCGAGTGATGGTAAGTCGCGTTGGTGGATCTGTTTGAAACTCCCTCCTAAACTGTCTTTGCACTTCAACTGCGTTTTCACACTTCCAGTAGCATTTTAGAATGAATTTCCTTTGTTCAAAGCTTAGTCTGACTGCTATTATTAATTCTAATGGGTTTAACTTGGAAAGAAAGAAACATCAATTGAGCTATCAGCTGTTAAAGTGTGTATACATTTTTTTGGGACGCCCTGTATATGTATATGTATATATATATAACTAAATTACTAATTGCCAATAAAAAATCGATATCGATTGTTTTTACTTGCCGAGTGATCGGTAATTGGCATTTTTTTAATATCGGCACATCTCTAGTTCTGATGCACTTTAATCTTCACCCGAACAATTAAAATTAAATATAAAATGTATTAAAATAAAAAAAATACACTTAAAATAACTAAAAATCAGTCTTTTGAGGGGTGATCGACCCGAATTTTTAACTTAACTTAAACTTGGAATTTTGATTAAGGTTAATTAATTTAAAATTGAATTCTAACTTCGGCTTTGAACTTTCGAGTAACTTTAATTTTAATTTTTTCTTCAGTTTTCATTCCGATTTTATCACTTTTGAATTTAAATTTATTCCAACTCAAAGTCAAAGTGAGTGAGTTTAATTTTTAACTGATTTTGACCAAAGTCGATGACAAAATTAAAATTCAAACATAAATTAAAAGCCAAAATTTAAGAAAAAAAAATTGACTCTCATTAACAAAGTCCTTACACAAAGGATATACCTTATTAGCGAAAAACTAGTCTTTAGTTTTCGAAAAGAATCGAGGAGAAATTTCATATCAATAATACTCCCATTAAATGTAAAACTGAATGACAATAATGATGATAATAATAATAATAATACGCTTCCCTCAGGAAAAGTTCACAAGGCCATACAGAACTTAACGGGTAGTTTGCCTCGACATTCGGTCAGTTCACGAAAAGTTACTCCCCATTTTCTTTTCACAACTACTGTGTACACGCTTCAGGCACCGAAGAGCCACTTCCTGGACACCAAAGCGAGCTAGACACGAAATATAACCTGGTGTCTAAGAACTAATCCTACGAGAAAAAAGCTCCACTTAAATGGTCAAATTAATTTCACTTTTCGTTCAAAGCTTCTAAATTTGCTGCTTTCCATGGGGATCGATCGAGAGATATTAATTTTAATTATACTGAGTCATATTCGGTCCTATCAGTGGCTTATCTACTTAACACTATTCATGCGAGGAAACTAAAAATGGGCGAAGAAAGATTGGTCTACGGATGACTAACTACCTTCTGTAATAAAGTCGACGTCCATTTTCTCGTCAGCTGTTCGAAGAGCGTCAAACTCTTCATCAATGTCACCTTCTTCCTCAGAGCTCGAATGCGGGGTTTCCTCTTCCTCAGACCTAAAAAAAAGATTAAAGGATATATTAGGAAAATCTTGTTTTTATACTCGTTGAGTTATTTTCTCGACCATGATACCAGGGCGGGAAAAATTTGAGAAATATATGGACTTAGTGAGAGAAAGGAGAGATAAAAGAGCAAATGAAGAAAAAAGGGATCAGTCGTTCCGCAATAATGCATTCGTTCTATAATCTAAAGAGAGATTTCAAATTCTGGTCCTGATGTGAAACTTAAGTGTATAAAAAGTATTTTCAAGTTGAAACTGCAAATGGAACTGAAATTCAATACTTAAGGGCTACAAATTGTCCATCTTTGGTCTCTATCAAGTTGAAAATATGAGTTTAACCTTATTATTCTCAACAGAATTTAAAAACCTACACAAGATTAATTAATAAAAAAGTACTTTTTAAGTATATTACCATGAAATACGAATGATGGAAAAATGCACATGAACATTCCTCGATTCAAATTCATGTTATCACAACATTTTACAAAACCAAATACCAGAAAAAAAATTAATAGTGTTTAATATTACCATCAAGATTTTAGGAAAAATTATTACTCAATGAAATTAAGACATCAACAAGACCAACAAGATTCCAGTTATTAAAAACGTTTCTGATACCAGACTATAGTTACCAATGAAAGTACATTTCATGACGAAACAAAATATACATATATATATTATATTATATATATATATATATATATATATATATAATATATTATATATATATAAATAATATATATTATATATATATATATTGGACACTTATTTTATATAACCAAATATGCGATATATATCTGAAATATAAATGATTTCACAATAATTAATAAAATGATAGGATGGAGGAGAATTAAAAGGTTGCACCAGCAACAAAATGACAAAAGAATAAAACACAGTTAAGACAGAATGGCCATAAACTAAAAGTTATTAATTTTTAGGTCGGAAAGTATGAAACAACCCTAAACCCTTTGAGTATTTAGCGATGGCGTAACTTTCTGAATTCCAGAGTAACATGGCAAAACAAACAAGCCACGAACCCCTTTGGACTTGGGATCAAAGTTGCTTGCAGTACACCATCAGGATGAACCAAATGTGTCAAGTTACTCGCCGTACACCATCGGGAGAGAGAAAAAAAAATTGATAAATTCCGTTAGCTCACAAAACAATCCTTAGACCTACTGGTTGAAAACAGACACAGAACCGTGATTCGCGTCCACTCGACCCCAATCGTAACTAAGTTCATAACGTTAAAAACTGAAATTGAAATTAGCATATCAAAACTTGAATTTCGTATAAAATGAAAAGATCATTTCTCATCAAGTAGCTTCCCACACAGGGTTACTGTAAGCCACAATTTCCTAAACTCCTAAAGCTTTCCCAAAATTAAAATCTGTATTTGTACCGAAGGCATTATAAACTAACTAAATTCTTGTATTCAAACTTTTGAACACAAGGTATTAGGTCTACATCCTTCAAGCATCCCCTTTTTCTATTCATTTTAAACCAATAAGCTACAATTACAGTTGAAATCCTTCAAGCAACAGTTTTCTACGTAAGTGAAATTTTCTTTATCGAAATTTAGGACTACATTACGCACAAGAAGAATGAAAACCCAAAACCCCAAAATCACACCTTCTAACATAAACTGGGTCCTATACTATCTTTCTTAACATCGTTTCCAAGATTTGATTTTCAAAGGGCATAGATAATTTACCCAAATATATTTCTCACTTATTTAAAATATTATGGAAACTGGCCTTACCTAAATCGTTTAGATATTAAAAAAGAAAACCCTTCTACTTCCAATATCTACTGCTTGAATAAAATCAAACTTTTAGTAGGTACCCAACCCTGCCCTACATAATACTCATTAATAAAAAAGTTTTACATAAGGACCGCTTACCTAAATGTTGTTTAAAGACTTTCCTATTAGTTTAAAATAGACTAATACCAAAGATATAATCTTTGGTAATACCCAGAACAATAACCTTTTACAATAAAATACTTCAGTCAGAGTGAACTGTACTTATGAAAAGATTATGAACTACATTATTTTTACAATAATTTCCAAGTGGTGATGATGTACTGTATTATGGCATGTGAAGCATATTTCTAGATGAACTAAAGAATTATTCGATTTATTTCAAATAAAGCAGCTTATATATATATATATATATATATATATATATATATATATATATATATATATACTGTAATACGGGAATTGAGGTAAAACAGGCAGCAGAGAGAAGGTTTCGTCCCGCACACGTTTCTCAGTTCATTCCACTGCCCAAGAAACCCAAAAATTTCTTTTCAAGTGTAGCTTCTAAGCGTATCTCGTTTTATAAATTTTTTCTCAGAAAATATCAATGTATGGTTACTGTACTTTTATATAATATCTAATAATTATATATACTCGAAATGAATATGAAGGTGTCACGATGTTTCTGTTTGCTAATAAGTTTCTTTTAAAATTCTGGTGAAGAATGGAAATAGATTTTTAAGGATAAAATTTGTAGCTACGTTAGTACCTTCCCTCAGTAGGAATTCTGAGAACTGATAAATAATAGGGGAGAACAAAAGATCTGATGAAGAGAGAGAGAGAGAGAGAGAGAGAGAGAGGAGAGAGAGAGAGAGAGAGAGAGAGAGAGAGATAGAGAGAGAGAGAGAAAGAGACCACTTCTAACGAGAGAAAGCGATAGATCTGAACAACGAGAGACCAATTTCTATTTTTTTCTACGTCCATATCAAAGAGATTACATCTAATCACCAGTTATTTGTTTACTGCCTCAGTTGGCAAATAGCCTGGGTAATTAGGATAAATACCTTTGTAAAATTATCACTCACTATAACCTATTTATTTTATGAAAACAAATTTTTCTACTCTGATCACGAATACTAAAAATCACCTTAAATGAACTGCGAAGTAAATAAAATTCAATTAACCAAGTTAAAAGAATATAACGTGTCTTGAGGTGACATCTCGACAGAGTTATGACTAGAAAAAAAATTAATCCTGGCTTGTTCAGTGGCTAAAATCTAATTTCTTAAAGTAAATTCACCAGTCTTCCCTTCGTCACGGCTAAGCATCTCTTATAACACCTACTTCTGAAGGGACCCAAACGTGATGTTTCTCTCTCTGTCCTTCCACATCTCATCAAACTCCAAAATGTCGGTGCTTCTTTCAGCACACATTTCTTCGAACTTATCCATGTTGTTCTCCAAGCCATCATCCATGTTCATACCCTGACCACCGGAACTGCCTCCCATCTGGTTAGGTATGCGCTGGCCACCACTGCTGAGAAAACAAAGCCCCCTATTTAAATTTGATGAACCAATAATAATAATAATAATAATTACATACGTACAGAAATGATACTTTACAGATTAACAAAATATAAATAACGGAGATAATTTGCAGCTATTTCCACTAAAAGCCATACGATATTATAATTACAATATATATTAAAATCAGTGTACATATATACTGTATATATGGAATGGTGCTCTATGTAAAAAGATATTTACTCTTCATACTTCCGCTTAAACTATGAATGCATCGATGATTATATATACACAGTACATATGCACACAAAGTAAATTGTATACCATTCAGTTCTAAATAATTCACGTATTTCTCATATATGGTCAATGACACAAAATAATTTGTTGTAGAAACAAAATAAAGCCCTCAGTTAAAAGGGGAGAAAGGGGTAGTTTGATGGGGTGGAGGTAGAGTTGGTGATGTTCCCCTTTATTCGTAGAAGTTGAAGGGGGAGCTCGCTAGTGGGGTCTGATATCAGAGCACTGGAAGTTCTCAAATAAGAACCTTTATTTACTTTGATTCACTTCACTCGTTTTTATTTAATTGATGGGAATTCTTGAGTCCAAACCTCAAAACAGCTGCGTTAAGTTTTATTTGGGAAGCCACTCTACCTCTTTATTCCCTTCTTGCTTTCTTTGACGCCCTATTTTCTTTTTCATCAATGTAAAGGGGACTGCGTACAGGGGAGGGCTAGTTAGGATAGAATGGTACCAATAATGTTTCTTTATACCAATAAATATAGTAGGAAGCGCTGGCCGGGTCTGGTTCCGAGGCACCGGGAATTCTCAGATGATACTCCATCAGTAGAGACGGGAAAAGCTTTATGAAAACTCACGGAAGTCAAAACCTCTGAACAGACCTTTAGGAATGCAACTTGGGATACAATGTACGATTCTTAGTAATTTTAGGAAAATCGTGGTATATTTAACTTAGCAAGACAAGGTATAATTCCATAGATAAAAACAAAGTGTAATTGTCGAGGAATACTTAAATTGCAGGATGCTGGCCAGCTGGAGGTGCTCAGGATCAGTGCTCCGTTATTTAGCTGACAAAAGAGCCTGACAATGACGAGTAAGCATGGTACAAAAGTTTTTGTATTCTTTATTTTCACTTGCTTAACTTCTTTTCTCTCTCTTTTCTAACTTCTTTCTCGGGTTAACCTAGAAACCCTTTTCACTGTTACGGTTTTCAAGTTTCTACAATTTAAACAACCGGTCCTCTTTAAAAACACAATAATAAAGTTCTGTGATTCAAAGCTGTTTCACAGAAGTGATTTCATACTTTTTAGTATCAGCTGGAAAAGAGGTACATACCAAGTACTCTAGATACAAACCCATTCTTTACATCACTAATACTCTCATCAACATTACATATAAAATCAGATTCCAACTTTTGAAGTTCATTTCCAAATAATTCAATATTGGAAACTTGAAACCTCCTAAACCTTATGCTTACTCTACTAATGTTACCAATTTTATGATGAAAGCGCTGAGTTGGAGGAATAGTATGCGATAAATTATACTAACAAACAATAGTTTACTACCTGGATTAGTTATCGTCAAAAACTGTGTTCATCCAAAACACTTTCAAAGTCTCTAGCTGATAAATATTTAGTTCGCGCAGTTAAGTCGATGTTAAAATCATCACACAAAATGTTTGTATTACCAGAATTAAAATTATTATTATTATTTTTATTACTAAATATTACAAAGTGAGCATTAAATATAAAAATATTGCACAACTGACAATTCTGAAGTGTTAAAAAATCTAGAAATAAAACAATTCAAGGTAGGTAGGTAGGTAGGTAGGTAGGTAGGTAGGTAGGTAGGTAGGTAGGTAGGTAGGTAGGTAGGTAGGTAGGTAGGTAGGTAGGTAGGTAGGTAAAAAAAAAAAAAAAAAATGATTAACCAGAGTATGACAGTGACAGCTAAAAATGTGAAATGGCATAGTTATGAATGATAAAATTAACACTAAAATGTCCAAATCAAGATTTGGTTAACCTTTTCAGTGATGAGTTGGCAACATTGTACCAAGTCTCGCGCCACTCAGGGTTAAAACGATGAAAGAAAATTAAAATGGCATGTTTAACATGTGCGAGTCGGCTAATTTAAGTATAAGTGATGTAGATGTATTAGGGGTAGCCAGTGGTAATTTTACATACGTTAGTGATATGAGTGGTACCACCAGGTGGATTGATCATTGTCTCACTAGTAATAATCTAAAGCAGGGGTCACCAACCTGGGCAGTAGCACCCACTAGTGGGCTCACATTAAAGGTAATTACACATTTATTTCACTATTTATTTTATCGATTATGTTGATTTATTCTTTTTGATCTAAGGTGGGCGATAAGTTTTTTAATTTTCAAAAAATCGTAAAAAGGTTGGTGACCCCTGATCTAAAGGATCGAATTGTTAGAGTTCATATTCTGCATGATTTCCTTCTTTCTGATCATAGACCATTAGAAATATTAATTAACGTTACCAATTTATGCGCAACACGACTTAACAAGAACTCAGTAGGTAAGAATAATCACGTTGATTGGTCCAATGTTAATATGTAGCAGAGTATAGAATACAAAGACAGAACAAGTCACCTCTTTAATAATTTAGAAATTTAGAAATTTTGCACCTTGCCTGTAATAATCCTTGCTCAAATGATTCTCACTGTAAACTCATAGATAGGTATTATAGTAAGATAATATCCCTGTTAAGAGAAGCAGGAAGCCCCCCTGATTAAATCTTACAACTATCATACTAAGATTATTCCTGGATGAAATGATTTTATTGCCCCCCTGAAGAGAGAATCGAAAGATGCCTATAATTTGTGGTGCTTTCATGGTAGACCCAGATTACGACCAGTATACATGAATATGTGTAGAAGTCGGGGTCAGTATAAGGCGATGTAAACAGGAAGAAGAGTCTATTCGAGCATGAAAAGCCTGTGAAGCTCGCATAAATAACAACAAATTTTGTAAATTTGTTAAGAATCAAACGGGTGTCAAAAATGTCCTCCTTCCGACAATCGATGGGGTGTCGGGGGAGGATGAAATTGCAAAGCTGTGGAAAAACCACTACTCTAACATTCTTAACAGTTTGAGTAGGGATAATCTTAAGATAGATTGCAGCGAAACGATTGTGGGAGGGACAAGGGAAAATACTTTGATATAATTTTCTGAAGTAAAGAGGTTAATTAAAGAGTTAAAGACTGGTTCTGCGTCAGGGGTAGATGACTTATCGAATGAGCACTTAAAATATGCAAATGACGTAGTATGTCTGCATATATCATTACTTCTATCAGCCATGCTGGCTCATAGCTATATCCCTGCAGAGTTCATGAGGGTATATATCTTGCCCCTGGTCAAAAATAAGTATGGAGACATTCTGTCCAGCAATAATTACAGGCCTATTGCTGTCGCTTCCTGCTTCTCGAAATTACTAGAAAAACTTTTGTTACTCCGATTAAATGATTTCCTATGGACATCTCTTAATCAGTCTGGCTTTAAAAGGTCCCACTCAACTGACCTGTGTATCTATGTACTTAAAGAAACAATATCTAAATACATTGACAGTAATTCAACTATTTATAGCTGTTTCCTTGATATAAGTAAGGCATATGATAGGGTGAACCACAATATTTTATTTGCAAAACTAGAAGACAGGAAGTATCCGAGTGTTTTGGCTCCTCTTGCGGGGTGAGACAAGGCTCCTTGCTCTCCCCTATGATGTTTAATGTGTATATTGACGGATTAATTGCTTCACTTAATGAGGTAACAGTGGGATGTTGTATAGATAACACAAGGATAAATAACTTAGTTTATGCCGATGATATGGCATTAATAAGTCCCTCTGTTAAAGGTCTGGATCGGTTACTAAACGTCTGCAAAGTGTATTCGCAGAAACTTGATATTCTTTTTAATGTTACACAAACTAAGGTTATGCAATTTCACCCTAAAAGCTGTAATCAACCAGCTGATATAAGGTTTAAAATGAATGGTGAAGTAATTGAGGAAGTACAAGAGTAAGTATTTGGGTCAAACTATTACCAGCTCCTTGAGTGATGACTCCGATATAAGAAAACAATCTCGAAGCCTGTGTGCTGAAGCGAATATGACCATAAGGAATTTTCGTTTCTGTAAAAGTGAAGCTAAAGACACTCTTTCGTACTTTTTGCAGTAATATATACGGACAGCAACTCTGGGTGAATTATAAAAAAGGTTCTGGCAGAACCCTAAATTTGCTGTACAACAGGTCTTTTAGACTCTTAAATAAATTACCCCCCGAGATGCTCAGCTTCACAAATGTTTGCTACCCGCAATGTCCCGAGCTTCCGGGAGGTAACAAGACATGCTCAACACAGTCTAATGCAAAGAATTAAAAACTCAACCAACCCGATCATCCAAGCTATCCATGAGTCCTGCCATTTATCCTCTAAGCTATGGACTTCTTGGTACGAAAACATCTGTCTGCAGTTCCACTTAACTTCGACAGTGCAGTATTATTTCTAATCAGTTGTATATATTTCTATCATTAGTATATGAACTGGCATTGTATTAATAATATTTGTCATATGGACTATAGTCTGCCAATAAACCTTTTCATTTTCATACAAATTTTTAAAACCTAAAATAGAGAACTCATTAAAGTTCACTGAAATAGTACAAATATTCAAAGTAAGGGTAAATAATTGACAAGGAAATATTTCAAGCTGACAAAACCACTATTTATGAGCGATTGACATTTTGAGTTTCAAAAACGTTCATGTAGGCCTAATTCACGCAGAACAAGAACAACACGAGATCAAATATACACAAATTAAATTAAGAACAATTAACTTGCATAATTGTTCTAAAATATCCTAAAATTAAGCAGGACATTATTAGTACATAAAATACATTAAATTAATAATCAACAAAATTACTTACAACATTTACCTTCCTTCGACACAAATCAGAGAAAACCTGAAGCTTTACTGTATGTCATGACGCTTCTAATGTAGAATTCTATTCTTCACGTAAACCGAGAAAGCAGATGTCTCGAATTCTTCTTAAGATTATGACACTAGACATACATTACCTGAAAATCTATTATTCATTCTCCATTCTTAATGGGGAGGAACTGATGCTTTAAATTGGGAACACGGAGAGAAGCCAAATACACACACGGGATCACCAATGGGAATTAGTATTACTCCAACATCAGGGATTCAGCGTCACTTTTCATGAAAAAATTGGGTACTACCTCCATGGATATATCATGTGAAATCAATGTTTCAGTTTACACACTCCACAAAGCACTTCCATCCCTTTCTGTTTTTATATTAATTCTTAGAGTCATAGTTTCATGACCTATGTTTATTCACACACTTGCTAGATTTATATCCTTTTTTGCTTTAACAATGTGTCTTCCTTTACTACTCACCTTCAATGTCATACACCACTTTTACAGTTGTATCATTACTCATCCTCTTTACATGATCATACCAATGGAGCATAATGTCCTTTGTTCTAATTCTCACCGACAATTTTACTTTTACACCTTTCCCGAACCTCCTCATTTTGTTAATCTGTGTTACACCAATCGTAATAAAAAAGTAACAGCCAGTAAGCTCATTTACCCAAGATGTTGGGGTGGGTGTGCCTCAAGGTTAGTCTTTAGCCCGAGCATTAACAGGTACGCGGCCAACTCATCCTAACCCTGGAGACAGCAGGTCAGAGCGAACCAGAGCCTCACCGCTCAAAGTCCGCCATTTTAACCAATGAGCTGCTGGCGCCCAATTACACCAATCACGATTCTTAAATTATTCAACTCGACTGCTTTCACATTTGACAGTGAACTATGATGCCAAACAAGCGTCTTACAGCCATAACCTTTCACATAAACCTTTTGCTGCATCTACAGTCAAGTACTTCCTACCGCCATATGTTTTATTGCGCCTGTAATTTGCTTGCTTTGCTTCAATCTACTTTCAACTTCTAACTTGCTTTTGTCAATCAAATACCTCAAGTACTTAAATTCTTTCACAAACTATAATGAGTTTTTATATTCATATTCGCATCGGTGGTGTAATGGTTAGCGTCGCTGACTATGAATCCATCGGCCCCGGGATCGAGGCCCGGTGACAGCAGCCGGCAAAACCCAGCTGTTCATCCTTCCACACAATAAAGAAAGTGGTTGGTAGATAAATGGGTACCCTGAGTGGCCTAGTGATTAAGACGCTGGGCTGCTGGTGGGGGCGTGGTTCGGATTCCACGTTAAGCCATAGGTATAAGGTGGAGTGAAAATCTTGATCTTCATCAGAATGAACAATTTGGGAGGAAGCTAACCAAAGATTATCAACACGCAATTAACATGCATCAAATGCACCAGCAATCACTTACTTTCTCTCAATTTCAATTTTATTCCACTCTCTACTTCCTTTCTTGTACTCCGCCGTACGTGGCGTGCCGCAACCGAGAAAATTTTCCTCCTAATGATCCAAACACTGACTATAAATAATACAATCATTTCTTGTCTGACAAATTTAGATGCCGAAATATAGCCGGAGTCCAAATTACAATTCAGAAGTGAGTTAAGGAATCGAGTTACATTAATTGGCTTAATGTTCTCGTCGGTTACCCACTAGATTACCCAATAAGATTCATTTATTCATTTGTTTCTCCTGTTCATTTCTGTCGGAGTAAAATTTCGAAAGATTAATTTCCTTTCGTTCAATCTTTGCGATCCTTTTCTCTTCTTTTGACGCGTTTTCCAGGTTACGAATCTGTTTTTATTGCATATCCAACAATTTCTACGAATTACTAAATCTGCTCTTTATTCTTTCCTGTCCATTAATAAGATGTTCTAATTCGTTCAACATAGTAAACATAGACAGACTTAATAATAAGTAAAAGATAATCGAAATCTTACATAAACTAACTACAGTGCCATTTTCTTTTTGCTAAGAGAATTAATGAAAAGAATCCTTACGTTAAACTATCCTCCGCTTCTTTAAAGTCATCCACAAAACGCATATCCCCGATGTTGTCCATATCTCCCTCTTTGAAGCCCTACGGACAAAACAACCTAGAATTACATCAAAGAACAATAGGGGAAAGGCGTTTGGCAGAGTTTGCCTTTCGGGAATCTCAATCTTACAAAGAAATTGAACTTCAAAACAGGACTTTTAAGCCGCAGAGACTGAGTTGAGAATCTTGTAAATGTTTTTAAACAAATTTAAAATGTTTAAATTGGAAGGGAACGAGTAATTACAATTTACAATACCTACAACTAACCAGGATTAACTTATTTATTATCTTTAAATATGTAATCTGAGCTAAATACTGGAGTAGAAAATTTTACAATTTGCCATTTGTAAACAAAAACTAAGGAAATGAAATTCCTATTCAGACTCGCAAACGAAGGTAAATATTAAAACAATAATACCAGGGTTACTAATAATATTTACGAGGAAAAGATCTTATATTCAAGATTAGTAAAGAACTTACCTGCCGAAGACGGTGAACAATAACGACATAATATAAATAAATAAATTATATTTATATATATATATATATATAAAACAGAATCATAAAAGATGTCTTACAAAGAAAAGTTAAAGGGCAATGGGAAGATTTCATCAAATTAATGAAGGTGTATTGAGACGGACTATTACTGAATATTAATTGCAGAGAAAGAGAGAAAGAAAGAGAGAGAGAGAGAGAAGAGAGGAGAGAAAAAAAAAAGCAATGCAATTTAATGGTGCCAAAAATACGCACAAGATAAATGCGAAACTTCGTCTCTCTTTATTCAGGCTTTTAGTGCCACACACGAAGCGTAGAAAGGAAAGAAAAAATTGTAATGAAAGCTATTGCAAGGAAAGAGAAACTGAAAAGGGAATTAACGACCAGGTCGTTACGACTACTTTCTTACGACGACTTTTTCTTGAGGGGGGAGGGGCGATTGTTTCTAACCTGATTCATAATGACCAAACTTTCAACGGAGTAAAACTCCTCCTCAGAGTCATCCTCAGAGTCGCGATGTGAGACTCCTGGCATCTGGCAGTGAAAAGCACACACGAGCATCAATAGTGAGAGGGAAGCTCAACTCCCAGAGGACTCAACTGTATGCCACACTCACCCATGTTCAACGAATCCAACAATTCTAAAGATACCCTTGAACTTTTTTCTTTATAAATATTTTAAAATATTAGATTTAGACACAAAGGGTGATGTTTGGATGGCAAAAATGCTTCACATTAAGAGAGATTAAATCAAACCGGGGGAAAAGTGTGACGTACAACTGTTTAAAAAAAAAAAAAAAAGGTTCCTCTTTTCGATTAAGTGAATTAAAATAAAGTCATGCATTAAAAAAAGGGATTAAAAATATTATTTATGGACTTCAATGAAGAGAGAAGAAACGCGAAGTTGCCGATTATCATTACATTTTCATCTACGGACTTCAATCAAATGTAAGGAAAATAATTTCAATATGATTTCAATCAACAATTACAGTACGTGGATATCACCTCCCTTTGGTAGTGACCGTGATTGAGTAGGTAACACAGTTTCCCTATAAGCGAATTGAAAACACCGAGGTCGGGGTTCGAATCTCGATGGTGCTAATATAATAATAATAATAATAATAATAATATAATAGAGTTAGCGCAATAGGCCACATTAGTCTGAGTGATATACTAGTTTCTGGCCTTCTTTGTTAATTACCATATCATCTTCCATTACTTGGAGCGTCATACTGAAATATTATTGTCGCAATTACAGAAAAACAGCTATCTTTTCTCTTCATCTCAAACCAATGCCAAGCAAATGCATGCAGATACTTAGAGTACAAAAAACTTAAACATACTTAAAAAAAAATATTAAAAAAAATGAAAGCAACATTTCACAAAAACAGTTCGTAAAAATAAAATTGGCTTACAATTATAAAATTAATTTAGTTATTGACATTAACAAGCCACGTATAAGGATAAGGTTTGGACATTTGGCTTCAATATACAGTATTTAATAATAATAATGTACACTGTTGGAAATAAGTTTGCCTGAAAGCTTAATATTTTTTATTTTTTTAAAGCACAAAAATTATATTAATCACTAACGAGTGGTTTTTGTTTTTGAAATTTTATTATTGTCACAAAAAGGAATAAAAGAAAGAGAGAACATTGATAATTAGTAATTTTTTATGCTTTCAGAAAATGTTTGTAAGCGAACTTTTTTCCAAAGCCGTACCATCTTTATTTGGAGAATACTTCCGATTTTATGAGCAAATTGGGTCCAGGACTAAAATTTTAAAATTTTTGAGGAGGAGTTCTTAGGGTGGAGGGGTATATATTTTACCCTTCATCGTGTAAAATGTTGTTATAAAAAGTCCTGAACGGAGAATAAGTGTCGTGAATAAGATTAATAGTTGCAGTATGAGGAAAGAATGGGAAACCGTTTTGGATGGGGGGAGAGGGGGTGTATTTAACCTCCTCGTGGGGACCCGAACTCCTCCTATCCCACCAAGGAGGCCCTTAATCGCCGAAATCTGAAGTCCGTCCGACCTCACACTCGAACCCAGAACATTCGGATTAACAGTCGGGCGCTTTACCACTAAACTAGACTGGTGGGTGACAATATAAATGGCGAAATTGAAAATAGACTAAGTAAATCAAAATTTCAACCTAAAGGAGGGATTTGCGATATCTGAGGGAAAGGGAGAACATACTGCAAATTGAGATAAAACAAATTTAGCATATTTTGCCTCATTCGTAAAATGGGAAGCGTAATAATGTATTTTGCTCATTAATTTGTACAACGTTGGGAAGCGTTCTTTCACCATTACATACTGGACCACTAGATTCGAAGAACCTTGAATGGTGTAACACCTTAAATATTACCTAAATTCTAAAGGATGCGTTTCCATGACAGTCAATTCCATAGAAAAGGCAAACGTGGGCCAATGGACGTTACTGCATTGGTCATTTCTCGTTTTCCTCTCTCTAATTCAAGTACTATAAATAAACATTTATTTTCCCTTACATCGGATGGGTAAATTTTTACACTATTCACTCACTCAGATTAAAAGAAAAAAATGCTCAGGATGAAAGCTTTCTAATGTACAGCTTTGACTGACTACCGACTCTCTCTTTTATTTTACTCTGTACAGAATTACAAAATGATTATATATATATATAGATATATATATAGTTCTCTTCGAATAATACAAGTGGTAGCTGTTTAAGGTTAAAGACAGAATTCTTAATTCAATGTGTTCGCATATAATACGGATGTCCGAAAAGTGTGTACCCAATGGGTAATACATTTATTTATGGGACCAACTCATAAATTTTAAAGTTTGTTCCCCATTCAGTTCAAAGCACGTTAATAAAATTTAATTAATTAACTAATATAATTAATCATGATTTTTACTAATAAAAGAAATGCGTAACTTCATAACTAAATGTTGATTAAATCACTGTAAAGGAGTGTACTGTAACAAAATTTCTCGGTGTAATGCTAAATAAGAATTTGCAATGGAGTAATCATGTAAATTACATATCAAAAAAGATTTCAGGGAGCGTTGTTATAATGTTAAAACTTAGAAATATAGTCCCGAAGCAGGTTTTATTGACTCTTTATCATACTCTCGTTCTTCTTTATATAACGTACTGCACCCTCGCTTGGGGAAACTACGCTGACAATGCTTTAAATAATATCTTTGTCATCCAAAAACGAGCAATAAGGTTATCTGATGCTGATTTCTATGATCATTCTAGTGCATTATTTAAAGAGCTAAAATTACGAAAGCTCGATGATGTAATCAAACTGGTACATTTTATTTTTATTTACGAGTGTAAGAACAAAATCATTAACTTGCAGTGGGTAAATAGATATTTTGTAATTCAAGAAATCCAGACATCAGACCAGAAATAGATAGTCTTCATCTCAAAAATTACCCATTTTCATTGGATTGAAACTACGGAATGATTTAAATGCTGATATAAAAAATATTGTGAATGCAAGTTCGTTTCAAACCCAAGTTGAAATCTCGATTAATAATGGGATACTAATAAGAATCTAGGATTAAATGTACTGTACATTATTATTGTTTATTCATTTCTCATGTGTAATCTAGAATTAAAGGTACATTACTCGTCATTGTTCATCTCTTATATCTCGTATCTAATATTGATTCTTTTGTACAGTATAGTATTGATATCATACCTTCAATAATGACTTTGTATTTGTTTTATATCGATAATAATAATAATAACAAGATTAATACATACCCTAATTAATAATTCTTCATGATTTATGTATTACTAATTAATAATAACTTTTATTTTTAATTAAGAGCCCAGTAAAGCTTAAAGCTTAAGAGCCAAGTTAAATAAAATAAATAGTCCCGCTTCACAATTACTTATGCCATTGTAAATTGTAAAAGTATTGTATTTATTTTATTAATAAAGATTATTCAATTCAATTAAAATTCTCTTCGGATGTAAACTTTTCGGACACCGTGTATGGACTGAACACAAAGGACTCTCTTACCGAACAAAAACAACAACAACTTGACAAAATCAGTGAATTCAGCCATTAGAGATCATTTCATTTCGAGTAATCATACCATCCGTAGGTCAGTTCTCCATTCTAGTATTTCAAAAAATTTACTTATATCCCATTTGAGTTTAATATTAGTCACCATCAACGGATCTTTTAATTTTAAGGTAATGACTTCTCAAATGTATTTTGTTTTAAAAATTTTAGGTTTTAACGTTGTTTCTTTTTATTAATTATATAACTCAATAACAGGCTCAATGTTGTATTAATTATTTTTATGGGTGATTTAGCCTTGAAAATGGGTACAAGTGACCTGAAACTAGTCAGTATTAAAGATGCTCAAATTTATGCTGGTTACAATGATCTCTCTATCTATCTTTATATCCATTTGTGTGTGTGTGTGTAGTTAACTTTCACCTTACAGCATTTCGCCCTGGCAAAAAGAACGTTGCAATATGAACTAATTTGTGTAGGCTTCTCTCTCTCTCTCTCTCTTTTCTATCCAGTTTTCTACTACTGCTAGGATAGTTGAAAGAAAAATAAACTTTTACAAAATTTTCCCTGGCACCCGTTGCCATTGGTACCTCCTTGGTATGGGCCGCAAGGCCTTTTGAGGTACTTCTTTTCCTTGTAACTCCTTGTAACTCTCTCTCTCTCTCGGTGTACAGACCTCCGCATCTCCTCCTCGGGGAGGATACAGCCCTGTACACCGAACTCAGTAGCCTGCTAGGGGATAGGGTGTGTGTGTAGTTTTAGGAGACTTCAACTGTCACGGCATAAAGTGGGAAAACAGGAATGCCGATGCTGATGAGAACTTCCTCACTCAGTGGGTCAACGAGCCTACACGAGGCAAAAGCGTTCTAGACTTAGTATTCACGACCGAAGACAACCTCGTCACTGGCCTCACCATTGATGAATCATTGGGTGCGAGTGATCACAGTCTTATTAGGTTCCGTGTGTGCGTCCCTTGGGTGAAGCGTAGTAACTCGAGAGGCAGTAAGCTCGATCTCCGGCGGGTGAACTTTGTTAGCCTCAGGGATAGCGTAGGAGAGATGGGGTTAGAGGTTGGCAGCGATGTTGAGGGAGTGTGGAGTGCATTCCGGGACGAGTTTATGGTGCTGCAGTCTGCTGCCATACCCTCAAAACCAGTCACCCCTGCTTCAACGCAGCCTAAGTGGTTTAATCGTGACATCGCTTCGGCTATCCGAAATAGGAAAGTAGCGTATAGGAGGGCGAAGGCCAATCGTTCCCACGAGAACACTGAAGCGTATGTCCGCCTGTGTAGGGAAGTGAAGGCGAAGGTTAGGCTAGCGAAACGTAACGAAGAACTACGGGTGGCAGGCCTCTGCAAGGGGAACCCTAAGGAATTCTTCAGTTATGTTAATAGTAGAAAGCCCATTAGAAGCATGGTAGGTCCGTTAAAGGACGGAAGCGGCGTTCTGCGGACCTCCGACGCGGACATCGCTAATGTGCTTAATGAGTACTTTGCGGGAGTGTTCACCAGGGAGGATACCCGCGTCATCCCCGAGCCAGGCGTGAGGCACGAAGGTGCTGGCCTGGATAGTGTTAGATGTACCGCGACAGTCGTCGCCGATAGAATAGACAAACTGAGCGCGTGTAAGGCTCCTGGGCCAGACCAGTTTCTCCCCAGTGTTGCGAGAAGTGCGCGACCAGGTGGCTCCCCACGTGGCTACAGTCTTCAACAAATCGTTGGAGATGGGCCAGGTGCCTGGTGACTGGAGGGAAGCCAACGTGACCCCTATCTTTAAGAAAGGGGATCACGAAAGTCCAGGGAACTATCGTCCCATTAGTCTCACTTCAGTTGTAGGTAAATTATTAGAAGGGATAATAGATGATAGGATCGTTGACCATTTGGATTCCTACAAGCTGCTTGGGGACTCCCAACATGGGTTTAGACGGCATAGGTCGTGTCTCACCAACTTGCTCGAGTTTTTCCACGTCATGTTGAGTGAGTACGATAAGAGTAGGGCGATTGATATACTTTATCTCGACTTTCAGAAAGCCTTTGATAAGGTACCTCACCGCCGGCTAATGGCGAAAGTGCGCGCGCTGGGTATCGGTGGGGAAATAGGTAGGTGGATTGAAAACTGGCTGAGGAATAGGCGGCAGAGGGTGGTAATTAAAGGGGCTAGTTCGGGTTGGGCCTCGGTCACTAGTGGGGTTCCTCAGGGTTCCGTTTTGGGGCCACTGTTGTTTATCATTTACATAAATGATATCGACGGTGGCATCGTCAGTCGGATCGCCAAATTCGCTGATGACACGAAGCTTGGGGCCAATGTTGGGACGCCCGAAGCGATCGAGGAACTGCGTGCGGACCTAGGTAGGATAGGAGAGTGGTCCGAAAAATGGCAAGTGCCGTTTAACTTGGGTAAATGCAAAGTGATGCACATTGGCTACGACAATCCCAAGTCGGACTACTCGATGTTGGGTAGTAATATCGAGGTGACTGATTAAGAAAAGGACTTGGGTGTGCTAATTAGCAGCGACCTTAAGTTTACGAAACAGTGTGTAGAGGTGGAAAAGAAAGCCCAGAAACTATTGGGTTATATGAGGAGGCAATTTCAGTTTCGGAACAAGGAGATTGTGCTCTCACTGTACAATTCGCTTGTTCGGCCGCACCTGGAGTATGCTGTGCAGTTCTGGTCGCCCACCCTCAGGAAAGATATTGAGAGGCTGGAGCGAGTGCAGGCGAGGGCCACAAAGTTAATCCCTTCCATTAGGCATATGGGCTACAATCGACGGTTACGCGCCCTGAACTTGTTTTCGCTTGAAACTCGGAGGCTGCGTGGTCAACTGATCAAGGTTTTCAAGCTCTTACGCGGGTTCAACGATGTCGATTTTAGAAGTATGTTTAGTTTAAATGATAACCCAACTCATAATAATGGTTGGAAGTTGGATTTGAAAAGGTTTAGGACTAGTGTGTGTGGGAATTACTTTACGTATAAGATCTGTGACACATGGAACAGGTTACCTTCGGAAGTTGTGAACAGTTCCTCTGGATCATTTCAAGAAAAGGTTAGACCAAATCTTGCACACTATTTGACTGTGTAAAAAATTTTCCCTGGCACCCATTGTATTGGTACCTCCTCGGTATAGGCCGCAAGGCCTTTTGAGGTACTTCTTTTCCTTGTAACGCTCTCTCACACACACACACACACACACACACACACACACACACACACAAAATGCAAGTGGTGATGTATTGGTTTTTCTTTCCTTCAAAAGGTCTGAAGATGGAAAAGGAAAATTATATAAATAAATTATGTAAATTATATAATAAAACATACCTGGAGTGGAATAATTTTATTCTTGAGATTAACTTCTGCAAGAGTTATAAGTACAAATTCTTCCCACTGCGTTATCACATCATTTGGTAATTTCTGCGAATGTAATTTGATACAAATTAATTACCAATTGAACACAAAATCAATTTATAATTTACATTATCGTGTATTCATACACTGTAGGCACTAAAGTTCTGTATAAAATTTTTTTTTAAGCAATTTGGTTCCCCATTAAATTTCAAAATAGGTCATGGAAAGATCTCTCAGAATTTGGTTCCAAATTCGGGACTGCATTGACACTAACCAGGAACTTAGTGGCTCCTTTTTTGACCCTACATACCAAAAATGCAACCTATATGGTCACTTTAAGGAACCGTTTATTACACTGGGTAACAAAATTTGAAAAAATTTGTTTATTGTGATTTTTCTGTCGTTTCTTAATGATTTCGGGGAGCTGATTCCAAAAATGATATTGGTTTTGCTCTATCATCAACCGTTTCAAAAATATAGGTTATCAAACTTTTCATATGGCAAAGTATATAAAGAAGGCTAACAAATATTTTCTGAAAATAAAAACACTATTGGAAATTAATGTTTATTGAGCCAAAATTGTTTGACAAACCCAAAATGGTGCAAAAGATATAATATATATCATGAGGAGTACCGATAAGAGAATAACAAGCCTCGTTATGTAGTATGCATTCCTTAAAAATGCACTGAAGAACGCGACTTCCGCGTATAAACATTCTTATCCTTTCTGATCAGCGACCATACGTAGTCTCCCATCATGGAAGCATCCCAATGGCCCTGGTACCTTTTCTCCATCGTTTGAATATCTTGATGGAATCTTTCGCCATGTTCTTCACTCACATCGTCCAGGTTATCACGAAAAAAGTCTAGATGTGAATGCAGATAGTGTAATTTTAAAGACATACAGCACCCCATTTTGCCATAGCACTTAATCAAGTTTGACACTAACTCATTATAGTTTGGTGCTTTATGGTTGCCTAAAAACCCACGAACCACATCATGGAAAGCACACCAAGCCTCGTTTTCGATCAGAGTCATCTTGGCTTCAAGGTTCTTTGAATTCAACAGCGCCTTGACTTGTGGTCCTACAAAGATGCCAGCCTTGACTTTGGCCTCAGAGATTTTAGGGAACATGACCCGAATCTGTTGGAAAACTTCCCCTCCAAAATCTAACGCAGTTACAAACTGCTTAATTAGACCCAACTTAATATGGAGAGGTGATAGCAGAACTATGTCAGGCTTCACAAGAGGTTCCCTGAGTACATTGTACTTTCCTGGTTGCAGTCCTTCACGTGGAGGTCACTGAACTGTTTTATAGTGCTCAGTTGAAGCCCTGCTATCCCACAGGCAAAGAAAACATGAATATTTAGTAAACCCTCCTTGTAAACCTAACAGGAAACCAATCATTTTGAAATCACCATACACGTCCCAGTTATATTGTTCATACCTGATTTGAGTGAGCAGTTGTTTGACATTTTCATAGTCCTCTTTCATTTGAACAGAATGTGCAACTGGTATAGATGGATATTTGTTCCCATTGTGGAGTAGAACAGCTTTTAAACTCCGAGTTGAACTGTCAATAAACAGGCGCCACTCTGAGGGTATATGTGTTAACCCAATAACTGTGAATAGACCATTAACCTCGCTGCAATAACAGAGAGAGCCATTGACATCATAGAACCTTGCAAACTCTTCATGCCACTTTCGGTATACAGTGCTCTTGCAGTCTTCTCCAAGCAAATTCCACTCTGAGTCTGGAGGTCAGGAGCTCAGACCCTGATTTCGTCAGACCCAAATCTCTAATTAAGTCGTCCAATTCCCTCTGATTTGGAAAGTGAGGGTTTGTACTGAAAGTTCCTGTATATTCTTTATCATGACTGTCCTCACCAACCGACATCTCAGATGAGCTAGCTGCATCCTCATTTTCAACCTGCAAAGCAAAGAAACAAAATATAGGCATAGCTATATATGTAGAAGAGCATCAGCACTAAGAAAAATCGACACATAATGACCCACAGTCTGTAAATACAGATGGTAAAGTAATGGATAGATACCTGTTCTGGTGGACGTGGTATTGGAAGACCTTCGCCATGTGGTACAGGAGCTATGGACGACGCTATGCTTGGATACTGAAGAGTCTGCCTTCCTTTAACTTTCCTGTACTAAGAAACATCTACCATGCAGTAGTAGCAATCGTCATGGTGGCTCTTTGGTTCTCTCCATATTCTTGGTACCGCAAAGGGCATTGCCTTGCGTACTCCACGCAGCCACCCTTCAAGTGTGGAGCGGCAGCATCCACAGATCATATGGGGTGCCCAGGGCTTATCTTGGTCACCCATAGGCATACCAAAATAGAGCCGATAAGCGATCCAGAACTTGGTGCCTTTCACAATCTTGTGCAATACTTGCTTGGGGTCTATGTAATACCCACAAACGTAGCAGAATATATCCGGTGAGTGTTTACAAGCTCTAGTTGCCATTCTCTTTACCAAACTGTACTACATTAATCATAACCTGTAGATATAGAGAGAAGAGTTATTAAATCTGCAACAGATTACAGATTCCAGAAAAAAGATGTATTCACAACACTGAAATAATGTTCGCAATAAAAAAGGATTGATAACACTCAAATCGTCAGCACAGAGAAGCACAGAAACACAGTACCTCAGTGCTGGTAACCATCAGACAAACAACCTGCTTTCTTTGTGTGCTCACACCTACTGACTTCTCAGACTCTGCGCTCTTCTTTATATAGCACAGTGGAAGTTTCGGGCAATTTCTAGAGCAAGAAACTGTCAACGAACATCCGGATTGTTCTCAACATTTCCTGATTATTCTGATATTGCTGCGGCCATAACAACATTATACTGGTAAAACATGAAAAATGGATTATATCTGAAACCATTGATGATACACACAAACCAAGGCCAGATTTGGACTCAGCGCCCACAAATGCATATAAAAACAAAAAATTCTATATAAACAGAATCAGTGTTACACAGTGTTATTTGAAATATTAAAATTACAGAGAAAATAAATAAATAAATAAATAAAATAAATAAAATAAATAAAATAAATAAATAAATACATACATACATACATACTGTATATCATGAAAAGAAGGTTCAGTCTTTAGTATCCTGAATTCTTTTATGCTTGGTGATGATTTAGAGTATTCATCGCGACAGACCTGTCGCTTATCCGATACTAAAGGTTAGACAGAACAAAATTGCTTTCTCTAAAAAACTCAATTACGGTTATTTTTCTGTTGCAACAGAAGTAAACCTTCAATTTAAAAAAGTCTGAATAAAAACCAACAAGAAAAAGAAGAGAGAAACTCTCTTCAGTTTGGTCAATGAATAACTATAATTTTTAAAAAAATGTGTTATACTTGCGGCCAATTACTTAAAGCTTTTTTTTCACAATTTTCCCATAAAAGTAAAAATTAAAAAGTAAATACAGGTTATCTGAAATTGCAATTAATTGATTCAAAATAGGAGAAGAATCAGTATGATCCCTTTAAAGGTTAGAAAAGTTCTTGACAGTTCTCCTTCATAACACGCGAAACAAGGATTTTGTCATACATCCGTTTGCTCATAATACAGCAAAGGCGCAGCTAGCTCCACATCATCTGCGATACAGGAGGGAAAAGATTGGGTTGGGAACCTATCCTTCCGCCTTATTCCCCACAAAGAGCAAAATTAGCCTCGGACAAGGGCGCCGTGCCTGCCCCCACCACCCACATAACTGCGGCAGGCACATGCGGTTGTGTGGAATGTAAGAGGTATCAATGATGAACAAAGGGAGTAGTAGTGCAGGTGTTTAAGGGTGGAAGATTTGATGATCTTGGGTTGTGTGAAAGGAGTGTGAATAAGGGGTGGTAAGTGTGTGAGGGCTGTTGTGTGAGAGAAGGTGAGATGAAAAGAAGATGTAAACCTTTTGATAAATGGTGTATGGTATGAAGCGATGAGAAACTTCTCGTGTGTCACTTCTGGGATTATGTGAAATTTGAGTTTGAGAGAATGAAAGTGGCGGTAGTGGTTGGATATGCACTGTGTGAGGATGAGAAAGAAAGCTTCTGGAGGGAGCTTGACAATTTGATTGGAAAGGTGCTTGAATATTACAAAATGTTTGTGATACAAGTCTGAAGGATGAGGTGTTGGGGAAACATGGTGTACCAGGAGTGAACGATAATGGGTGTAAGTTGAAAGAGTTGGTGTAACAAATTCCTTTTTTAAACACAAGAGGGTACATAAGTATACCTGGTATAGAACAAATAATATACATGGTGAGGAAAGTATGAGAGTGTATGTGCTTGTGAAAAGTAGTATGCTGAAAGAAGTAAGTGACACGTGTGTAGTGCGAGGTACGAGTGGGAGTCTCTCCAACCACATGATAGTCCTGCGTAAAGCGAGGTTCTGTGAAGAATAGGAGAAAGTGAATGGAATAAAGGTGGGTCACGAATGAATTAGAGTGGAAAAGGGGAGAGAGGTAGTGGAAGAGTACAGTAGGGGAGTAAATGATGAATTGAGTGTACAGGCAGAGATGGGCACCGTTACTCGTTACTCTCTTAAAATGACCCTGGCAATACCGATACATCTTTACTTTGAAAATATCTTAAGACAATACCGATACTCGTTACAGTAACGTCGTTACTTTCATTACTCGTTACATTGGTAAATTCATATATCATAATTGTATATCGTAATTAGAATATTAAAGCAAGTATAAAAAGTATGTAAAAACAAACGCCACTGTTTCTAGATAAATGGAGGTTTGTTTCTGACAGACAATGATAGGACATTTTTGACAAAAAATATTATTTGAATTACAGAAAATTAAACAGAAGTAAACAAACATTTCAATAGCAGCTGATGTAAAATAATAAAAAACATTTCCAAAAATATATTCTAGCTGAGAGGTATAGAATTAAATTTTAAATGTAGCTAGGAGCCTAGGGTTTCCTTTTAGCATTACTAATTTTTCAAACATGTTGTCGGAAAGATTTCCTCTCTTAGGGACATGAATATGTCCTGCATAGCTGAAGAGACGCTCAACAGGAGCCGAGGAAGGAAGTGGAGTATTGTACTTGAGGAAGAGCTTCTTAATTGAAGGATAGCCATCAAGTGACTGCAGCTGCAGTGCAGTGCTGTCATCATTGAAGTATTTCAACACTTCCATCTCTGATGCTGTGGTGTCTTCTTTCTTGACATCAGCAGGAGCATGACCATATTCAAAGAAATCGTCGCTACTGCTATAAGCACCATCATCTGTCTTAGCTGGCTCCTCAGGTGATCTGTCACTGTCACTTTCATTTTTAATTGCTGATATCAACATGTTTTGCACCATTTTTCTACATGCCTCATTGTTTGTTCGCTCGCTTATAGTGAGCCACTTGCACTTGAAGTGTGGATTTGTTAATGCAGCAATAATTGCAACATTGGCATCTCTGTCAAGTTCCAGGAATTTCTTGAATCAATTTCTGAATCCATTACTTAATGCTTCTACTAATGGGTGGCTGTATCTCAATGATGATAGAGCAATTCTTTCAAGTTTTTTCTCAACAGCAAAGAGAGTAGGGATAAGACAACCATAGTAGCAGTTCTGATCTCCTTGAAGGCGATCCAGTGCCACAGCCAAGGGTTTTACCACAGTAGTGTATTCTTCTAGGTACTCAATCTCCGACTCCTTGAATGCGGGCAGCTTTAAAGCACACATGAGTTCATTCAATTTAGCTTTATTACTCAGAAGCAGTACAAGACTGTCATGCAGGTTATTCCACCACCACCGAAAGATGTATTTGTACTTTTCACACATAAAAAACAGTATGTAACGAATAACAAGTAATGGAAATTCTCTTTACTTTTGCTAAAATTATTACGGGCGTTACTGTTACATCGTTACATTAGAAATCTTGCTTAGGTGATACCAATACTCGTTACAAAAGTAACGCCCGTTACTTAAGCCGTTACATGTACCGCGGTACTGCCCATCTCTGTGTACAGGTTGTAGAACAAATGGATATGAGTGAGATGCGGTATTAGGGTGTGTCGAATTTTTCAACTTTCAAATTCCAAATATGAGGGGTGCTAAAAAGTTGCAGCATGACTTAGGAATTCTAAAGATATTTTTGTTAATTTAATATAATTTAGTTTTGCTTGGTAAGAAGCTACATAAAAATAATGACTTTTTTGTGGAATTATATAATAATTATTATATTAATAATTATATATGCTGTATATATAATGCACTGCTGTTTTTGCTTATTTCACAGGTTGAAACATATTCATCAGTGTGCTGATGATTACTTGTCCGTCAGTGCTACCATCCTAACCAGTAGGAATTGACCTACAATGGCTTCTAAAAGGAGGGCAAGACTGGGGACATTCACACATATGAGCAACCTAATTGGAACTGGTAGAGAGTTGTTGCCCTCTGAACTCCCAACTCTGCGAGATGTTCTGAAATATGGGCTACTGCTAAGAGAACAAAGTGGTGAGGATGTGAGAAACTACCCAGCAGCCAGTCTTGCAAAGGACATTTACCCTAAAGTGCTTGAAAAGTGGGAACGAGCAAACAGTTCTTTTGTAGCCACTGTTGTAAATTCACGAGTCACAATCTTAAACAAGATCCAAGAGAGCTGGGAGCAGGCCAAAAACACATCTCTTGGGAGAGGAAAGCTACATGTCAAAGAGGCTTTCATTGCAAAACTTGACAAGCTTTTTGACATCCTCAGTTGCAAGTGTAAAATTATTCTCTGCTCTGAATTTGGCTGCCTTGCAGATGCTGGTTGCAAAAACGAAACTCACATTAACTGTACATGCCCTAGGGCGATGAAGATCCCTGTGAAGGAACTTGCTTTCATTAAAGGTCAGAGAGACAAGTCTGGTTCTATTGGACCACATCAGATTGGCTTGCCAGATCAACCTGAGCACAACAGACAAGTCAAAAAGCAGAAGTGGCAAGAAGACGAAAGAAGAAGGCTTGCTGAATATAAGCAGACAAGTAAGCAGGATGTTTCAATGCCATCAAATGAAATAATTTTCTCTGATGATGAAAATGAAGAACAAATAGCTGATGCTCAAGATGGAAAGGATGGAAGTTATGAAGTGACATTAGAAATACCAAGCACGTCTTCAACTTCCAATAAAAAGCCAGAGTACAACACATTAGAAATACCTAATGTTGCTATGCATAGCATCAGATATGGTGTTGGCCTGCGTGCCACAGCTGCCATCACCACTGCTGCCTTTATGGATGCTGGCTTGATCACTGAAGAAGACAAGAGACTTGTAGTTGATCACAAAGAAGACAAGAGACTTGTAGTTGATCACAATAAAGTCAAGAGGGCCCAAGAAAAAGTTATGAGATCCCTGGATCAGGAATTTGATGATCTTTGTAAGAAGGGTGAAATTGACCGCATCTTCTTTGACGGCCGTCAAGATACAACTAAAGTTATGCTCAAAGCAGACAATTCAGATCATCAGTTCCCCAGCATCATCAAAGAAGAGCATCATTCTGTGTGCAGTGAGCCAGGTGGAAGATATCTCTACCACTTCACTCCTGAGAAAGGCTCAATGAGAAAAAAACCTGCTGAAGTTATTGCTGATAATCTTGTAGATTTCATGAAGAAGGGCATTGATAAAAGCCTGCAGGCCATTGGAGGTGATTCTACAAATGTTAACACTGGCTGGGAGGGTGGTTCCATGCATTGGGTAGAGGTCAAGCTTTGCTGTAAGCTGATCTGGTTGGTTTGTGCCCTCCACACTAACGAGTTACCACTGCGACACTTGATCACAGCACTGGATGGGAAGACCTTGTCTAACAACAAGTGGACAGGTAACATTGGCAAAATGCTAGACACTGCAACCGAACTTGAAATTGATCCTTCATTCACCAAACTCTCAATTGGAGAGCCTCTTACTTCACTGAGTGACAATGTCGTAAAGGATCTCTCTACTGATCAAGCGTATGGGTATAGGATCACACAGGCCATAAGGACAGCTCCCACAGGGGATGGGTATGATTCGATGTGGCCAACTCGATGCGACCCAACTAGGGGTTAAAACCAGTATTGAAATACCGGTATTAATACCGGTATTGAAGAAGTACAAATAATACCGATATTATAGGTTTTCGGTATTGACAAAAATTGCTATTGTAAAATTTAGGCAATTTAGTCCTCCGATAAGACTGAAGTGGAAGTAGATTCATTATTGAGTGAATACATGCAAGAAATGGACAAACTAGGAAAAGTGCCATCTAAAAAAAATTCCATTGATTTTGATGTTACTAATGAATTTAAAAGCTTGGAAGTTACTTTACAGAGAAGTGAGAATTTAGAGAAGCTGTACAAGGCACTGCTTTCAATTAAACCTACAAGTGCAGAATCAGAAAGAGCCTTTTCTGCTGCAGGCCTATTTCTGACGAAACTGAGATCAAGTCTATCTGAACAATCCCTAGATGCTCTTATGCTCTTTGTTTCCTCAAAGCATACTTTCAAAATCAAACTAAGAAATAAATATTTAGATACTAATAATTTCTATCTACCCCAGTAGTTGTATAATAATATGCTAAAAAAAAATTCAAATAATATTTTTATTACAATTTAGTAATTTACTGTATAAACTTTTTCAAATAGAATGCCATCTATTTGGAGTTGGGTCATTAATTTATAGTAAATATGGTGAGTACTGCAAGTCCCTCAGACTTGTGGGAGGGTTGGTAGGGTGGCACCATAATAAATCAAAATAAATTATTTTTTTCATAATACCGGTATCAATACCGGGATTAGCATAATTGCCTCCAAATACCAGTATTGAAAATTTTCGGTATTATGCAAGCACTAGACCCAACTCGATGTCAGGACAACTCAATGCCAGGCCAAGTCAATGCCAAACAGTGTTGTAGTCGAGTCTGAAGTCAAGACTGAGGCCGAGTTCAATAATTACCTTACCTACCTTACCTTACCTAACCTACCTACCCTACCCTACCCTACCTACCCTACCCTACCTAACCTAACCTACCTACCCTACCTAGCCTTAATTATTTTTTATGCTTTACTTTTTCTTCTTAAAATACCCTTAAAAGATGATAAAGCACAATATGCTTCAACTTGGCCTGGCATCGAATTGTCCCATCCCGTCCCACAGATCTGGCCCTTCTTGAAATTGGTCCAGTGAGCCATTCAAGGTGGTTGACAACAGCAAACAGGCTTTGTCGCATATGGGTTTCAAAACATGGCCTTAAAGGCAAAACCCTCAACAACTTAAGACTGATAGTGGAATACATTGTTGGTGTGTACTACCCCTGTTGGTTCAACATCAAAGTAAAACACTCTTGGGTGGAAGGCCCACGCCACATCTTGTTTCAGCTGCGGCTAGTTAGGCTGCAAAAGGCTGTAGTGGATGCTGTTTTGCCAACCATCAAGTGCTCAGCATGGTATGCGTTCAGCGAAATGATAATCCAGACACTCTTGTGCTCAGATGACAGTGAGGAGGAGAGGAGAGCTGGTCTCCAAAAGATTGTTGACATGAGGGGTGGAGATGACGACACACTTGGAGATCTTTCTGTACGTCCCAGGAAGACACCTTCTATCAACCCCAGTGCTTCTTCCATGTTGGAGCTGACAGACTGGTCTGACAGGGTATTTGAACCTCCTTTGACATGTAAACTGACTACAGCGGAAGTAAAGAAGTTCTTTGACAAGCCTATGCAAGTTCCACAGTGGCCCTGTCATGCTCAGTCAATAGAGAGGTGTGTGAACAAGTCACAGAGGCAGCAGGCAGGGTGTATACACATGAGAAATGTGAGGGCTATATCAGAGGCCAAGAAGCAAGTCGGTGGCTGATGTCCAAGAATGAATCAAAGCAAGACTTGATGAAACTTGTTTAAATATTTTTTTTTACTGATGTCATTACTTTCTAATGTTGTTTTATGATTACACGGATATGTTTTATGATTACGAGGATATGTTTTATGCAGCGAAACTAAAATTTTTATAGCATTACCTGACATTTTGAGAAGCTAAAATTAATAAATGTTGTTTTCCCCGAGAGCAATTTATGTGCTTTTTAATCAAACATAGATTTACCAAGCTAAGTGTTGAGCAATCACAAAAATAATAGCAGATTTGAATTCTTCACATCAAAAACATATTTTTAAAACCCCTCAGTGAAGGAATTGGCAAAAATTAATTTTCACCTCCCAAATTGACACACCCTAAATGCGATATGTATAACGCGCGTGTGCGTGTGTTGCAATTATATCAAGAGGATCATAATTTTTTTGACAAGGTTTGGAAGGGACGCAGTTGTGGAATTTTACTATTTTGCACGCCTGTATGAAATAGATGTGTACACCTTACTTTCTGCCTTATCTCCCTTTCAATAATATCTGTGCTTTACAAGCAGGTTATTTTCTGCCTTTCTCACCTCAAATCCTTGGAAAATGAGTTTATTATATATATATACAGGGTGGGCGGAAAGTAGCTCCCTATTTTGGATTGGTAAAAAAATACGTATATTATCCATTTATTTCAGAAGAAATAATATGAAAAGGTAGGCATACATGGTAGGTTTTCTCTAAAATTCAATGTGGGCTCCAACTCTTTCCACCAGCTTCTGGAGCCGCCCAGGAATGGCGTCCACTGACTTTAGCAGGAACTCCGGCGGGATGGAGGACATGACTTCCCGAATTCGGTCCTCCAGTTCTTCCAATGTCCTCGGTTTGGTGCGGTAGACTTCTTCCTTTACCCACCCCAAAGAAAGAAGTCGCACGGTTACCGCTGAAAAACGGCAGAATCGGTTCAGTGTAACGGTGTGGTGTGGTATGACCTCAGATCAGGTTGTGGGCCCGTTCCTTCTGCGCAACACCATGAATGCTGAGTGGTACCTTGCTATGTTGCGAAACGAGGTCTGGCCGGTTGTCAGCACATGGGAGAACATCGACGATCTGATATTTATGCAAGATGGCGCCCCTCCGCACTTCGCTCTTGTTGTCCGTGAGTGGCTGGATGCCCACTTCCCTGGGCGTTGGATGGGTCGTCGTGGTCCACATCAATGGCCAGCCAGGAGCCCCGACTTGACACCGTGCGACTTCTTTCTTTGGGGGTGGGTAAAGGAAGAACTCTACCGCACCACCAAACCGAGGACATTGGAAGAACTGGAGGACCGAATTCGGGAAGTCATGTCCTCCATCCCGCCGGAGTTCCTGCTAAAGTCAGTGGACGCCATTCCTGGGCGGCTCCAGAAGCTGGTGGAAAGAGTTGGAGCCCACATTGAATTTTAGAGAAAACCTACCATGTATGCCTACCTTTTCATATTATTTCTTCTGAAATAAATGGATAATATATGTATTTTTTTACCAATCCAAAATAGGGAGCTACTTTCCGCCCACCCTGTATATATATATATATATATATATATAATATTATATATATATATATATAAATATATATATATATATATATATATTACACATCTTGTTAACCTTGCTTGGGTTCCGTGCGTTAGTCTTTCTTCACATGAAGGTCAAGCTGGTGGCCTCGCCTCTAGGCCTGGCTTGGTGGAGGAGCGAGTTGCTCTCTTGCGCTCTCCATCGTAAATAGCCAGGTACACCCGGCTCATCTGGTACCGTCCTGAGCCAAGCATCTAGTCTTCTCTTGAAGACTTCAACTTTGACCCCTGTAATGTTTCTGAGGTCCTTTGGAAGCTGGTTGAAAATTCTTGGCCTCCTGACAACCAAGGTATTTTCCTTCAGAGTTGAGGAGGTCCCGCTTTAATTTGGGAACACTACCGTACACATTCGGCCTTTCCTATTTTCCAGCGTTGTCTGGATGGTAATTGAGTTTTGTTTGAGGTGGGGTACCAGTTTTTCGATAATTTTCCATATGTAGATTATGGTATAACTCTCTTCTTCTTCTTTCCAGGGATTACAAATTTAGTTTGTGTAGTCTTTCCTAGTAGTTGAGTTCTTTGCAGCCATCAATCTTGGCTGTGAAAGGTCTCTGCATTTCTTCTAGTTTATTAATTTCTTCCTTTTTATATGGGGACGTCAAAACTGAGCAGTATTCAAGTTTTGGTATGATCAGTCTTCTCAGCAGGGGAATCATTACTGTCTTGTCCCTCCTTTTGAACATTCTTAGTATCTGTCCCGCGACTCTTTTAGCTTTATTTATTGCTATCTGATTTTGTGTCTCGAATTTGGCATCTTCGGTCATTATTACCCCCAAGTCGACCGCTTTCGTGCTTCTCTGAATTTCTTGTCTATCTGGAGCATAATATGCAGTCTTTTTAAGTTCCTCATTTCTACCATATCTCAAGAGCTGAAATTTCTCGGTGTTAAATGTCATATTGTTGTCTTCTGACCATTTGTACATTTTGTTTCTCTCTCTCTGCAAGGCCTCTACTTCATTACATCGCTGATTTTTCTGCTGATCCTTGTATCATCCGCAAATGATGTTACTATACTGTTGCTGTTTATTCCACTGTCTATGTCTGTTAACATGATAATCAACAGGAGTGGGGCCAGCACTGTACCTTGTGGTACTGAGCTGCGTACTTCTGATTCTGATGATGATACACCCTCAATTTTGACCACCTTTAGTCGATTTCTGAGGAAGTTGCAGATCCATTTTCCCACTTTGCCTATTATTCCCATATGTTTCATTTTATGTGCTATTATACCATGATGGCATTTGTCGAAAGCTTTAGCGAAATCCGTGTAAATGACATCATAGTTTTCATTGCCTTCAAGTGCATCTAGGATATTGTTATAATGCTCTAGAAGTTGTGATAGGCATGATCGTCCTGATCGGAATCTGTGTTGATTTTCGTTGAATCTTTCCAGTGTCTCCAAAAAGTCATATATTTTCTCTCTGACTATTCTTTCAAAAATTTTGGTGAGATGGGACGTCAAGGACACTGGTCTATAGTTCTTTGCTTGAGATCTAACTCCTCCTTTATATATCGGGACGATGTTTGCTCTTTTCAAGATGCTCAGTATTTCCCCTATGTCTCGGGATCTTCTCCATATCGAGTATAAGGTTGTAGCTATTTCATTTTTAGTTTTTAATTAATAGTGCATTTCATTTGTCCGGACCTGCAGCTGAATGTGATTTCATTTGTCCTATATCGCTCACTACATCTTCTAGGGGTAAAATCAAAGTCTGTTATACATTCTCCTTGCAATTTCTCTCTGAAGAATTCATCTATGTCAGGTATCGCTTTGTCACTTTTTGGGGTACTGAATACCGATTCATACTGGGCTCTCAATGTTTCAGATATTTCTTTTAGATCGTCTGTTAGTTCATTATTTCCTTTCTTTCAAGGCCCGATAGTAGCGCACATTTTTGTTTTCCTTTTCGCATAGCTGTAGAAGTATTTTAGATTTTCCTTTATTGCTTCTACCACCTTTTCCTCTTTCCTCTCTGTATGGCCCTTTATAGAGTTTATTTCCCAATCGATTCTCTCCAGTTTTTCTTGTATTTCTTTCCTGGCATTGTTGTCTCCGCAATTAGCTAACTTCGTCGCTACTCTCTCTCTTTTGCGGAATATGCTTCTTTTTTGCCTCTCTAGCCAGTTCCTCTTTCCCTTTAGCTGTGCTTTCGGAGCATATTTTTCCAAAATTCTCAGCGTCTTTTCTTCCAAGGTTGTTAGCATTTCCTCAGATGTTTTATTCTTGAAAACTGTTCTCCACTCTATTTGAGCCATGTGTGATCTGATTTCTTCCCAATTTATGGTCTTGGAGTTTAAGTTAAAAGCCCCAAATTTGCTTCTTCCTTCCGTATGTGTATTGTCTTTTAAAGTTATCACCATATTTGTTGATAACTCGATTATATTGTGGTCTGGGATAATAGTTGGAGTTATTTTTATATCCGCAATCAAGTTCGTGTATTTATGAATACCAGATCTAGGCAGTTATTTTCCCTGGTATTTTCTGTTATCTCCTGTGTCAGCATAAACTCGTTTGTGAGAGCCAATAGCATTCTTGATTGCTCATGGTCCTCTCTTGTGTCCCCCTTATCTTGCTGTATGAATGTATTTTTACCCACCTTTTTGTATTTTATAAATGGGGGAAATTAAAATCGCTGCAGAGTATTATATTAGGGGATGGAGAGTTTATGGACTTTATTAGGGTTCTGATATCATCAATGGCATCCAAAAATTTTTCATTTGGAGAATTTGGAGGTCTATAGATTATATAAGTGACTGTCAGTACCACGTTTAGTTTCTCTATTTTCACTGCAAGGGTTTCCACGAAACTGTTGGATTTACTTATTACTGTCTCTGTCATATGCCTTTCATGTATATAAATAGCACAACCACCTCTACATCTCGCTGTTCTATCCACTCTTAGTAAGATGAAACCATCTATATGCAATTCTTTCTTATCGATACAATGTCCACAGTTATCGCACTTTCCTTGTTTCGTCCATAACACCATTCAGGTACGAAACTTTGTTTAGTGAATTGTTTGGTTTTTATTCCTTGAATATTTGCTAGGACAATGTTTATGTTCTTTGTTTTGCATTGCCCCTTGTGCATTTTAAGTTCGTTGTCCTTTGATATCGCGTGTTTTGTATCCTTGTGGTCCTCCGAGATGGATCCGTTCCCACCTACCTGCTCTGGTAGCTTCTTGCCATGTAGCGGTCCGGCTCGAGGGTTCCCAGCTGTGTCAGCTGCATGTGCTGTATAAGACTTAGCAGCCGTATTGTGTCTGAGATGTTGAAAAAATTTTGTGTGCTGTGTGTTTTGTTTGCTATTTGGGTACATATTCTTTTTTCTCACATTCCTTCTGTTGTCATTTGAGACTTGTCCTTTGAACTTGTCGGGGGATGATGGTAGTAGCATTTTCTCCCGTACTGGCAGGTTCCATATGTTGCGTAGGTCTTGCAAATGGCTGGATGGTATAATTTTCATTTTCCACCAAATTTGCAGTGACCATTATTGTAGACGTAGGAACTATGCTTTTCAATGCAAATATATATATAAATTTGCATTGAAAAGCATAGTTCCTATGTTTCCAGACTTTTGACTCACCCTATATATAAAAGAAAAGTAATATTTTATATATATATATTAGGGTGTCTCAAATATACGAATGGAGGATTTCGGGTCGGGGCGACGCTTGCCCATATTATACCTTTATAAAGGTTTGTTATCACAAAATTTGACAGCTGTAGGAGGATTTTTAGGGGTCACTCAAGTTCGCCACTTCTGTTTCACTTATACAAGATTTTCTTCTCTTTCGCAGGTGATGGTTACTAGAGCAGGAAACCAGTTGTGGTTGCTGGACAAGGCCCCAATTGCAGCGATTGTTTGTCCATGACTTCCATCGAAGGAGCAATGCCTGCTCCTTTACTTCCACCACCACCAAGACCAAATCGGAGAGCATTCGCCTGGTGGTGGAAACCATCTGGCCCATCTGGGAGAAGGCCAACATACCAACTACCACCAAGAAGTACGCAGGGGAGAAGCTGGCGAAGTTGATCGATACCTACCACGCACTCAAGAAGAACAGGACAAAGCCGCAAGAGGGTTACTGGTACAAGGAGGGGATGTTCAAGTCTGATTTGGAAGACGTGTTTGACGTGGCTCACTCCTCCGCGCTATCCTCCTCCAAGGTCCCTCAGGAGGACAAGGATTTTCTCACCTCGCAGAGGGAAGACAGGATGTCGTCAAGTCTTCCGGGGGTGGACCAGAAGACAGCGAAGAAGAAAGCTGTGAAGCGGAAGAGGGATCTTGCAGCCACGGCTAGGAAGAGTAAATGGGATGCTGGGGTGACACAGCTCATGGAGGTAGCGATCTTGGAGGTGGATGGTAGCAGCACTGAAATGAACACGGAAGACGAGGATGATGACGACGAGACGTACCAAGTGCCCAGCACCAGCAAGGCCCAGACTCAAAAGAAAAGGCGAATGAATGCCCTCACGGACCCGAATCTCATAGCTGCTTGGGATCGCGACAACATGTCCGTGAGACAAGCAACGTCGTCCTTTGCAGCAGCAGCTCAGAGTTTGGGTCATGACCTGGATGACCTGGTAATCTCGCCAGCAACTGTTCATCGAACACGGAACAAGATCCGAAAGGAGATGGGAGAAGAGTTGACCCGAAAGTTCGAAGCTTCTGGTCCTTTAGTCTTGCACTGGGATGGGAAACTGTTGGAAGATATCGCCAAGGAGAAGAAGGAGGTTGACCGGATTGCTGTTGTGGTGACGGGCGATGGAGTCGAGGAGCTTCTTGGTGTACCCGTTGTGGTGGACGGCACTGGAAAAGAACAGGCTGCAGCCGTACTCCAGGAAGTCCAGGCTTTTGGCATTTCGGAGCAAATCATTGGACTGGGATTCGACACCACAGCTGTGAATGCTGGGATGATCCAAGGTGCTTGCGTTCGCATTGAGCAGGAGTTTGGCCATCCCATGTTGTGGTTGGCTTGCCGTCACCACGTCTTGGAGATCTTACTCAAGGATGTCTTCGTGCGATGTCAGGGGCCGTCCTCTTCCCCTGACATTTTCCTCTTCAAAAGATTTCAACAGCGGTGGGCCTCCATTGACAAAGGGTCATTCTTGTCCATCAGTGATGAAAGCAATCCCACAACAACTGACAACTGGGCAAATCAAGCGTCTTCCATGAAGAAATACCTGCAGCAGATGCTTTCCCACGGCACACATCCCCGAGAAGACTACCATGAACTCCTCATCCTTTCCTACTGCTTCCTTGGCAGTCAGGTCCAGGGGGGATTTCGTCAGCCTGGGGCCTATCACCACGCCAGATGGATGGCCAAAGCCATCTATGCCCTCAAGATTTTCATGTTCCGTCACCAACTGGACCTGACAGCCAGGGAAGAAGGAGGACTTCGGCAGCTGTGTTTGTTCATCTCCCTCGCGTACGTGAAGCAGTGGAATGAGGCAATGGTCTCGAATCGAGCTCCACTGAACGACCTAGAGTTCCTTCGCCTGCTCGAGGCCTACCCTGACAAGGAAGTCAGCCACACGGCATCCATGGCCTTGAAAAGGCACCTGTGGTACCTCTCAGAGGATCTCGTGGGGCTTGGTTTCTTTGACGACCGCATTCCAAAGGACACGAAGCTAAAGATGGTCCAACGACTTCAATCCCCCGCCACGAAGAAAGGACTCAAGCGGATCGATCCGAAGAACTTCAATCCACAGCAATCCATCGAGCTCTTTGTCACCCGGAGAACAAAAGAAGTCTTCTTCCGCGCGATCCTTCCAGAATCTGAGTCTCCCACCTTCCTCATGAAAGATCCAGAGGATTGGATCAATGACCAGGATTGGATCACGGCGCAAAAGAGGGTGAAAGCCCTGAAGGTGGTCAATGACGCCGCCGAGCGTGGTATTGCTTTGATGAAAAGATTCAATTCCACCATCACGCGTGATGAGAAGCAGAAGCAATTCATCCTCAAGGTGGTTCGGGCTCACCAGAAGTTGATCCCCGTCAAGACGAAGGAGAGCTTGAAGAGTAAAATCAAGTAGTGTAGGACAGATTGATGATGAAAACAATCCATTTATACACGCTTATTTCAATTAATGAAAGGTGCATTTCGTTTATTTTCATTTTTGTTCAGAAATAAAGAGAATAAGAGAATGATAGAAATTTCTTTTTTTTCCTAAATAGCTACAAGAAAGTGTTAAACTTGAGTGACCTCTAAATACTGTTCGATTCCCATCATTTTTCGATTTTTAGAACCTCTATGCCTATTGAAATCGGGGCAGCATTCGCGAGCAAGAGAAAATCAAAAAAAAAAAAATTCTATGTATTAATGAGACACCCTAATATATATATATATTTTATATACTGTATATATATTAGGGTGTTTCACGGCAGTGTGGTTGATGGATGAAGTGGAAGGAAGTTCAATCCACATTGATGCCCCTGTTCCTTTTGCCGAGGAAACTCGTCTGAACAGGTTTCAACCAGATCAGAACACGTTTAGGGGTCCCGAGATTTGACGCTTCAGATTGCTTAGGTATTTCTAATTTCAGCTGTTCTAGTGTTAGTCGACTGCCTTGCTTCCTGACGGAAGGGTGCACTGATCTCTGTCCTCTGTGTCAGTTGTCGAGTTTTGTCCTCGTTGTGTCTACCATTGCGTATTTGTACTCTTTTCTAATTTGTATATTTCCTCATTGCAGATAAACATGGCAACTCAAAGCAAGAAAGAGGTTTGGCTCATCAGACACCCGAATAAGGAGATCCTGGGTAGCCGCCTGCCAATGAAGTTGCAAATCTTGCAAAAGTGCTTCTTCCATCAAAAACAGGAAAACCTAGGACAGAGAAAATGTCTGAAAACTCTGTTTGGATGCTGTGATGGTGTTCTGGAAAAGAGCAAGGACCCCTACTATGAGGCGGGACAGCGCCCTTCGGAAAATGGAAGCTCTGCTCCAGCATTACGACAAGTTGGTGAAAAGCAGGAACAGATCCGAGGAGAGCTGTCGTGTTGCGGAGGACATGTTCAAGGCGGAACTCAAGAACAAAATCCTTGATATTGGTCATTCCAATGCCCTTTCTATGACAAACGAGGAAGACAAGCTCTTCTACAAGAGTCAGCAGGAGGACCCAACAGAGAGCAGTATGGGATCAGCAGACATGAAGCTGGCCCAAATGGAGAGTAGGAAAAGGCGTCGAGAGGAACAGCAGGAGGAGAGACGACACCGGGAATTCGAGCGGGCCAAGACGGTTACAGAAGCTGCTACTCTTGAAGACAGCTCCTCGTCCTCGGCGTCGCCATCTGCGGAAGATGATCCCTCCTTGGCAGCCTCCACGTCTGCTTCATGTCCTTCTCCGAGGAAGCGGTCGAGGAACCTCATCACTCAGGATGTGGTTGTCGCGTACAACCAGATGAACATTTCTTATCGTGATGCAGCGATGTCCTACGCCGTCGTCGCGCAATCCTTGGGGCACGATTTGAACGAAGTATCCATCTCCTCTTCCACAATGTATCGTGCTCGCCAGCCGCTTCGGAAGCAAGCAGCAGAGGCGTATCAAGAGGAAGAACTCTGTCCTGAGGAGCCCTTGGTGTTGCACTGGGACAGGAAAATGCTGCCTGAAATCACAGGTGACGGATCTGTGGACCGGATTGCTGTGCTGGTCACCGGGAACGGCCAGGAGAAGCTGCTTGGAGTTCCAAAAGTTCCAGCTGGCACGGGAGCAGAGACGGCACGTGTCTGCATTGATCTTGTGCGGGAACACGACCTGTCCGAACGAATCAAGGGGTTATCATTCGACACAACGGCATCAAACACCGGGATTCACGTGGGAGCCTGCGTCAAGATTGAGGAGGATCTCGGGAAGCAACTTCTTTACCTAGCATGCAGGCACCATATGTACAAAATCGTCCTGGCCCAAGTCTTCCAGTCTTCGATGGGCCCCACCTCTGGTCCCAAGACTGGGATCTTCAAAAGATTCCAAGAGCAGTGGGGTTTCATTGACCGATCTCTTATCACCAATGCTATTTATTCAGATAGCTGGACCTCTTCAGGGTCTCAAGGACTGAACTGACCTTGTCGTGAGGGAAGCTCTGGCTTCTGGTCAGCCACGGGATGACTACCAAGAACTACTTCAACTGGTTATCCTCTTTCTCAGGGAAGAGACTGTCGCCAATGTGTCACTGTGGAAGCCAGGAGCATACCACCATGCGCGGTGGATGGCGAAAGCCATTTACGGATTGAAGCTGTACCTCCTTCAGGACCTGTTCAGGATGACTGCGTGGGAGCTGAAAGGAGTCACAGAAATCTGCCTGTTCGTCGCCCTGGCCTACGCAAAGGCTTGGAGTCGTGCGACGAGAGCAGAGCAGGCCCCACGTGTGGATCTGGAGTTCTTGCTGGACCTGGAAATACTGCAGGAAGATGCCGTGATCGTCGACGTCGCCAAGCAAGCGCAAGCGGCCATGAAACGACACCTCTGGTACTTCTCCGAGACGCTGGTCGGCATGGCATTCTTCGATCAAGGAGTTCCTCAGGAAGAGAAACAAAGGATGCGAGAGAACCTCGCCAAGCCGGCATCGAGGAAAGCGTTGAAGCGTCTGGAGGGGAAGACCGTCCTCGGCTCCTTCAAAGGAAAGAAGATTTCGGATTTCATTACCTCGAGGACGAAGGATCTCTTCACCGCACTCGGGATCAACGGCGCCTTCTTCGAAAATCCCGCTTCGTCTTGGGAAAGCGGCCCACACTACCAAGCAGGCCTAGCTACGGTCTGCGTCTTGGCTGTGGTGAACGATTCGGCTGAACGGGGGATCGCTCTCATCGAGAAATTCAATACTGCCCTAACAACGAAGTAAGAAGACAAACAGTACCTGCTGAAAGCAGTTTTCAAGAACAGGAAGGATTTTCCGAAGAAGCAGAAGGGGGAAATGATGAAGAAGTGATGAGTCTGTGCTCTCTGATGTAAGGCGTGATTTCTCGGGACCCCTTATTGTTGTCGAAGGAGTCTCATTTTTGGCCAGGAGTGATAAATATGTAAAACGAACACGGGCATCTATGTGGATTAAAAATATAATGTGGTTCTCATTTATGAAACACCCTAATATATATATATATATATATATATATATATATATATATATATATATATATATCGTAAAGAACGACGCTTGTATAGGAGATATTCCGCGCAAGACGAGAAAGAGAAAACAACAAATGAAAAAAAAGTACCACCTGGGAATCGAACCCGGGATCTTCCGATTGCCGGGCAGACGCGATAACCACTACACCATGGACTTCACTCTTCCAAATGCCGTAATTCCTCTACATACTCGCAGAAACCAATGCCCCAAGGGGGCACCTCCCGCATGCTGTAACATTATATACATTCAACTGCAAAGAACACGCAGTATAAATAACGTAAAGAACGACGCTTGTATAGGAGATATTCCGCGCAAGACGAGAAAGAGAAAACAACAAATGAAAAAATGAAGTACCACCTGGGAATCGAACCCGGGATCTTCCGATTGCCGGTCAGACGCGATAACCACTACACCATGGACTTCACTCTTCCAAATGCCGTAATTCCTCTACATACTCGCAGAAACCAATGCCCCAAGGGGCACCTCCCGCATGCCGTAACATTATATACATTCAACTGCAAAGAACACGCAGTATAAATAACGTAAAGAACGACGCTTGTTTTCTCTTTCTCGTCTTGCGCGGAATATCTCCTATACAAGCGTCGTTCTTTACGTTATTTATACTGCGTGTTCTTTGCAGTTGAATGTATATAATGTTACGGCATGCGGGAGGTGCCCCCTTGGGGCATTGGTTTCTGCGAGTATGTAGAGGAATTACGGCATTTGGAAGAGTGAAGTCCATGGTGTAGTGGTTATCGTGTCTGACCGGCAATCGGAAGATCCCGGGTTCGATTCCCAGGTGGTACTTCATTTTTTCATTTGTTGTTTTCTCTTTCTCGTCTTGCGCGGAATATCTCCTATACAAGCGTCGTTCTTTACGTTATTTATACTGCGTGTTCTTTGCAGTTGAATGTATATATATATATATATATATATATATATATATATATAGCGCCTCGGTGGTGTAGTGGTTAGCATCGCTGACTACGAATCCATCGGCCCCGGGTTCGAGACCCGATGGCAGCCGGCACGCAGCAAAACCCAGCTGTTCATCCTTCCACACAATAAAAAAAGAAAAAAAAGTGGTTGGTAGATAAATGGGTACCCTAGGTGGCCTAGTGGTTAAGCCGCTGTGCTGCTGATGGGGCGTGGTTCGGATTCCACATTAAACTGTAGGTCTAAGGTGGAGTGAAAAGCTTGACCTTCGTCAGAATGAACAATTCGGGCGGAAGCTAACCAAAGGTTTATATGATGAATAAAACCACAAAGGAAAGGAAACACAGAATGGTGCTCAAGCGCTTTCGTCTAATGACATCCTCAGGAACACTGAAGTAAATAAAAAGTTGAAGACTATATACAGGTTACAAAATTATATATATATATATATATATATGTGTGTAAAAATGAAATGAATAATCAATATTCATTTTTACATAAGAACCAAAATCGCTTAACGCGAGTTTGGATAATAATTTTACTTGTAGCTTCCTATTTTTTTGTTCGTGTCACAACCATACGATCTACCATATCTATGGTTTAGTCATATCCATTTTCCATTTGTTATAGAAGTTATTATAATTAATTATGATTGTCTTGCATCTCACCCTCGACCCTAGATTATACATACACATTGCATATAAGAGGACTGGAACCCGTAGTTGTGCTTCTTAGTCCTTGATACCCATTCTGTCTTTAATTCGTTTCTTTTAGGTCCTCCCAAATAATGACTTACAGTTATACTGCACGTATGACAATGTGAATAACTATGACGTCATAAAGTAACTTAATTCTCTTCACGTTTTCCATACCTTGAACACTGAATCACGTGTTTAGTATTTGGACATCTTCCATATTGAATGTATGGTAAATTCCTTAATAATAATAATAATAATAATAATAATAATAATAATAAAAAGAAAAAGAAACTTCATTCTCTATACATCATTAGTTATGTTGTTTCCTACCTATTGTCTACTGATACCTATCAACCTATCAGTCCATATTTTACGCGTCTCTATATTACGCACACAACGTATTGGATTATGTACATGTAAAATACGTCCACATATATTTTTTTTTTAAGTGCGTTCAACCCTCACAAGGCATTCATTACGCTTACAGTAGTTAAATGCTCAAATTCGCGAATCAGCAGAACCGAACGTTTCTAAGATAAACATCCCCTTTCGCTCTGATCCAAATTTATAACATGTTAAACATATTATAACATATTATGTATATAAATCTATATCATGTGTGCCATGTACTTTGTATTATATTTCTAACATCTTAATTGTCTATTAATATGAAACACTAAAAACAAAACAAAGCTATAGTAACTGTTTAATTGTAATTAACTAATAATAACTTGTAATGTACTTCAATGAAACTATAATTGAATGTAATGACTTTATATATAATGTAAGAATGTACTTTAATAGAACTGTAAGGGACAATCATAAGCGAATGGGAAGTAATCCATAATCGCAAGCATAATTCTAATAAACCCAAACGAAAATGTACTCAGTCGTGGCAAAAAAAAAAAAAAAGATGTTTTTATTTTTATTTATTTCTTTTTAATTTTTATTTTGGAATCTGTCAAACATCTGATCGTGTTTAAAAAGGGGGGAAACTTAACCTCCCACTGCCGTCCCCCAAAATTTAGGCATATATTATACATGTATTTGTAAAATGAAGGACACTTCATTACGGCTCTCTGCTTTGGTCACTGCTAAGAGACTCCCCTTGTTAGCAGCCTCGCTGCGGGGAGGGGGCAGAGGCCCCTTGCCTCCTTAATATTTTTAGATTCCAGCCTGAGCTATGGTCGAAAGAGGTCGAACCTCTACCCCTGTAAAATTCAGACCACTACCTGTAAATTTTTAAGAAGAAAATTACAGTAAGAGAAACTTTTTTTATTTTCCCCCTCGAGTTGGGCTATCTTCAGAGGAATTTAGTCAAGAAAGTAGAAGTATCAGAGTATTATTGAAAGAAAAGAATTAACAGAGTGTCGACCCCATAAAGCGAGAGAAAAGAATTAGAAAGTTATAGAAGAAAAGTATATAGAAGAAATATCCGTTGCTTGCCTCCGTAACTAGAACCCCCGTCGATCCGAACCAACCCAGGGCCATAGACGGAGGGGTTAACATATATATATATATATATATATATATATATATATATATACACAAACTCAGAATGGTCCCCTGAGAAACTTATATGTTACACACAGACCATGCATGGAACAAGGAACTCTTCTGGGAAAATTAAATCCACTATAGTCCGAATAAGTAATGGTAAATGACAAATACCATAGTTTTTCTTTTTCATGATGCTAGCCTGACATGGGCAACAGGTCTCTCGCAAAGAGGTCCCATAAATATAGCTTCCCTCACCAGCTATCTGCAAAGCAGACAGGATCCAGCTTTGGGACATGGTATTTGTCATTTACCATTACTTATTCGGACTATAGTGGATTTAATTTTCCCAGAAGAGTTCCTTGTTCCATGCATGGTCTGTGTTTAACATATATATATAGAAATAAAAATTGTGGGAGGAGCATACAAATTTGTAAGAAAACTACCAATTTTAGCATTTTGCCCAAATTCAATGCAAGATCAAATGGACTGTTTACAACCAATTTTATAGTTAATGTCTGAATGATATATAGGTCACAAAAAAATAAAAAAATATATATAAAAATAAATTGAAAAATAAAAATTGTAAGAGGAGCGTACAAATTCATAAGGGAAAACTACCAAAGTTTTAGCACTCTACCCTTCTTGTCTAAATCCGTTCTGAACGAATTCAAAACAACGGGATCGAGATGAAAAAGACCTTTGCTCATGTTAAAGTTATTTGTAAGTTGGATAATAGCAGACTCAAGAATATTTCTATTAACAATGTTTCTAGAGTGAAACAAAACTGAAGCATTATTCCAATCAATACAGTGGGATAACTCTGACAAATGGACAAATAGGGCACTGGACGACTGACTCTTCTAACGGAATATTGATGCTGTTTTACACACGTGTGCAAATCCTTTCCCGTCTGACCAATGTAAAAGGAATCACATTGTTTACAACCAATTTTATAGATAATGCCTGAATTATTGGTAGGGCTATTTTTTACTATGATATTTTTCACAATATTGTTATATGAAAATACTACATTAATATCCAAAAGTTTAACTACATTAGCAATGCCTAAAAAGCCCGGGAAAAATGGAAGTACTAAAATATTCTTTGACAAAGTGTGTGTGTTATTATTCACATGATAGAAGGTTCATTTTGCCTTGTTAAGACAAGATTCCATAAAGGCAGGTGGGTAGCACAGATCACTTCCAATACCGTTGATTTTGTCCAATTCGGCATCGATGTATTCCGGACTGGCGATCCTAAGAGCGCGGAGAAACATTGAAGAAAATATGGCCTTCTTAATGCGGGTGTCATGTCCAGAGTAAAAGTGTACGTAGGACAAATTGTTTATTTTTTCCGATAGATACTAAACTTAAAACCTGGGCTTTCTCTATGTACATGCACATCCAAAAACGGGATTGATTTGTCTTGTTCCACTTCTAAAGTAAACTTAATGGAGGGGACTTGATCATTTAACTGAAGGAGGAAGTCATCCAGGTCACGATTCATGGGCCAATATAACAATATTGTGAAAAATATCATAGTAAAAAATAGCCCTACCAATAATTCAAGCATTATCTATAAAATTGGTTGTAAACAATCCATTTGATCTTGTGTTGAATTCGGGCAGTGCTAAAATTGGTAGTTTTCCTTACAAATTTGTATGCTCCTCCCACAATTTTTATTTCTATATTATATTATATATATATATTATTTTTTTTGTAACCTGTATATAGTCTTGAACTCTTTATTTACATCAGTGTTCCTGAGGATGTCATTAGACGAACGCGCTTGAGCACCATTCTGAGTTTCCTTTCCTTTGTGGTTTTATTCATCATAAATATTTTTTCACGTGTTACTTTTGTGAAATAATTTTCATATATATATATATATATATATATATATATATATATCCCCGCAAGGGGGTTCTAAGCTCGTGCTCTTGAGTGCTCTTTGTGCTCGTTTGTACGTGCTTGTTCCTGGAGGTTTCACGTGCGCCCTCCCGGCCCTAGCACCCAAGGATGATGGGGCTCGACCCTGCAGTCCTTGTCATCCTTGGTCTTTTTCCACTTCGACTGTCCCCTCCACCCTTTCTTTTTCCTCTGTCTTTCCTCTCACTTTTTCTTTGTTTTTCCGCTGAGATATGCCCTTTAAATAGAGGCGAATCGGTTCTTCCCGAACTAAAAAAAAAAAAAAAAAAAAAAATATATATATATATATAATATATATATATATATATATATATATATATATATATATATATACACACACAGTACTGTGTATGTGTATATATACATACACAGTACTGTGCAAAAGTCAGAGACCACTGTCGATCTGATAACTATTAAATAATCTGTTGTATGAAAATTGGTTTTGATACTAAAATACATATTAACTAGAACCTCTGGTTCATATTAATGTATAACTAAGTTATTACTTAAGTGTATAAAGTTGTATAAGCTGGATGACCCTCTAGTCTGCATAAATTGGAGTTCAGGGTTAATTCATTATATTACTTATAACACATCTGTTTAAAGATCTAGCGAACTATTACTGATGGATCTGCAGTAAATGCTCCTAAGCTATTGTTATATCAATATTTATAATTAAAAGTATTGACATATTCACTTAAATTCTGCAAAACAAATTTATCCAAAACGTTTCTCATTATAATCCTAATTCATGCTTTTTTTTCTTTCACAGGCTTAAGAAATGACAAAAAGTACAATTTCTGATGAGATTAGATGTAAAATAATACATTTGCATGGTGAGGGACTGAGTCAAAGAAAAATAAGTGAATCTACAGGCGTTTCCAAAACTGGTGTACAAAAAATCTTGGCTCGTTGCAGCTCAAATGGAACCCCAGCTGATCGCCCTAGATCAGGGAGGCCCTCTAAGCTTTCTCCATCTGATCTACAATATCTAAAGATTACTTCCCTTCGAGACAGACACAAATCCAGCACTTCACTTGCAGCGGATCTCGAAAAAACAACAGGTGTCTCAGTTGATCCTTCTACTGTACGAAGGAAGCTTAATTCAGTAGGTCTCAGATGTCCAATACTCGTGTTCCAAAGCACATTTTCTTCTCTCCTCTTTATTTCCATTCCTTAAAAGTGGCTTTTTTGCTGCAACACGTCTTTTAAAACCTACCGAGTTAAGTTTCCTTCATACAGTAAAGGGATCAACTGAGACACCTATTGTTTTTTCGAGATCTGCTGCAATTGAAGTGCTGGATTTGAGTTTGTCTCGAAAGGAAGTAATCTTTAGATATTGTAGATCAGATGGAGAAAGATTAGAGGGCCTCCCTGATCTAGGGCGATCAGCTGGGGTTCCATTTGAGCTGTGACGAGCCAAGATTTTTTGTACACCAGTTTTGGAAACGCCTGTAGATTCACTTATTTTTCTGTCTCAGTCCCTCACCATGCAAATGTATTGTTTTATATCTAATCTCATCAGAAATTGTACTTTTTGTCATTTCTTAAGCCTGTGAAAGAAAAAAAAAGCATGAAGTAGGATTATGAGAAACGTTTTGGATAAATTTGTTTTGCAGAATTTAAGTGAATATGTCAATACTTTTAATTGTAAATATTGATATAACAATAGCTTAGGAGCATTTACTGCAGATCCATCAGCAATAGTTCGCTAGATCTTTAAACACATGCGTTATAAGCAGGGTTGTGGAGTCGGAGTCGTGGAGTCGGAGTCGTGGTCGTGGAGTCGGAGTCGTGGAGTCGGAGTCGTGGAGTCGCACGTTTCAGGGCGGAGTCGGAGTCGAATTTTTACAATGTGTGGAGTCGGAGTCGGAAAATTTTGGACCGACTCCACAACCCTGATTATAGCCACTAGGTTAAGAAGGGTTATTCAATTTTAAGTAGGACTACTACTGGTTAGACCTTAATTATGTTTAAGAGAATCTTTTTCATTTATATATATATATATATATATATAATATATATAATTGGAAAAAATAAAAATCCCTTAATATGATAATATCTACAAGTCAATATCCTTCTTAATATTTGAATGTTCCCTTATCCTAGAAAGTAACCTGACGATTCATGTGGTGGTGATGAAATGTCTTATTATTATGATAATTATAGAGTGAAACACTAGAGGAGTCGGAGTCGTATATTTAAAATGTGAGGAGTCGGAGTCGGATTTTTAGATTTTTTACAATGTGTGGAGTCGGAGTCGGAGTCGGAGTCGAATTTTTTACAATGTGTGGAGTCGGAGTCGAATTTTTACAATGTGTGGAGTCGGAGTCGGAAAATTTTGGACCGACTCCACAACCCTGGTTATAAGTAATATAATGAATTAACCCTGAAGTCCAATTTATGCAGACTAGAGGGTCATCCAGCTTATACAACTTTATACACTTAAGTAATAACTTAGTTATACGTTAATATGAACCAGAGGTTCTAGTTAATATGTATTTTAGTATCAAAACCAATTTTCATACGACAGATTACACTGCCCAACAAAAAAACATTTTTTGGCTGCTGATTTAATTCTAAGACCTGTTTCTGGATAATATTGATGTGCTGATTTCAAAAATCACCTTAGATTTTGTCCATCACATCAGGTTTTCGTGCAATGCAATATGCCTATTTTGGGTGATGCATGAAGGGCGCTTATCAAAATTGATGATTTTTGAGACCTGTTAACAGTTGTTTTGCTGTTAAAATTTTATCTGTGGAATACGCAAATCTGTGCATTAAATCTAAAGGTCATGTACAACATATTGAAATCTTGGGTATCTGTGATTTCCCCAGAGAGATTTCCCATTGGCGGAGTGAGAGCAGCCAGTTGCGCTAATGACGTTAGTCTGTCCTGGTTGGATGCAGCTGCAAAGTGTGTGACATCATCGCCTGCTCCCCACATGATTGGGAGCGGCACAGAGTTACATGTGGGCAGCATTCAGTGATCCAATACTGTGGCAGTTATTTGCAATCAGTGGTGAGTGTGGAACTTGTGTGGAACATTTACGACAATGGACAAATGGAAACAGAAAAGGTTTGAAGTTTGGCATTCCTATGGTATGGCGAGAGCCCAAAAATCATTCAGATGATTGCTACTTTTGCCTTGTGAAGACTTCTGGCTTCAATGCAAAGAATAAACACCATCTAAAGTATCCTAACCTAGATTCAGCAATCAGACCAGTTTCTCACTCAGATGAAATTCCTGTTCCAATTTTCACCGACCTTCCAACACTCACAGATGATGAAGATATGGAATTACCTGATGAGATCGAATGTGATATCACTGATGATGATTTTGAACAGCCTTCTTCATCAACGACACCTCAGCGATTTAATCAACTTGAGTTGAATGATTTAATTCGTGATCTCAGCCTTTCAAAAGTCATATCAGAATTATTAGCTTCAAGATTGCACGAGAAAAATCTACTTCATCCTGGGACAAAAATAACATCTTATTGCAATAGGGAAAGAGAATTGTTGCAATATTTTGGTGCAGAGAAGGATTTGGTTTACTGCCATAATGTAGAAGGACTTTTGAATGCAATGGGTGTAACCCACTATAGCCCCAATGAGTGGAGATTGTTTATAGACAGTTCAAAAAGAAGTTTAAAGTGTGTCTTGCTTCACAATGGGAATGAATATGGCGCGATTCCTATTGCTCATTCAGTGCATCTAAAAGAAGAATATGAAAACATAAAAATAGTGCTGGAGATGCTAAAATATCATTTTTCCACCACTCCACATCAAACTTGGGCTTATGAAGCAGTTTGTAAAAGCTTTGAATAAAGAAGGTGATTGCTTTAATTACATATGTGCAGCCTTTCCAGGTCTTAGTGATTAGAAGCTTAAAGCTGGTATATTCGATGGTCCCCAGATAAGAAAACTGATGAAAGATCCACAGTTCAGTAACTCAATGACCGAAACGGAGGCAAGAGCTTGGAATGCTTTTGTGGCAGTAGTTAAGAACTTCCTAGGAAACAAAAAGTCTGAAAATTATAAAGATCTTGTAAAGGATTTACTTGTAAACTTTCAGCAGTTGGGTTGCAACATGAGCATTAAAGTTCACTATCTCAACAGTCATCTGGATAAATTTCCAGAAAATCTTGGTGATGTTAGTGAAGAGCAAGGTGAAAGGTTCCACCAAGATATCAAAGTGATGGAAGAAGATACCAAGGAAGATGGGATACCCATATGATGGCTGACTACTGCTGGAGCCTGCAAAGAGATTGTCTTGACATCTCTCATTCTAGGAAGTCCTATAAGAGAAAATTTATCAGCACTGAAAAGTAAGAAAACAAGAAAAAGACAATGTTAAGAAAACTGGTCCCGTGCTTGCTTTAATATGGATTCATTTTTTGCTTATTTAAACACTTTTAATCACTTTGTGTGTCAATATTACCAATGTATATTAAAGTTCACTCCGTGCACAATTGTTTACTTTCCATGCTGATTCTGAGTATGTAAAAACTTATTTTTTGAAAAGAAAAAAAATTGGGCATAACCCTACGAAAATGCGATATCTCCAAAATATCCATATTTGATTGCTCGAAAACCTGACGTGATAGGCAAAAACTAAGGTGATTTTTTAAATCAGCACACCAAAGTTACCTAAAAACAGGTGTTAGAATTAAATCAGCAAAATTGGTGTTGGGCAGTGTTATCTAAAGGTTATTAGATCGATAGTGGTCTCTGACTTTTGCACAGTACTGTGTATATATATATATAAGCAAAGACCCACGGGGAAAAGGAAAAGGAAACAAGAAGTCTGAGCGCTTTCGTGAATATATCACGAAAGCGCTCGGACTTCGTGCTTCCTTTTCCCTGTGGGTCTTTGCTTATTAAAAAGATCACGTGTTGCTTTGTGATTTCTTTGCACACACACACACACACACACACATATATATATATATATATATTATTCAAGGGTGAAATAATTAATATTTGAATAAATTATAATAAATTAATGGTTAATAAACATGTGCATTCATCTGTTACACCTTTATAACAATACAGTGATACAAATACAGCTTTTGTCTAATTACTAAGTATGCATCCACTGTCCCACTTATGTTTCACAGCCATTCAAGCAAAATTCTACCTCCACATCTAATCATTTCACAGTATATCCCATCAATTCCTGCTAACTTTCCTTTCTTTAGCTCGCATACGTCTTTCACCTTCCTCTGATGTGGTATTCCACTTCCTGGTATATACTTCTGTCTCACCACCAAAACCAACTGCCTTTGGATTTGCTTCCTTTTCATCTACCTCACCTACCAGCTCACTAAAATACTCCTTAAATCTCTCACGTATTTGCTCATCTTGCACTAACACAGTCATCATCCCTATCCTTCATATTATCAGTTACCCGACCAGACTGACCTTCGCACTTTCTCACTTCTTTCAAGAATAACTTTCTATTCATCACATACTGCTCATCCATTTCCCTCTCAAGTCTTCATCTACAATGTTTTTACTTCCTTTACCGCTTGCTTAACAGTTTTCTTGCGTGGGAATCGAACTCGGGCCTCCATAGCCAACCCCTCTGTAATAATAATAATAATAATAATAATAAATATGGGTCGTTGTTGAATGCGATAAAAAGTTTTTACCGAAAGAATAGAGCATGTGTGTGTGTGGGAAGAGAGGAGGGTGAGTGGTTTCCGGTGAAAATGCTCGAGGACGATCAGTTGGGTGAGGCGGATTGATCATGTGAGAAACACTGATATCCGTGAGAGGTGTGGGAATCAAAAGAGTCTTGTGGAGAGAGAGAGCAGATGAGGGGATGTTGAAATGGTTTGGGCATATGGAAAGGATGAGTGAGGAGAGGATGCTACAGAGGATTTACGTGTCGGAGGCGGCGCGGTAGATAGAAAAAAGTGAAGCAATGTGGTATATGGAGGGCGATGGGCTGGCAATGTGCCGGCTCAGGGTGTATGAAGCGGTCTGGGTAAACCGTGTTTGCGGGGCTGGGTTGTGGATATGTTGCCCTGAGGCAGGTGCATTGTGCATTATTGTCATGTCAACTGATGAAGTAAATGTGAGCGACTGAGGCGTTTCCTGCCTGTTCCTGACGCGACCTTACTGCAGTGGGAGAGGCGTTTGGAGATATACACACACACACACACACACACACACACAGTATATATACAGGGTGTCCCAGAATTAACTATCTATTTCAATGAAATCGGGCAAATTTTTTAAAAACACACTTTTATTTATGTTTATCATGTTTAATGTGTTAAAAATGTATAAATTTCTAAATTTTTTTCATAATTTTATTTTAATTTTTTCATTATCTGGTCCAATGAAAGACCGTCTGAAGTCATAGAATGGCAAAGAGACTCTCCAAAAGTTAACGTGTGGCTTGGAATGACCAAATCCAAAATTTATGGCCCATTCTTCTTTGCGGAAGCAACTGTAACAGGTACCGTCTACCTTGATATGCTTCAGGAGTTTCTCGAACCACAGCTTCTTGATGATGGCATTCTTGATAATGTTGTGTTTCAACAAGATGGAGCACCATGTCATTATGCTCTAATTGTTCGAGAATACCTCAACAGACGCCTTCCGAATCGGTGGATTGGACGTGGAGGACCTTGGCCTCCGCGTTCTCCGGATTTGACACCCCTGGATTTCTTTGCATGGGGTTTCATAAAAACAAAGGTTTATCGCCAAAAGATCAATGCTTCTTGTTGAAACACAACATTATCAAGAATGCCATCATCAAGGAGCTGTGGTTCGAGAAACTGCTGAAGCATATCAAGGTAGACGGTACCTGTTACAGTTGCTTCCGCAAAGAAGAATGGGCCATAAATTTTGGATTTGGTCATTCCAAGCCACACGTTAACTTTTGGAGTCTCTCTGCCATTCTATGACTTCAGACGGTCTTTCATTGGACCAGATAATGAAAAAATTATGAAAATAAAATTATGAAAAAAATTTAGAAATTTATACATTTTTAACACATATTAAACATGATAAACATAAATAAAAGTGTGTTTTTAAAAAATTTGTCCGATTTCATTGAAATAGATAGTTAATTCTGGGACACCCTGTATATACACGGTGAACCAAAAGTAGGTGGACAGTAGGTTGAATACGGTTTGTGTTATATTATATTATAACTATGGTGTTCATTATAACTATGGTGTTTGTGTTATATTATATTAAATATTATAACTAAATTTATTTAAATTTTATTTTGTATTATAGTATACAAAAAAATTAAATATGTATTCTCAAAATAAACGTTATCATTTACTGTCCACCTACATTTGGTTCACCCTATATATATATATATATATATATATATATATATATATATATATAATAATTACCTTCAGTTCATTGTGTATTAACTGTACACAAGGTCCTTCATTCGCGGACTGAACAATAGTATTAGCTATTTCTCTTATGTGTCCCATGTAGCCAACCATATTGTGGAGCTTTTTCCTGGAAAAAATTGGAAAAATGGCCTTCAAATAAATGATTATTCAACTTTATTTCAGTCTCCTTTCTGTTCGCCTCTTTCCTTTACTTCTCGTCCTCAGTTTTAGTGTTGCAGAACCACATTGTTAAAATTGAAGCTAAACTACTCATCCACAGAAATTAGAATTCCTTCCAGAACAGAATGGGGCAAAGCCTAACTCATATTTAGTACTTGTAGGCTACAATCCAAGTATGTTAACCTCATTTTCTATAGCCTAACCTTAATTCAGCTCGAAGTCAGTCATGCGCGGAGCTCTTCATTACAGTTGGATTTACTGTACTTTGACAAAATTTTATTTACTATTACGAGATAATTATTTTCAGTTGGTATTTTTTTATAGTAAAACCCCAATAACTTCATAAACTAAAAAAACCAAGAGCTTTCTTCAAGTTCTTTTTCAATGCCATCTACAGAGTCGAATTTTCATGAGGTACAAATTTAATTTAATTTCTCGCAGCCACGTTCTATTTTGAAAGGAATTCTAATTTCTGTGCAAGAGTGAGTAGTTTGGATTCATTTTCAACAATATGGTTCTGCAACACTAAAACTGAAGACAAGAAATGAAGGAAAGAGGCGGACAGTAAGGAGACGAGACTGTCCATTAAATCCTTTAGGAAATAATGACAACAATCCAAAATTCTCTCATAATACACAAAGTTATAAACAATGGCTCGATGCTCCCACTTTTCAAACAATAGCTAAAACACGTTTTCTTTGAAGAAATCGAAGATCATTTAAATTAAGTTCAGCTAAATAATATTAAAAAAATTCAATCATCTGTTAACATAATTTATAAATTAGAATGTATGTAATAACAATCTGTACGATTACTCTTTAAATATAAAAATCAGTTGTGGAACTAAGATACGTTTTCGTGTTCGCTATGGGAACTTCACAGTCAAAGATTAAGTCAGATGATTAAAAAGATCAGTGGTTCTGAACCTGAGGTACGCGAGGGAATCTTAAGGAGTACGCGACCGGGATCCTGAAAATATAACCCTTTCAATTTTATATACGATTAACAAACGACCACAAGTCAGGCGGTCGTAAAGAAAGTAAAAATCCTCTGTGCCTCTCGAAAATCTAGAAAATCCCTTGAAAGAGTTCAAGGGGTACGGAAGAAGAAAAAGGTTCAGAACCGCTGAAATAGACAATGTTCAATCCAGCCTTAACTTACTCTGAAGCAGCGACCTCCTCGTTTGAGAAGCAATCAAGGATCTTCTGAATAATGTTGCATTCAGAAAAGAGTTGGACGAGGAGAGGATGTCTAATAGCCGCTTTGAGCATTTCATCACTGCTCTGTGCCTCTTCTTTTGCTTCCTTCTCTTCGGTCCCTTTCTCATATTCCTTCAACTGTTGGTCCCCACCCCTGATTTCTTCCCCATTTTCCAGCTTCAAAGGGTTGTTGTTGAGACCGTCGATTTCCCGCGTCTTGCCCTCAGGAACGCCATTCCACATGGGCTGACCAAGAACGCAAGTGACGCAATGGGTTACTTGCGTGTGAAGAAAGTTGTTCAAGGAGAACTTGAAGAATAAATCCTGTTGGAGGGAAAGAAAGCAAGAAATGCTTAATGCAGGCCATTTTCCTCTGAGAAAAATATCAAATCAGTTCAGCACTGTTTGAGGTAATCCTATGAATATAATAAAAGATTCCTGATGCAATTAAAGGAGCTTTAACATATTACTTTGTTCATATAACCCCATCAGATACTGAAAAATAAGCCACACAGTTTACAGGAATAAACATCCAAAGATCTCATTTTCCCAAACAGAAGGGAGGAGGCATGGATTCCCAGAGTCCCCTCAGCATTACGAGTAGGAGACTAACCCAACTGAACTTCAGGATCAGAGATGAGCCCGGGATCTTCACGTTCCGAGTGTTCTCTCACCACCGAGCCATGGAAGCAAACAGGTTACGTCTAACAACATACAACTATATAGAGTGCAAATCACTCTCTCTCCTTCATAAATGCACACATGGACCGCCTGTTTATTCCTTTTAACCTTTTACCTCCTAAATGGACGAATTGGTAACGTTTCCGATACACGCATTCATAACTTAACCCTACAAAAGATTCCGGCGTTAAAGGGAATGGAATAGAAGATGCCTAGGCCTTTTCCCCTTCAACAAAGAAGTCAAGACCAAACAAGCTCAAATGTGAGCAGGCCCTCGACAAACCTAGTACTTACAAAAAGCAGCTGCAACGTATGGAGAGAAGCCATCTCGGTGTGGACGTAGATATCCTGCGCTCCAATCAGTGCTGCGATGAGACTGACCACCTTCAAGCGAGTGCTTCCTATCCTCTCCGCTTCTATTCCGTACGCAGACATCAGAGTTCCCAACTAGCACAAAGAAACCGCGTTATTTACGTTTCTTCTAACTTCTAGCTGTTTAAATAATCTATTGTTCGAACTCCTTAAGAGCATTTTAAATATGAAGCATTCCATTCTTTTAAAAGTTTAATTTACTGATCGCCCTATTCTTATTTCGTTTTCAACCTCGATTCAAGATTCAGTAAATGAATATTGGTTATCTTGCTACAGCGATCATTTCACACTAAGACGAGTTTCCTTCAAGAATGAAATATTTAAATACACTTTGTGGAAAATTTGGGAGTACCGAAATGGAAGACCCACCTAATCTTGGATAGGCCATATTGAAAAATAACAATAAAAATAAATCGGAAGGAGAACTTGAACTCTTGCTGAGAAAAATTAAAAAGACACCAACGAAGAAACAAATATGGGATGAAAAGAAAAAAGATCCCATAGCTAGAAATGGCAACACGGTTTTGGAGAAGAAAAAGATCGGGATAAGCTTAATAAGCAGAATAATAGGAGGACAAGGAGGCGCGAGACAAAAGAAGCCGGAATAAAAATGTTCATTATTGGTGTCAAGAAATAAAACTTATATTAAAATTTCAAGGTAAGAAGTTCATAAATTTCCCTTCGGTTATTAAATTTAGGTTAAATAAGCTGACATTTCAGCTGTAATTGTTTAACAAAAGAGTATGGAAGTCCTGTTTATGGACAAATAGCTAGGCTGGTTCATCTTTGGCCTAGGTCTACCATCTCCAACGTAGCCTAGGTTGTGTTTAGGCTACTCTGGTTGGAGCAGGACCTATTTTTTCCATACACTTAAATACACTTAACTTATCAATTCATAAACGAACAATCAGTAATTATAATTTTGACAATCACAAATGGCACAAACTTAATAAAACGTAATGAATGAGCATTCTCCGCTGCAAATACATTGTGTGTTTACATGCAACCACAAAAACGAACAATGTAAATAATTACAACGAAGTCAAATCTTATTTTAATCCATTATTTCACCATGAACCACTCACTTTGGTTGGCTGTATAAGAATCTTTTGGAGGTCAGGCAATCTAGCTAGTATCGTTCTTAAGACAATGCTTCTAGAATCTAAAGAGTCGTTTATACTGTCTATAGAATTTGTATGATGAAGACTGCAACAAAAGGTGACTTCTGTTAATGATTAAAGATATTAAAAAAACATTATTCACTGCATTTTTATGTATTTTCAACCTTCGTAATCAAGTTTCTAGCATATACAGTCTGGGGGAAAAAGTTCGTCTAGAAACAAAATTTCTAAAAAACATTAAAAAATTACCAATTGGTAATTTTTTATTTTTTTTTCCACTTTCAATATGGGGGGGGGGGGGGGGGGGGGGGGCAATGTTAATAAATTTCAAAGACAAAACTCAATTATTAGTGATGAATAATTTTTTCCATTTTATTTTTTAGAAATCTTAGGCTTCTAAGCGAACTTTCTTCCGAAACTAAGTCTTGTACGTACTATTAAAGAACCTAACTAAATATGAACAAACGGCTGTGGATCAACTAAGATAGAATCACCTTTATAATACCTCCATAAAAACTACCCAAGAAGAAAAAAGAAGAAGAAAGGAAGCGGCTTTACTGTACTTACTTTGATTGTTTATGAGAGCCCTTAAATGATAACAATGTTAACAAAATATTTATCACATGAGAAACTGAGGATTCGCTTCTATCTTCATGGAGTAAAGTGTCCATCAATTTATTTATCACTTCTTTACAAAAAAAAAAAAATAAAATAATAATTAGGAAATGCGAAACAAATATTGAAACAAAGTAATTGAGTTTTTAAAATTTTATTTTGAATTTCACGAGCCCAGTGTCTTTGATGATACGAAATATTAATACGATATACAAAAGTCAATTAACAAATATGGTTATAGCAATTCTAATAATTACATTTAATTGGGGGTTAGACCCCGAGTGAGAAGAGATGGCGCTGGGCTTTTTGAAACAAAACTTTTGATCGATCGACGAGACAAAAATTAAACTATCTCGAGACCAAGAAATTGTCCTTTTTAAAAGCAAAATCTCTCGACGAAAGTGTTAGGATCCGCACTAACAAAGACGACGAAACAAAATTACCCAATCTAACGTATCAAAAATCCAACCCAATTATACTTAACCTACATTTACAAACGCAACTACGAGATATTTCCAAGAGAGTAAAACCTAGATAAAATCTTTCTCAGCACCATTTCGAGAAAGACTATTCCCGTTTTTGCTCTGATTTAAAGTGAAATAGTGTCAAGGACACCAACCTTTCTAATGTCGCCAAAAGCCTACTTCGAGAACCATATGTTTGTGAATCCGAACCACTGTTCGACGTATCCTGCCCTGTTGAAACTATTTCACATAAAAGTTGATCTATGCTAGAATGCTCTTCAGAATCACAGTCTGGGGTAAGTTTTTCAATAAGCTGCTCAATCAAGCGACACTCATTCAGCCACTGTAAAGAAAAAATGAAACGTCATATTCCATAAAAATAAAAATTTTCTTCTCATATAATGAATAAGTCATTAAAACGCTTGATTTCATATAAAAGTTTATATGTACAGTTAAACAAGAACTATGTCGAAATAAGATCAATGTCCCCTCCCCTATTTGTGACCTTAACCTTTGGTGCAAAAACCCGAGTCTTGCTCGTAACACATCGTCTTGTGATGATCCATGCGTGTGTGGAGTTTTATGAACTTATGTTGGGTAGTTAAAAAATTATGGCGTGTACCTACATTTCACCTCTATTTGTGACCTTGATCTTTGATGCAGGTACCTGAGCCTTGCTTAAAACACACCGCCTTATGATCATTCATGCACGTGTTTATGCAGTTTATGTTGAGTGGTTAAAAAGTTATATCATGGACCTCCACTTGACCTTTGATCTCTCTGTGACCTCGTTCTTTGATGCAGGGACCTGAGCCTTACTCAAAACACATCGTCTTATGATAATCCATATAGTATGCGTTTATCCAGTTTGTGTTGAGTCGTTACAAAGTTACAGCATGGACCTCTATTTGACCTTTGACCTCTTTGTGACCTTGGTCTTTGAAGCAGGAACCCGAGTTTCGCCAAAAACACATCTTATATAGTAAGTTTCATCAATTTGTTGAGTGGACCTTCATTTGACCTTTGTCCTCTAACTGTGACCTTGACCTTTGATATAGGGACCCGAGTCTTGTGATCCATGTGTGTTTGTGTGTAACGTTTCATTAATTTATGTAGAGCTGTTAAAAAGTTATGGCATGAACCTTTATTTGCCTTTTGACCTCGACCTTTAATGCAGGGACCCGAGACTTGATTCAAACATATTGTCGTGTAATGACAGTACATTATACATAGGCTGACCATATTTCCTTGAGACAAAAACGGGACATTGGGATGGCAAAAAAGGGACGGGGTTATGTAATATTCTGTATTCATGAAAAAGTAAGTACATAAACCGGGACAAAATTGACATTTTTATTAAAACGATGGGACGGCCAGGAAATATAAAACAAACGGTACTGTCCCGTTCAAAACGGTACATATGGTCAGCCTAATTATACAGTATGTGTGAAGTTTCATGTATTTATGTAGTGGTTCAAAAGTTATGGCATGAACCTCCATTTGACCTTTGACCTATTTGAGACCTTGACCTCTGATGCAGGGCCTAGTTCTTGTTCAAGACATCATCTATTCATGATCCGTGTGTGTGTGTGTGTGTGTGTGTGTGTGTGTGTGTGTGTGTGTGTGTTCCTTTCTTTAATTTACCTCCGATTCGTACCTAAAGAAAGCGATACATATCTCGGCGAGGCAGTGGGTGGGTGGTGTTACTGAGTTGGGGAAGGTAGACTAGGGGGATGAGAAAGGGTCAGTTGCTGGATAGTGGGTAGGTGGGGGTATGGTCTTAGACACGATGGAGCAGATGGGAGCGAGTGAGAAAAAGGAAAATCGCTTCCGCTGAAAAGTGGGTCCTTTGGCGAGTATGGAGCGTAGACGGTCGGGTATGGGATTTTCGGACAAGAGAGGGAAATACCTGCGACGAAGAGCGGGCAGGTTTGGGCATTCGACCAGGAGATGTACGACCGTGATAGGAGCATGGCAGGTAGGGCAGAGCGGGTCTGGCGATTTATCCATAAGGTGCCCATGAGTAATACGGGTGTGTCCTAGACGGAGACGGGCTAAAATCACTTCTTTATGGCGGGACCGGTGGAATGAGGAGGCCCAGTATCCTATTGTGGCTTGATCTTGTGGAGTTTGTTTTGTGTGGCCTGGTCCCATTGCCATAAGGAGCAGAAGTGGGAGCGGAGAGTCGGGAAGAAGTCGGAGAAAGGGAGGGGTCGGGAGGAGGCCGGCAGTAAGCAGGCCGTCTTTGCCGTGCGGTCCGCCTCCTCGTTACCCTGGACGCCGACATGTGCCTGGACCCAGCAGAAGTCGATTGTCTTGTTTCGGAAGGCTGTTAAAAATTGGAAGGTTTGCTGGATGGTACAGACGAGCAGGTGAGGAGGGTTAAATCTCTCTAGGGAGAGAAGTGCGCTTTGGGAATCTGAATAAATGACGAAGGAGCTGACAAAGTGGGTGCGCACTATGTCGAGGGCCTCCATAATCGCGAAGAGTTCCGCCGAGAAGACGGAGGCCTCGCGGGGCAGGCTGACGCCTCGAGAAAGCGGCTGGGACAGTATCACCGCTGAGGAGGCCGTACCAGCCTCCGAGTGGGGACCATCTGTATAAATGGGGACTGCGTCCGGGTGTTGGGTTGCATGTTTTCGGAAGTGTGACCTGTATACCGTAGCGCTCGTGGTAGTCTTAGGTAGGGTACACAGGTCTCTGCAAAACTTGATAGGAGTGAGAAGGCAGGGGGGGTAGATGCTGTATGAAATGGGGATAACTGAGGGGGCGGGCATGTTGGAAAGGTCAAGGAAAGAGCGGACCGCTTCACTGAAGTGCCAGCTCCGTCCCTGGGGTGGGAGTTCAGAAACCACCACACATAGAAGCGAAGAAGGTAGCCTCTGTGCACAGAGGTATGTCCTCATGAGGAGCAGACCCCGTCGGAAGGCGAGAGGGAGGTAATTGCAATCCACTTGAAGGCTGGAGGCTGGGGAAGAGCGGAAAGCACCGGTGGCGAGGCGGAGGCCTCTATTAAGGACTGGGTCCAAGATACGGAGGCAGGCGTTGGAGGCTGAACCGTATACTACACTGCCATAGTCCAGCTTCGACTGCACCATGGAAGTATAAAGGCGAAGGAGAGAGCGTCGGTCTGCGCCCCATGTGGTGTGGGAAAAGTGATCTAGGAGAGCGAGGGGACGTCGGAGGGATTGCTTCAGGTGTTTGAGATGGAGAACCCAGTTGAGTCGTCGATCTAGAGTCATGCCGAGAAATTGCATGGAGGGTACCACCTCAAGAGGATGGCCGTATAATGTGAGAGGGGGAACAGGAAGGGTTGCAGGTCTTCTGCTGAAGAGCATACACTTGGACTTAGGCGTGGAGAGGCGGAAATCCACCGACGTCGCCCACCGTTCCACCCGGTAGATGGCGAGCTGAATTTGCCGTTGAACGACGGACGGCTCCCGTCCTGCGAAGTAGATCGCAAGTTCATCCGCGTAGATGGAAGAACGGATGGTGGATGGAAGACATTTTGAGACTGTGTTCATGACGATGGAAAAGCATAGAACATAGGATGCTTCCCTGTGGGACCCCGTCCTCCTGCACGAAAGTGTCAGAGAGGACTGAGCCCAACCGGACTTTAAAGGTTCGGGAAGAAAGGAACCCCTGATGAAGGTCGGCATGGCTCCGACGAGACCTAGATGTCGGAGCTGACTAAGGATCATTGCCTGACGAATGGCGTCATAGGCCTTCTGGATGTCAAAAAAAAATTGATAGGACGAACTGTCCATTGTCAAGGGCATCCTGTATGTCTCGGCTGAGGAGCAGGAGGGGATCAGTAGTGAAGCGAAATTGTCTGAAGCCGGACTGGGTAGCCGGGAAGGAATTACTATTTTCAAGGAAGAACGATAGTCGCGTAGCGACCACTTTTTCGAAGATTTTGCAGCACAACACGTCAGGGCGATTGGTCTGTAGTTTGTGGGATCGAGAGAATCTTTGCCGGGTTTGGGTATAGGGATGACGTGGGCCTCCCTCCACCTGGAGGGGAAGGCGCCCTCTATCCATATTCGGTTGTACAGGTCTAGCAGGAAAATTTGTAAGGTAGGGTGGATGTGCTGGATCATGCTGTACGAATACCGTCCGGGCCGGGACAAGGGGATCGTCGAGAGGCCAGTGCCGCCTGTAGTTCAGGCATGGTGAACAACCGGTTGTAGGTGCTGTCTAGGGATGGTGGAGAGCAACTATTGTTTGGGGCAGGTACGAGGGAACTAACTGCAGAGGAAGAAACGGCGGCGAAGGTAGAAGCTAGGTGGTTTGCCACCGATTTGGGCTCGCATAGGAGTCCATCGTTAGTCCGGAGGGGACATGTCGCGTCGCCTCTCAACACCCCGTACCTTCTTCCAGATGGTAGCCGAAGGTGTGGTGGTGGTGACGCCGGACACAAAGGCACGCCAAGAAGCCCGGCGCGCTGTCTTCATTGTACGGCGGGCGATGGCCCTGGCCCGCTGCATCTCCGTGCGATGGATGGGGAGTCGCGTACGGTAGAAGCGCCGAGTAGCCTTCTTGGCGCGCACGGCCTCCGCGCACTCCGGGGTCCACCAAGGCACCCGTCGGGCGCGGGGATAAGCGGAGGATCGTGGGATGCTAGTGCACGCAGCCGCTACAACGGCGGACTCGAAGTATGCGATGCACTCGGAGGAGGATGGGAAGTAAGCAGTCGTAAGGGTTGTATATGTAGGTATCGTCGCAGAAGCGGGACCAATTCGCTTTGGCAGTAATCCACCTTTCCGGTACCCGAACGGTCTGGTCGGGCCAATTGAGTGTGAGTTGAACAGGGAAATGGTCACTTCCATCGTCCTCTTGGAGGACTTGCCATGTGAAATCTAGGAGGGTATCAGTCGAAATGAAGGACAGGTCTATAAAGGATGGAGTGCAGGTGGTGGCATGGTAGAATGTAGGAGCCATCATTGAGGCACTCGAAGGAGAGCTCGGTCATGACAGTAACCAGGGTTGGCGCCATATAGGTGGTGTGTGTGTCGCCCCACAAGGGGTGGCGACTATTGAAATCGCCCAATAATAGAAAGGGCCTGGGGAGTTGCTGTACCACCTCCACCAGGTCATCGCGGGAGACTTGAGCGTGGGGAGGGAGGTATATTGAGCAGACGGTGTACTGTTTATCCAGGGAAAGCCGGGTAGCAATCACCTGTAACGGGGATCGGATAGATATTGTGGAAGGGGACTGCGTGGTGTATGAAAATGGCAGCCCCCACTTCGAGTGCAGGTAGGAGACGGGGTGGCGATGTAGGAATATCCAGTCGGGCAGGGCATAGGCCTGGACCCCAGGATTAGCTCCTGGAGACAGACACACACAGGACGGGAAGTGGCAATCAAGGAATTAAGGCCTTCGTAGTTCGCGGATATTCATCTGCTGTTCCAGTGCGCTATTGTAGTTTTTGGTGGATCCATTAGTTGATGAAGGGGGATGGGTAAAGACATAGGTGCTTGGAGGTTGGAGTGTGAAGGGAGATCTGGGGTTCGCAAAAGTGAAGGATGGGTCAGGAGCATGGCTGGCTATCTGCCATTCACCAGAGAAGTAATCGGTCGGCCAGTCGATCTCCACGGAGATTGCGGAGTCGAGTCGGCCGAGCGAGACCGGAGGCGTGGATCACGGCAGCTAGGAGAACGTCGTGGGCTGAGAGGGTGAGAAGTGTCTTGGTGGGCTTCTGTGTTCGGGTCAGGAGGGGGCGCTTCATTTCCCAAAGTGGCGATAGGGGGTACCAGAAGGACCGGGCCGGTGGGAGGAAGGACGTGCTCAGGGGGGGGCTAACAATGAGGGGGCCGGAGATGTTGGGGGGGCCGGTACTGTAGGGGTGGAAAAAAATGGCACCAGGAGGCAAGGGCAGATCCATGAGACTCATGGGCACGGCCGAGATCCCCTTGGCCACACCGTGTAGCTGCGCCAGAGCCGCATCCACTGGATCCTCGGGGGAGAGGACGTTGTACAGATTGGATCTCGTCGTGGGGGCGGGTCATGTAATTCGGCAACTATTGTCAGAGTCTGTGGGACTTCCGCGGTGGGGAGATATGGTCCTTGTAGACGAAGTGGGCGGTGTGGGGGTCCGGGCCGTCTTCTTAGATCTAGGGGAAGAGGGAGAGAGGCGTTGAAAGGTCGGAGGGTCTGGCGACTCGCTCCGGCGTTTCCGCCTCGTCGGCTTGCTCCGGGCGGTAGGCTCGGGTGTGTGCAGAGTGCTGGGAGGGCAGGGTTTGAGGTGGATGGGGCCTGGGTGTCCTGGGCCCAGATTCCTAGGGAATCTGTGGTGGGTGAGGTGCGTGAAGAGGAGAGATGGTGAGGGTACAGGAGGCCGTCGGGTCCTGTGAGGGTTCCCTTTTAGGAGGGATGGGGAGCAGTGGTCGAGGGGGGTTTCAGCGGCAGGCCAGGGCGGCGTGCCGAGATGACAGAGCCGAAGGCAGCAGCGTAAGACACCCCCGGCCTCACCTCCCGACTCCGCACCCTGTCTCGCGCCTCTCGGTTGCTAAGGAAGTCCGCTACCTGTAGGCCTCGGACCTCCTTCTCGAACCTGAAGAACAGGCATACGCGGGATGAAGAGGGATGTGCGCCTTTACAATTGGAGCATTTGGGTGTGTTGGGGCACCTGTCAGGGTGAGCGATTTGTCCGCAATGAACACACACTTGGTGCGGCTGCCGACAAACTGAGCTAACGTGTCCAAACTTGTTGCATTTAAAGCAACGGGTTGGGTCTGGGATGTATGGGCAGACAGAAAACTCGCACGACATGCGGTCTCCCATACCTCATACAATACGGTCAGGGGGGGACTAAGGTATTGAAGGTAAGAAGCAGACGCGGGGTAGGGGAGGGGGTGCCTCCCTGTCGGGATGTAAAGCGATAGATCTTAGTGACACCCTGGGGTGCGAGGTCCTCCAGGAGCTCGTTCACTGCGATCGACAATAGGCGGGTGGCGTAAATAATGCCCTGACTCTGGTTCAGGTGAGGGTGTGGGGAAACAGACACCGAACATCCAAGGACCTCTGTGAGGGAGAGTAGGGCTTTCGTCTCTGTGGCTGAGCGTGATTTTATGAGGAGGGAGCCATCCCTCTGTGGTCGTACATCATAGCGGCTAGAGTTGCTGTGGGTTCGGATGGCCTGGAACGTCCGTTCAGAGTTGGACGGCAGGGACCCAGAGGTAGGCCGGATCACCAGGAATTTGTGGATACCCGAAAGGGATAGGGAGGCTGTAGAATCGAAGTGGACTGGGATGTCCAACGGTTGATAGGATGGCCGTGAATGCCGACTTCCCCGTCCGCCGCGGGGCTCTCTCCGTAGGGAGGTGGGCCGACGGCGGGTGAGGGGGACATACGGGAAGAGCAAGAAACCGGGTTTGGGGGGCAAGTCTTGGGTGAAACGACTTGCCCGAAGGTGGCTGAGGTGGGCTGGGGCGAGACCCCTGTTCCAGAGTGTATGTCCAAGGGCATATTCAAGGGACGGACTGGAGTCAGCAACGGAAAAGGAGAGTGCAAGCGTTCCGCCTCCAGAGGGGGGTCAACCCCATCAGGATGCGGTCTTCCAGTGGTAGAGGACTCGAGGGCCTGGTTGCCCACCACCCGAGTGTTGACAGAAGGAGTAGCCCGAGAATGAGTAGTAGTCGTCGTAAGCCGAGGTGAAGAAGCCATAGCAAACAAAAAGAAGCTTCATCCCCCGCGCGCATCCAGCCACCACCGACTCCAACAAGGGAAAGGCGAATCGTGGGCACACTCGGTCCCACCGCCAATAGATGTCACGCAAGGAAGATACACTCTTACCCAGTCCCCGTACCTAAAAGGCGGCCACTTTCATCCAACGCGCGGTGAAAGATGGCAGGGACAGGGCTTGGGTTTGGTTGAAGAGCGACAAGGGTGAAGGACAACCACCTCCCACACCCAAGGGCCTAGGAAAGAGTCAAGTCAAGGTCCAAAACAAAGCCAAATGTAGGGGGGGGGGGAGCCAGAAAGAGTGGGTGAAAGGAGAGAGAGAGAGAAATAGAAGCAGGAGATCAGCCGGGTCCCCAAACGGGTCCAATGGTCCACAAGGGCAGAGAAAGCCCTTAAACCGAAGAAAGATGCATTCCCACATTGGCCACAGAGGGACGCGCCCTATTAGGGCGGGTCGTACTCAGGTGACAACATGACTCTGAAGGAAATCCTACCATCAGGGGTGTCTAAATTGTGTGTTTTTACATGGGGAATTCAAATATGAGCTGCTTTTTTTGATAGGATAACTCTAACCTACATCATTTTGTATTTCTAAATTGCCAATTTTACCCTTTTGAACCCCTTTATAATATATTAAAAGATATAAGGTAAATCATTTATATTGACAAGGCCAAATCAACTTTACATATATTTATTAATAGGTGAACTGCATGTATATCACTGGATATAATTAGAAAGATCATTCTCCTGACATCTTGAACTTTGCCAGGTTGCACAAATCCTGCTTTGACTCAGACTTGGACATCAACTTCCTGCTGGTCTCCTGAGCCCTGATCCCTCCATCCCTCTTTTCCTGTGAGAAGTACTTAGCAGAAGCCTCAGTCACCATTTTAACAACCCTCTCAATGCTTTGTGTGTGGCAAGGCCAGTTGCGCACCTCCATGGGGGTGTTGATGAAGTTTTTCACCTCTGAGGTGCTTAGAGAGCAGGTGAGAGGTGGCTCTGACACACCTTCTGACCAGCTGATCAAGTCACCGATGCTGGAAGCATCACAATTGATGTCAGATGTCCTTCTGCTCATAACAGAGGAGTCCCCCAGCTGAGTGTCCGGGTCCCCATCTCCCCTGATGGCCAGGATTCTCTCCACCCCTTCAATCCTCTCCTTCTGATTCTCAGAGCATAGTAGTGTTTGGAGGATGACTTCACTGTGGGCATACCAAGCAGATCTTCTCACAGTTGGCATCACAATATCCAGCACCTCCTTTCTCTGGGACTTGAGGCAGTCCAGCTGAAAGAGGATGTGCCTAGGCCCTTCGATCCAGGAGTGCTTGACCTTCACGTTGAACCAACCTGGGTAATACACTCCAATGATGAATTCCACAATGAATTACAGAATCTTCAGGTTCCTTCCTTTAAGTCCGTGCTTTGACACCCAGAGCCTGAGAAGTCTGTTCGCTGTGGTGAGCCAGCGGCTGTGGTTTACTGGTCCTATCTCTAACAGAGCCAGCCCTGCAGGAAGTACTCCATCCCTGACTGCACAGACAATTTTATAGCCATAGTATTGATCAGTTGAGATATCTTGAATGACCTTGTCAGGAAGCTTGATCAGTGGAGGGCCAACAGAGATTCGGGTGAAGTTTGGATTGATATCAAAGTCTGTAGCAGAATCAAGCAGCTTTCCTATTGGCCCGGATAATTTTTTGTCTGACAGAGTAGGGCCATCAAGGTCAACAATGAGATGGCGCAGGGGAAGTTCAACAGTGTGCAGGTTGCACACCAACCAGACCAGCTTTCTCCCCAGGTGCAGCTCCAGTTTCCGCATTACTCCAGCTTTCACACCAGTGTTGACATTTGTTGAGTCTCCTCCAATGGCCAACAAGGTCTTATCATAACCCCTCTCTTTCAGCCAGGCAAACAGGGCCTTAGCAATCTTCTCCGCATGTGACTCCTCTTTAGTTGCTTTCTCTGGGGTAAAGTGGAACAGATAGTAGCTGCCAGGCTCACTAACAACACTATAGTGTTCTTCCTTGATCTTTGCGGGAAAAGATTGGTCACTGCCCTCAGCTTCCATCATCACATTGGTCAGGTCAATCCGCCCATCAAAGAGGATGCAATCACTGTATCACTATAATATGCGTAGAAATAGCTTTTTCTAAAATATAACAGAATAATACTCACATGTGAACAGTAACAAAAAAAATATCAGTAGATAATCACTAAATCTATCCCCTCACTGCAAGCCGAGGTGGTAAAATAGCTTCATAAATCATGAGTCACTTCAAATATTTCACAAAACGTTTTAGAATGTTCTGAAACGTTACATTCTAGCCTCTGAGAAAGGTGGCTCAGAAAATGGCCTTATGCGCGCCAGAAAACCGTCAAAATATTTCATATACCAAACTGTATGATAATTACAATTAAGTGGAATGGCACACCTTTTTATTTGAGTATTTAAATATTATTATTATTATATGAATTACATTATATGTGTTTATATGAATTAGTTAGAACAATGCTCTATGAGAGATAACGTGAGCAGCCATGATAGAAAACGTGAGAAGACATATTCTGGGGTAACTACAATAGTAAAATAATCAACAATTTAATAATAATCAAATGCAAAATGATGTAGGTTAGGGTTATCAGAATTACATATTTTCTTCAAAATTGTGTTCTATACACCAAAATATGTCATTTGAACACCCCTCTCCATTGATTTAAAAAAAATGCATAGTATGACCCGCCCTAGCGCCCTATCGCTCCGGACAAAGCAAAGAGTGAGTGAGTGAGTGAAGTTTCATCAACTTGTGTCTAATGGTTCAAGAAGTATAGTCCGGACATGAAAGTGTGAAGGACAGACAAGTGCAATCCAGTATGGCCCCTCCAATTTTTTTGGTCGGGGACTTGGAAATACCTTATTACAAAGTTCTCTCAAATTTTAAACATGATTTTGAGTTGAAACCTGCACTCTAAACCCTATGAGCGTTTTGCAGGGGCAGATATGAAAGGTACTACAATGAGCAAAATTAAATAAAATTTGAGAAAAATCTGTTTCCTTACCTATACCATTAAGAATAAAAAAAAACATGCTGGATAAACAATGGACTCAAACTTACGAAGTTAAAAGCTATTCTCAAAACTTATTTAAGCTACAGTTCATCCATTAAAAGGTCAGTTTTGTTCCTAAAAATAAACAATAATAATATGTACCAACTCTATGTCAGGTGAACAGGTTAGTGCAGCCTAAGGCTTAAAATCTGTCCCGCCCTCAGGGTCGAAATTAGGAATACTTTCTCGCCTTTTACAAAGGACAAATAGTAAAATATCAATGACACTTTTTTAGAGGGAAAAATGAGAAAATACAGTTTCTGATAAACTGGAAAGCGCAGACTTAATGTGTCTAGGCGTCTTATAAACGGAAGAAAGAGGAAATGGAAAGAAAACAGTCATGACTGCTAAGACTTGGAGGGTTTGAACGATCTCTTTTCCGAGGCTGATATTGCTCATCGAATTAAAACAGGTTCGATTCTCACTGATTCCCAGTTCCTCAACACACAGTCTTCAAAAACATCTACCGCACCAAAAGCATTTAGGCTATACCGACGAACGTTGCGCTAAATAAACCTCCATTCCACCTATTGTTGCAATAGGATTGTGCCACATGTCATATCTTCAACACCAAGAGAAGACACGAGAAAAACGAAATCACATTTATTGTTAACTGCGAAAATGAAGAGTGAAACTAACTGACAGTAACTGACTTTTCTTACTGTCTAAACCTTAACCCTTTCGCCACGGCGAAATACAGAAGTTTGGAAAGCTTTGTATACTGCATTCAGTCACAATGCAACTTTCCCTGTGGGATGCTATAGCCTATAGCTAGGAAAAACATATAAAACACGACGTACGCCGTACGTTATTATAGTGTCGAATGATTTAAATGTGAAAGTAATTTGTCATAATAAAATTTGTTACCAATGACCAGCATTTTACTTTGGCAAGACTCGCTATATCTACATATTCATAAGACCGTTTCGAATATATCAAAATTAAGACTCGAATCCATTACATTCTACAACTTCGCTTACCTGGTGAATGCTTCTCTTTATCTCTTGATCGTCATCATCAACGCCACAGATGAGCTTGGAAAGCAAATCCATGACTGCTGACGTACCGATATGCTTCACAGCCACCTCTACAAAATCTCCCTGAGACTTTAAAAAATCCAAAACCTGGAAGCAAGTGAACTGATAGGAATACCAGTTCTTTAAGAGAAGAAAAAATACCATTTTTAAGAGATCGAACGGTGGAAAAGAAAGTGGTACATCAAACAAGGTCTCGCATTAAGTACAATTCCAATAATCTTCGCGTAATGCTTAATTTGTGAAAAAGGCTTGATTATTTTCTGCTACTTTTGACACGAGAATCTTTTCAATTCTTCAAAATTAACTTCCATCTTCGACGAAAAAAGTTTTTAAAAAATAATTTTATGTTCAAGGTCTTGTTTTCCAGCTCCTCCTTCATTAAATATTATCTTTTATAAACATGAAGGCGTTAATCAGAATTGTATTTAGGGCATTACATTTTCACAAATACAGAATACTACATTTTTTACTACAGTCAAACCTGCCTTAAGCGGCCACCTCTTCAGAACGGTCATTCGCTTCTTAGCGGCCACTTAAAATTCTTTCTCACGGCCACCCACTTAACGCGGTCAGCGGCCATCGAAATGACCTCTCTTGGCACGATCGCTACTGTATACAACGTCATTATTTCCTTAAAGTATACAATTGTTCAATAAAATGGCATGTTGGATAGTCTCAACTTACTCATTTTTCCTCGCAAATTTATGGAAAGCTATTTATTATAAAGACGCTTTTCAATTCAACGCAAAAAACTTGAGACAAATTTGAACAAGATTTAACTGACATTTAATGATACATATATGTATTGATGCAATATATAGTCAATTTAAATAAAAGAAAATGGTCACTGTCTCTAAAGACCACGACAACCGTTTTCCTCGGGTGGCCTTTATACGCAAGTTTGACTGTATTAGTTACAAATTTGAAGCACATTCAATAATCCATAATTTTACAATAACATTTTGATCTAACACAATGAAAGAGGTAAATCGATATTTACATCCTACGAAATACAGTCCGAGTTTCAATAAAGTAAGCAATATTTGTTAAGTAATTATTCTCAATTACGAGAAGTTGAATTGAGAGAGTAAAGCTACAATAAGAAATTGAATAAACAAAAGCACAAGCTTTCAGTCTATTTTAAGGTCTTCATCATGGGCGAGCGAAAGGGCCATAAGCTTGTGCTTCCAATAAATCCATTTCATTTCTCATTGGTGACTTTATTCCCCTGAGCAATTTTCTATTCTTAGCAAAGGTTCAAGTATAAATTTAAAGCGTTATAAATAATAAAACTTCACATAAATAAATGTTACTTTAATTCAAAGCTACGCAAATTGAATAAAAAACTGTAATCCTTACATAACGTGCCTTATTCAAACAAAATAAACTGTATTCTATACACCCTAATATGTATCGCCTACGCTTATATACGTTTACTTATTCAAATTATCAGATAATTTTAGAATGAAGTCTATGCAAAGTGAATAATAGTAGTAGTAGTAGTAGTAGTGCCAAAATGGCTTGAAATTTCCAATTAAATATTAGTTCTGAATATTCTTTTTTTAAAAATAGAAATTAGGGCGTACACTGCACACATCACAATTACAGTTTCATCATGCTGAGATCTCAAATTGTGCATGTCAGACCTAGTACAGAACTGCTGCGGGAAATCAACCAGCCAACAGATAAACCCACGCACACTTAATCCAATATAGTAATTGAATACAATCGATACAAAACAAACTTCAAAAACAAATGTTATATGATGAAAAATAGCACTGAACTACTACAGTATTGGGCAAATTAATTGCACCGCTCGTTTGATGAGTGGTACAATTAATTTGCACAGTACTGTATTATTTTGTTAACAATAATGGTAACCAACAGCACAGAATTTGATCAATGAAAAATACAAGGGGTTTATATTTCCTGGTAGCTAAAAATAAAAATTTGCAAGAAAATTAAAAAACCAAATTAAAACAAGTCTGTAAATGGGACTAGTTTGTAAAACTGATCAACATTTTCTACAACTCCAAACTGTAAAACAACTTTTCAGCTGCAACAAAAATCCAAAGGCTGCTGCTGAATGGAAGGAAGGAAATCACTACCTTTGACAATATGAAACATACAATAAACCACTTTTGCACTTTATTATCTACGGGTTGAATAAAAAAAAAGTTTGCATCATTGTCAAAGATGATAAAGGTGAGGTCATCAACAAACTAATGTAGCATTTATTTCAGGTAATTATATTATCAACCAATAGATGAAAGAAATAATCAGCATCAGACTGTCCATAACACCACTAAATTTAATTTACCATTTACAGTTTCAGGAAAATGTTTGCAAAGAAAAAATTCTAAAACATAAAAATTACCAAGTGGAAAATTTTTCTTAAAAATATTTTATTAGTCACCAAAATTAAAAAAATATAAAAAAAACCACAATATTACCAGCCAGTAATTTTTAATTCATGTTACGTTTCTAGTTGAACCTTTTTCCGAAACTATATAATCGGTTGAAAAAAGTCTTATCCTAAAACTTTTGTTTCTTCATAATATTTATCGATAGGAAGCATGGAGTTCCACGACGATTTTTTAAACCTTATTTTAATTGACAAAATAGCTTCAAAAGTAACATTACAAAAAGAGTAAGGCCAATCTTCAATTTAAAGACTAACTTGTACGACCTAGATTAGAATATTTTCCACTCAATGTGAATTCAGAAAAAAAAAATGGGTTATATATATAATTGACTCAATTTAAGATGAATCTTTTTCTGAAGTGATTACGACTTTAAATCCAGCTTTTTCTTCAATTTGCTAAATACTCAAATCTTACTTGAAGTTAACAGAGCTTGCTCCTATTATTATTATTATATACTCTACAGCATGTACTCAAACAAAACTTAAAATAAACCCATAAAATTACGTTCGAAAAGGGAGCTAGACCTACAAAACAAAATGGACTTCTATACATCACTGAAATATTTTGTAGAGTCAAAAAGCTTCGGTTCATTTTCCTCTGCAATTGGCATTTAGCTAACGAGTCTTACTGGAATTTGAAAACTTTCTAACTTCTCTAATTAGACTAAATGCACTTACTTCCTAACAAACAAGATTTATCATCATCATAAGCCTACTTCTTATGAGCACCAAGATTTTACCAATAAATTATAACTAACCAAATATAAACTAAAATGGCCTATCTCAGTCATAGACTAAAATAAAAAAAAGCTTCATGCTAATTGCAAAATTCTCAGCAGGACTCGACTAACCTGCTCTGATCTTCGTTGCACAAGCATACCAAAGACCTTTGACACAAATGAGGCAAGCAAAGGGTTCAAAGGCTTCTCTTTCTCAAGGAACCTATGAAACAACAAAGTAATAATAATAATAAAGATCTTGGAAACCTTTTAACGTTACAGTCAATCCAACAAATATTATCGAGTGATTTTCTGGGAAAAACATTTCAGTAATATTTTATAATAATTATCATTATTAAATTTTATTTCATTATTATTATTAAATTTCATATTACTTTCTGGTTTACATTTTCTAATCAATATAAGCATTGTAAATTCAGCTCGTAGCGGATAAAAAATAAAATAAAAATAATTGTACATCTATGAAGAAAATACGTAAGTGCCATATTTATTATTTACTTGCTTTTACTTATTCAGCTTTACTTATTAACAGTGAATAAGAGGATCTTGTTCTGAGTAGGAATACCTTTGCCAAAACCAAGTATCAACATTCACTCAGGATAAAAATTAAATACACTGTCTTACTTGTAGAGCATTTGGAGTAAGTTGGAAGAAGAGGCAACTTTATCCACAATTGCTGGGACATCACAGGTGAGCAACTCAGAGGCCAAATTAGCATATTTAAACCGCATTTGAAGTTCCCTGTCTGGAGAGGGATCAGTCACCAACAAAGCAACCAATTCTTCAAGGACTTTTGGCTGAGTTAAACTGTTAAGAAGATTAGAGTTAATAATTAATGTATATCATAGTTCTGCCTCTTCCTCACTTAATCCTTTGGTGTAACTCGTTAATATAAATTACTTTTCCTTTTCTCATTACAAAGGCTGATTACAGTTTTGCAAATATGATACACTACATAAACATCCTATTTGTAGTCAATGCTGGTTGAATACAGTTAACAATCCCAAGTGAGCAACGACACACCTGGCATCCACCAGGGTGCCCATTTATCCCTCAGCTGTACAGAAACCAGGGATCCACAGCTAGAGGTGTACCTATGAGTTGAGCAAAGTGAGGCTTTGCAGGTTTTTCCTAGAAATTTTTGCACTTTAAGAAGCGATTTCATTCAGTTCAGTAGACTTTGTGACGCTATTTGAACCATTTTTTATATGTCCAATAAAGAGATTTTTACCACATGTGAAGTGCAATGTGAAATAGAATGCATTGTCATTCATTATTAATTTGATAGTGTTATACAATAATTAATGGGCCACTAATGAATGTGTTAGGCCCAAATAGGAAAACAGCACAAAATGTATAAATAGGCTAACACTTCAACTGAAGTTGGCAGTAGGCAAAGTGACAAAGCATAGTAGGGAAATTCTCGCTAATATCAGCAGTGTTTCTAAGTATAATACAAAAACATGTCCACGACAGTTGGAATAAAGTTACCATACCATGGAGTACAATTACAAGTACAAATTAGAATTATAAGTACAACTAAACCCCTGCTAATTCGTGATCCTCGGGGCTCTGGCCTAATCACATTACTGAAAATAACGATGGCGCAACTATCACGAAATAGCTCATACAGATCTGTAGCCTAGTAGCCATGGGTGAAGGGGGGCGAATGAGCACCTCCCCCTTGACAGGAAAGGTTCACTTTTATAGTTATAACGTGATTATAATATACAGGGTGAGTCACGACGAAATGTCATAACTTTGGGAGCTTATAGCTGAGATCATTCCCAGTCAAAAACTTTATATGAACATACATCCAATTCTTAACGGTTACGAAACTATGGATGTTTAAATCTTTAAAAGTAAGAATAAGCGAACAAATAGCTGCTAAAGTTTTTATTCATAAATTTATAACAACTTCAAAATGACTAGTACCCTCGGCCTCAATACACATCGTAGCTCATCCGTGAATCGCACGTGTAGCTCTCATTAGTTCATTACGATTCCTTTATGTGGGCCACAGCATCCAAAATGCGACGGAGCAATACATCTCGTGTTTCCACTTTTCTCTGGTAACCAGCTCTTTCATGCACCCCCAAAGATAAAAATCTGGAGAGGGGTTAGGTCCAGAGACCTGGGTGGCCAATTTTGTGCACCACCACGACCGATCCATCGACCAGGGAAGCGATCAGTGAGATGCGTTCTCACTGCACGGTTAAAATGGGGAGGAGCTCCATCTTGTTGGAAGTACATACGCAATCGTGTTGCCAAAAGTACATCTAACAGTGGCGGCAGTTCGTCTTGCAGAAATCGTAGATAAATATCACCTGTAAGCAGGGTTGGTTGGGTAAAACTTCCAGGTACTTTTACCAGGTTTTACCCAAGCGCTGATTGTAGCCCTGGTTAAAACCTGGTAAAACCCCAAAACACTGAAAAACCCTAACAAACTTGGTAAAACTTACAGTAACATAGTTTAAACACTGCACGTGACACTAGAATTTCATAATTGATAACTTTTGCAAAAAATTTCAGATTTTTCAGATTTTCCATTTCCTCAGATAATGTAATTTTTATGTAGAGTAGTATTTTCCTGATCAGTGATAGCTATCTGGTAGCAACAAAATAGCTATGTCAAATAGACCTAACTTAAAGTGTGTAAACTGTCTTCTTGGTGGTCGACCTAAAGATCCTGTGTGGGCTGGTTTTAAGGAAAGTTCTCAAACAAAAGTACAGTGTATCAAATGCCTCACAATTGTGTCAAAACAAAGTGACCATGTGAAAGAACATCAAAAATGATGTTCTAAATAAAAAAAACTACAACTATCACCTGTGACATCTAAATCTGATGGTAGTGGTGGCAGTACAGCAGGAACAGGAGGGGAAATAAATGTCTCGGAGTCAGAAGCAAATTCAAAATCTACTGCTGGATCACAGATTCCTGCTGCCAGATTGACAACTGTCGTTTCTCCTTCAACTATAATTACTACCAACAATGCCACTTCAGCAGCACTTCATGATGACATCCAAGAAGCTCCAGATACAACACCTGACACTCCAAGATGTCTCTCAAGAGCATGGTCAACATCTAAAGACACTGTCACTGATAGTGAAATAATTGACCTATCATTAGATGCATCGAATCGTCCAAATATTTCTAGCCAACCGAAATCCATGGAGGCTGACATTACATCATATAGCCACAAGGCCACGGATTGGCCTATTAGTTCTACTCTCAAAAACAAGGAATGTACCTCATCTTTTCAAGAGCAGTGTCATGGCAACAACCCGAAAAAGAGAAAACGCACTTCAAATAAAAAAAACAGTAATGCCATCAGCTTGTATGTTCAACAAACATCTGAAGAGAAGTTCAGAAGCATTCAGCGTGCTTGGGCTCAGTTCTTCTACAAGGTTTGTACCTACACAGTACTTATCTAGTATTGTCACTTGATTCTTCAGTGACTGAATACCTTACTATTAGCTACAAACTACAGATAACAGTAGCTAACTATAGTAAGTCGATGACCTGACCATTCAAAACATTATCTAATACATGTTATAATTATGTTTTTCAGAATCGGATTCCATTCCGTGCTGCTGACGAAGAAACATTTCATCAAGCACTAGAAGAAACTAGGACAGGCATGATGCATCGAAAAATTTTAAGTAGGAAGCAGCTTGCTGGGCCCCTTCTAGATGAAGCCGAGTCAACAGTTAAAAATGAGATGAAGACACTTCTCAACAATAAGTTTTGTGTTGTTTCCCAAGATGGCTGGTCTAACATACACAATGAATCCATTGTGGCCAGTATTATCCACTGCCAAGGGAAATCATACCCACTGGATAGCATCATTGTGGGCTTTGTCTCAGATAATGAGCCTAAGATGAAACTTGTTCATAAAGTAATATTATGAAAATGGCATGCATTAGAACAATGAAATTTATTATTTCCTGCTTGCACTGCTAGTAGGATTCATAACTGCATGGTGCACCACTAGTCCACTACATATGTAATCAAGTAACAAACTAACCATGACATTAATAATAAATTGTCAAATATTTGGCAGAAGTTTACCTAAGAACTGGCATTACATGGGTTACTTCAGTAACTACCTACATAATACTAATACTAAATCTAACTAGTTCTTACCCGTCCATTGTTGTTAACTTGCTAGCTAATTGTTTCATACGTTACTATCTTTTTTACAGTTGCTGATTGACTGGGGGCCTGATCTCATTGCCTATGGTTGCAGTGCACATTACTTAAACAATGATTGAAAGTACAGCAACCCCCACTCCAATAATTGCTGTTATCAAAGATGTTCACAAATACTTCCGTGACCATCATCAGCCTGCAGCCTGGTTGAAAGAGATGGGAGGGATGCTACCACAACTTCCAAATAATATCAGGTGTTTAATTTTTTTAAATGTATCAGATGACCCATTTAATACTGAAAACTGATAGCTATATTAATCATTATGATTTATATCATAATATGCATTGCAATAATAATTTGACTGCTAGCTATTTACTATTTAAAGTGATTCAAGTGAACAATGAAATGACAGAATTTATATTTTACATTAATAATATGTAGTAGGTAGGTAGTTAAGCAATATAGCTATAACCTGTATAAAATAATAATAATTTTAAATTTAAATGTTGCCAGATGGACCAGCCAACATACATGTCTGCAGACATTTGTGACCAATCAACAGAAATATGTTGAAATCAGAAATGAGCATGGTGATGAAATTGCACCAAACATCAGGAAGCATATTGATAACCACCCCCTATTACTGGAGGCAAAAAATATGCTGCTTCAGCTAGATACAATCTCTCAAGCACTCAATGCATTTCAAGTGAGTAAAGCAAATATGTAAGTGTGTTTCTAGATATTTTTGAATTCCGAACTTGACAAAAAATACATATTACATAACTGTTAATATAAAATGTTTAGTTTTAGTAATTTAGTATATTATTGTTATAAATAATACTTAACTAGATACTAATGACTGTTGTTTGCATATCTTCTGTTTTTAGGATCACCAGAACACCCTGTCTGACTGCGTAGCACTGTGGCTGAGTTTAATTGCCAACCAGGTCATCACTGCTGAAGTTCGTGACCAGATTGAGAAACATTTTGATGAAGTTGCAACACCTCAGCATCTTCTTGCCTATCTTGTTGACCACCGGAGAAAGGCTGAACTACAGCAAACTGAGGGAGGAATGGAAGCAACTCATGGCAACTGGCTCAGTTTGAATATGGAGCGGCAGCACACAGCACGAAGCTTTGTCACAGAACAAGATGACTTCGCTGTGGTGCTGGCAGCCTATGAAACAGATGACACCATGTTCCCAAAATCAGCTTTTGAAAATTCTTTATGCAAGCTTGTGCCGCTCAAGTATTGGCAATATATTGGGCAGATTTCTACACTCGAGCCAGTGAAAAGGTTTTGCCATCTCATGATGGCTATTTCTGCATGCCCTCCTTTCAGTGCAGTAGTTGAGTACCTGTTTAGTTCTGCTGGACTGGTACACACAAAACTCTGAAATAGGCTTAGCACCAAACATGTAGCCAAACTGGTTAGAGTGTACAGTCACTTCGGGTGGAAGGAAGCTACCCTATCATCCTCTTCTATTAGAGCAGAGCCAACAGAAGAGGATGATCATGATGACTGATTTTGTTGCTGGACTTGCTGCAGACACCTAACAATCTGACTGATATTATAAAGATTACATGATGAGGGATTTTGCATTTTTCTTAGTGTTAGTACCAGCATTATTTTGTAGCTATTGTCAATAACTAATGAATTCTCTATTTTTATTTCGTTTTCTGTTTAAAGTATCACCACATCAATGTATTTTAGTTTTGGTTACCTAAACTAGTTAGTTACAGGCTACAGTCTAATAAGTTCTAATATGTATATATACCTAAGTAGAACTAAAAATCTCAACACCAGTAAGTAATGCTACTTTAAGTAACCACAATTCAAATACATTATTGTTAGGTTGAAGTTTAGGTTAAAATTCCTTCAAAACATTGGAATGTACTTCAACCTAACCAGGGTTGGTAAAAAAAACCAAAAACCATTGTTTGTTTTTATAAAAACCAAAAAACAAAAAAACGTTTTTTGGGGTTTTTAATATACAGCCTGTAGGCTTATATATATATATACAGCCTTGGTCAGAATTATTAGGCACCCCTTCTTTTTTTGTTTTAAACTACATATTAATTCGTTTAATAATTTCAAATGTGTTGTTTTAGTGATTAATTGAAACTTTAATGCTTTTGATAAGATATCAAGAATAAATAACGAACATAACATACATTTATTTGTTGTTCAGGAAATTTGTGGGATGTAAAACGAAGATAATACAAATGTAAGCAAGTTAAGAAGAAGAAATGACATAATATCACACATTCTATTTGTTTACAAAAGTAGTTGCTACAATAATGGCGAGGGGTAAGCTACTTTCAGAAGGTGAATGGGCCCAAATAGTCTTATTACATTCGCAAGGACTATCCCAGGTTAAGATTGCAAAACAAATGAAATGCTCAAGATGTGCAGTACAGACAACGTTAAAAAGGTACAAGGAAACCAAGTCTTACAAGAATAGGGCAGGGCAAGGTAGGAAAAGGTCAACAACTGCCCGAGAAGACTGGCTGCTGAAAAGAATTAGCCTGACAGATCGTAAGAAATCATCCTCGGACGTTGCTGCAGCCTTTCAGTCAACAACTGGGAAGTCCATCTCCAGTCGTACCGCTGGAAGAAGGCTTGCAGAAAAAGGCCTCAAAGGACGGAAGGCCAGGAAAAAGCCGTTTCTGTCTGAGGTCAACCGAAAGAAGAGTCTAATGTGCGCCAAACACCACCAAAATTGGACCCTTGAGGACTGGGCTAAAGTGATCTGGTCCGATGAGAGTAACTTCGAGGTAAGACACACATTCATAGTTACTTATTTATATTGTTACATTGTATAGAAATGCATTTAAATGCGTTACAACCGTTATGGTAAAACAATTCATTTATCCTACTTTGTCAGATTTTCGGGACCCCTGGGGCTGTTTATGTTCGCCGAAGAGCAGGTGAAGCATACCATGCTGAATGTGTGGTACCTACTGTGAAGTTCGGAGGGGGTACCATCATGGTGTGGGGTTGCATGGCTCTGGCAGGGACCGGAATGTTGAAAATCTGTGAGGGCAGGATGAACTCTATCAAGTACACCACCATGCTGGATCAAGTATATGAGCACTCAGTAGCCAAAATCTTCAACAATAATGTCCCTGAAGGTGTCATCTTCCAACAAGACAACGCTCCGTGCCACACTTCTCGTCACAGCAAAAATTAGTTTGAGCAGAATAATATCAGTCATGGATTGGCCCCCTCAATCACCAGACCTAAATCCCATCGAACACCTGTGGGCCCATCTCGGGAAGAGTATCAGGAAGCACAGATGCACCTCTAAAAGTGAACTGAAGAACATTATACAGCAGAAATGGAATAAACTGCCAAGCTCAGTATGCAACAACTTAGTGAGCAATATGGCAAACAGAATAAAGGCGGTAATTAAGGCCAAAGGCAGACATACCAGGTATTAAAATTAATGTAAATAATTAAAAGTAACAGGTATATCAGTTTTTATATCCTTTATTGCACTAACATATATTTTTACTTAGAATTTTAAAGGTGCCTAATAATTCTGACCAAGGCTGTATATATATATATAAATTGAGGAAATTGGAAACTTTTAGCATTTCTAATATAATTTAAGTGTTAAAAAATGAAAGCAGAGAAAACAATAGCCTAACCATAAATTAAGAAAATAAACATCTGACTTATAATATGTGCATATAACCAAATATTTAAGAAATAATTCTTTAGCCCATATAGGCCTAGCCTATATGTAAAAAAAAGTTTTGGGTTTTTTATTAAAAAATTTGTTTTATTTACTACCCCTGAAATACAGAGCTTTATCAACTCCTAATTTATTTCTTAATTTGGACTGTATCAGTCCAAAAGCAGAAAAAATTCTTTCAACTGCAGCATGAAATGACAGTTATGAACACTGATGCATTGTTCTGCACATCTTCAGACAGTTCCCTGATAGATCTCCATCATGCAAGTGGGGTTATGTTTAGATTAATGGAAATACATGCATGCACAAAATATAAATGCAAGGTTGCCTGTATTCTTTTATTTCTTCATATACTTTCATTTTTTTTCTTTTTTTTAAACGATTTAAAACATGGTTTAAACCAAACAACCTTGAACCTAACCTTCCCAGAAGTAAATATTTAAGTAATTATGGCAGTAATGACAGCATGTATATATTTGCTATCAGTGCTGTCACCTTGTGGCTGCTGCTGTGTAATGCAATGAAGTCTGTATTGATACTGTGATAGTAAAACTTTTTAAGAGAAGCAAACATTATACTATGTTATTAACTCCTACGTAATTGTTTTTAATGAGCTCTATGGTGATTTTATGCATTTCAAAGTTTTACCAGGTTTTATCAGGGTATTACTAGAGTTTTACCAGGACTGTTAAAACACCTTTGCCAACCCTGCCTCTAAGACCACCACTGAAGATAAATGGACCAATCAGCTGACCACAGAGAATACCACACTACACATTGACAATGAACCGATGTAGAAAATTACTTTCCACAATGGCATGAAGATTCATTTCTGACCACACACACACACACACACACACACACACACACACACACACACACACACACACACGAATTGAGTGTGTTGTTGACATCGTTGCAGGTAAATTGAGCCTCATCACAGAACAAGATGTATCAATGCAATTGTCAATCAGCATTGAGCCAATTACAAAATTCCAGCCATTGGGCACAATCACCAGGTTGGAGGTGCTGAACGCGCTGTACCTGGTATGGATACATGCCTTCTTCGTGTAACATTTTACACACTCACATTTGAGGAACTGTAAGACGTGTGGAAATCCTTCACGCACTAACGTGAGGACTCTGCTGTACCATCTGAATAATCTTTTCTTGTTCAGCCACATCTTGTACTGGACGCTCAGATAAAACAGCAATGCTAGGAAATGAACCGCTCTCTCACATCTCTGGAAAACGTTGCTAAACACTCGTCGATTTGGAAAATGTTGCTAAACACTCGTCAATCTGGAATTCTTCGATTTGGAAAACGTCACTGGTATTCAGCGACAGCAGCACAAAATCCGTAAACATACACCATATCAGCATTTGAAAACATAAAAGGCATACTGAACACACAAAACATTAACTGCACGATGTGAAACACAACACACTACTGCGTAGTTAGTTCGGTTCAGTAAGTAACTGTCAATTCAGTTTAAGGTCATGTATGCTCATGCTTGAAATTCAAACATCCATAGCTCCATAACCGTTAAGAATCGGACCTATGTTCATATAAAGTTTTTGACTGGGAATGACCTCAGCTATAAGCTCCCGAAGTTATGACATTTCATCACGACTCACCCTGTATAACATCATTTATTAAATAAACACGCATTTGTTTTCAAACTTCACAAACTACTCTGAAACCCCTCCACAGTGACTAGTTCATTGCACCAAAAGGTCAGACTTTCTATAATTTTGACATCCCTCCCCTGCTTGGGAAGTTCTGGCTATGGGACCAATAACGAATTACGAATCATGAAATAGCGGGGATTTAGTGTACTTATAATTCTAACTTGTAATTGTACGCCATGGTATGGTAACTTTATTCCAACTGTCTTGGAATGCAATAAGGTAGACTGCGGCAAAGCTCACCCTTTAAGGTCTAGATAATAATGCAAAGTGTTTGACCACAACATGTTATATTTGACAATTAAAGCTATCTTGGACAACTGTCTTGCATTGACTATATATTGTTTCAAAATTGCTTTTGTCTTTATATGCAAAAATTAAGATTTTGAAAAGTTAAGATCATGCTTGGCCTGAAATTGTATATGATCGTGGTGGTTTGTATGGGAACCACATTCCCAGGTAAAGAGGCACCCTGCATCCCACTCATAGTGATTCTGAAATAGGCAAAACTTTTTCAAGCATCTTTCCTTTAAACTTCCCTCCATATATTTCCACAAGATTTACATTTAAAATACTAAATGTTTTGTGGATGAGAAGCCTGAACTTGAGGAACATCAACATATCAGTACATCCGAAATAGTGTAAAATATTTTGTGTGTAGGTCTGTACTTACTGTAAAATTATTGAAATCATGGATGGTGCTTTCTTTATACAAATTAGAAATCTCTTCATGTTTTTGGATTTTTTTTAATGGATGGTGAAGTAAAGTAAATCAGAATCAGTGACCACCGAGACCAAGACTGACCAGAAAAAATGTCTTGAGACCAGTCTCAAATCCTACATCACTGATTTGGTAGCCATAAGCCTTAATGCTTTTCTGCACTGACTTATTCCCTAAGTTGTATTAGATACATATCCCAATAAAATTTGTATTATGAATAACCTGGCACTTCATTTATTATAATAACTAGACATATCAGGTTTCTTCTGCCAGGACTTCTATAGGCTACCATACTCATTTGTTATGGTGAATTAAGACCCATAATCTAGTTAACTAAATATAAACAAGTCCACAAGTACAACATAAGAAGCATGACTAGTGTTAATTTATTTTGACTGCAAATAATATAGGTTTTGTAAAGCCAAAGGATCTATTATAGCGGAAGAAACTAAAAACCAAACCCGTCAAAAGAGATTGCCAACTGGGTTTCAAGGTAATTTCTGCATTATAAGTACTGTACTTTCATCAAATGTAGAAATTACAATGGCGGATTAACGTTCAATATTTTGAAAAACATCACCTATTTTAGAAAAAAACGAAGTGAACAAATAATACATCAATAATACTTTTATTAAATGTTAAGATTAGAACTATGTTAATAATTTGACTTACTTTGCTATTGGCCAATGATACTTAAAAAAAAATGCTTAAATTGCAATGACTATGTCACTTTCAATTTTTAAAATAATCTGCTCAGTGCCTACATGCTGAATTATCTTTAGAGAATGGTACCTCCACTAACTGGTAAAAATCTGCACTGCAACATTATTACATACCCTTATATATAATTTTAGTGATCTGATGTTAGCCAATGTAATTTACACAACAGAGATACTTACAATTCAATTACTTTTTTATTTTGTGTCTTACATTCTTGCAGCAACTCCTCCTCCTCCATAAGCTCTTGAAGTGATATATTCTAAAAGAAAAACAGTATTCATGAATTCCACTGATAAGCCAATAAATTAAAACTGTAATACGAGTCTTAAATTACAGTATACAGTTTAGACATACTATACGACCATGTGTAAAATTAAAGTACCGTACACCTATGATAAAAATAGAAGAATGTAATTAGTGCATGAATAAACATGGAGTTGATAAAAATATATCCCCATAAGTTAAGAGGAAAGGGAGGAATGGAAGTGAACAATTTGTAAGGTGTATAAATTGAGACCATCATCTCGCCCGATGTACTACTAAAAGTAAAGACCCAATCATTTCATGAAAAATAATCAATGAATCCCCGAAGTTAGGGTGATGCCTTATTCCCAGTGGTAAATTTGCATGTTGAATTGGTTTGAGTCCCTCTAGTCCCAAATTCAAGTGTTATGTCTAGCCCAAAGAGCATGGGAAATGGGTTTTCAAATGGACGTATGCAGGGCCAGATTTAGGAGTGGGCAAAGTGGGCAGCTGCCCATGGGCCTCCACATCTTGGGGGCCTCCGCATATTGACAAGCCATTATCAAAATAGAAAAAACCTGAAACTAGAAAAACCCGATAGATGATCAACAAAAAAACACACGCATCCAATACCACTGTAGTACATAAACTTTTACCAATTACTATTTGTTGTGTACTGATTATTATTTTGTTTTTATTACTCTTTTAGGCCTACTCTCACTATAATGGAATACCCGAGTAACCCGAGGCTTTCATTTTTTGCAGAAATGAGTGGAATGGACAGACACAAGAGTGCACGATGTTTTGAAAGTGTATGTATGTTAATTATGTTATGAATCTTATGGATGACTTCAATTATGTCTTCCCCTAAGGTAGGGGGGCCTCCACATGGAGGCTGCCCAGGGCCTCCACACGTCTAAATCCGGCTCTGCACGTATGTATGTATATATGTATGTAGCTACATATGTATGCATTTTGATTGTTATATTTGTACTATTATTGTACTAAAACTGGATTATTCTTTCCAATTAGATAACATATTTTAGCAGAGTTTTTAACAATCATATTCTGCCTTCTTTGAACCCTACATTTATTCTTACAGGTTACCAACAGCTACCAAGATACAGGCAATGGTACTTAGGCATTACTGGTTTTCAATTACCCTATAGATTTTGGCTTGGCTCACCTGTCAAAGTAAAAACTAAACCTCAACATTCATCAAAATTGTGGTGTTCAAAACTCTCAATTTTATTTATCATTTCAAATTGACCATATTTTCCATATTAACAAAACATTTTTATTTCCATAGTCGGGGTTACAGGCTTATGGTAGTGTGGTACTCTCTAAATTCTCTCAAACAATTTGACCTTTTGAAAGAGATAAACCACAAAGCATCAAATTTTGGTACAAGTCTTAAGTAAGAGTTCTTTGATGCTTCCTCAACTTTGTGCCCATTTGCAACAAATCAATCATCCATTAAGAATTTTCATATATACAATATTACATACTTGTAATATAGTACAGGGTACACTATTCAAGAAATAGTTATTAAAAAATAAAAAGTCCATCCTTTCTGTATGTGACAATAACCTTTTTTTTACACCAATTTTACTAATGACCTCAATAATCTGATTAATTTGAATGTGCTCTGAAATTTTGAACAGTTCATGCTAAAGTCATTTTTAACCATTATCCAGGAAGATTTGAGCCCCATTCTCTCCCAACCTTAATCCTTGTGACTATTTTTTGTGGGGTTATTTAAAAGGCAAAGTTTACAAAAGTAACTCAAGGTCAGTTTGATCAACTGCAAAATGAAATCACAGCAGTAACAAATGGAATTGCAAAAAATAATTTCACTCAACTGTTTAAAACTTCAGAGCACATTTAAATCAAATTACAGAGGTCAATGGTGATCATACTGAAAAAATTTTTTTTAGTTATTGGCATAAAAAAGGGTTATTGTAACTCGCATACAGAAATAGTTATTAAAGAAAAATAAAAATAGTCAGTCCTTTTTTGAATACCCTGTATATGATAGATGTTTTAAGAATATAATTTCAGCACCCAGTAGCTTAGCAGTTATGATGGTGGACTCTGAATAGTGATGCTTTGATTCACTTCCAGCCACTGGCATTGGGTGAGGTTGAGCCAACCACTTAGCCTGTTTCTGCTCTGGTTCAGGTAACCCTTGGGGGACACATCCCCCCACAGTGGGGAAATGAGTTTCTTGGATGTTACCTTCAGAATGTAATCAATTAGTTGTATGTAATATACACAGAGAGATATTCTTAACTAACTCTGATAAATTCCTGAACATGACCTTACCTCTTGTTGAAGGAGAGCATCGATCTGGAGAGAGGAAGGTGTATTGTATTTCCAAAACATGACTCATCTGCCAAAAAACAAAAATATATGCCTAAGATTGTTTAATATAGGGGCCAAGGACCTTCATTAATTTGATTCAAGAAGACACTATAAAATAAGCTCAGATTGTCTTTTCCACTGGGGTCATTCCATGTCAACTCAGCCACAAAATGGCACTTTTTGCACTCACCCCTTTCAATTTTGCTCATACTTGGCACAATAGCAGATATACATGCCAAACTTAAATTTCCAAATTATTAGAGCTGACTGACCTTTGGTTACTGAGATACAAGGTCACAAAGTTGTGACTTTTGACCTTTTTTGCGTTAAATGACTATTTTCAAAATGGTGTAACTAAAAAACTATTAAAGCTAGAGCATTGATTTTGGTCTCATTTTAAAGCTCTTTAGTAGCCCCTTGTTTATTGTCTCTTGTTAAATATCTCTACTGTGAAAAATAAAAAAATCCCTTCAAAAGTTGACCTTTGACCTTGAATAAAAAAAAAATACCTTCTCCTAAAAAATTCAATTTTTTTACATTAATACCTTGAGTCATGTACAACAAAATCCCAAGAAGCTGTAAGTGGCTGATAACTAGTTCAATGTATAAAAAATAAATGAAGTTGGCATCATTCTTCAATTTTAGATTTTTTTTGTCAGTTCATTTATTTAAAAGTTCTGTTCTGATATAGTGTCAGTGAAGACTTAGTTCAACTTAACATTATTAGTTCAAAAACCTTTTTGTGACCTGTGCCAAAAGAAGTCTTTTAAAAGACAACCAGGGTTAAACCCCTCGACAGCCCCAAATCTACTGGAGTAGCGCTGATCCAAAGGCCCAACTAGTATATAAGTACTGTCAACTTTACAGAGTTGACTCCTGACTTCAAGTTAAAGTTAATTTATTTTTACTAAATACATGTATAAAAATTTATTTAATAATTCATTAATTGTTCATTGTTTTCTTTTCAGGATTTTCTTTGTGCTTTTGTGATTTCAGAGTACAAACATGGAACATTTAAAACTGAAACAGAAGTGTGCTGATCCTTTGCTGCGTCACAAAGGTCAGTGTCGAAAGAAGAGTTTGAGAATTGTACCACAGGAACTTGTAAATAAGTTTCCCGATCTGCACTTAACACTACATCACAGACTTTGTAAGCAGTGTAGAGAACATCTTGAGTCCTTGCCTGAGAAAGGAATAGGCACTTTGAATTCAGACATAAATGATGATTCTTCTTGTAGTAGTGAACCACCTGAAGATCTTGAGAAAATTGAAAATGTTGACAAACTTCAGAGCAAAACCATGAGATGTGTACTTTGAATGCTTCTTTTGTTTCAATTGGTGAATCACCCATAAAAAAGAGAAAGCTTGTAGAGCAAAAGTCATATGGAGCTAAAAAACTAAGCAAGGTGACAGAGACAGTTAAGAAGAGAATGGAAACAGTTGCAGGAAAAGAGATTTCTGACTCACAATTTAAGGAGCCATCTGGAGATGTAGACTGTTTAGAAATAATAAATCAACTCAAGGAAAAATTCAAAAATGAAAATACTAAAAGAAGTGATAAAATAAAAATCCTCACTGTATTGCCCAAAAGTTGGAGCATTAGGAAAATTGCTTCAGAATTTAACACAACAAGGCATACAGCATCTATTGCTAAAAAAATAGTTGAAGAAAAAGGTGTCCTTTCAGACCCAAATCCAAAGGGTGGGAAAAGAATTAAACAGGATACTGTTGACGCTATTAAAGCATTTTATCTTTCAGAAGACATCAGTAGAACAATGCCAGGAAAGAAAGACTATTGTAGTATCATTGACAATGAAAGAGGAAGGATACATTTGCAAAAGCATCTTTTACTTTGCAATTTAAAAGAAGCCTATCATATTTTCAAAGAAAGAAATCCTTTGGTTAAGGTGGGATTCAGTAAATTTGCAGAATTGCGTCCAAAGCAGTGTGTTATTGCTGGAGCAACAGGAACTCACTCAGTATGTGTCTGTACAATTCATCAGAATGCCAAACTTATGTTTGTAGGAGCTGAATTAGAAAAACTAACTGCAAATGATGACACACCTATTAAGAATGTACGTCATTGTGTTGCCTTTATGGAATGCAATCCTGCCTCAGACAATGTGAACAATGTGGAGATCCATCAGATTTAAAAAACAGACTACTGGACATATTTACAAACAACTTCATTGATATCATAAATTTTAAAAAGTGGACCAATACAGATCGGTCAAATCTTGAATCAGTAGAACTGAATACAGATGAATATATTGACCAATTCTGTAACCAACTGAAAGAATACCAGATACATGACTTCAAGACAAAGATGCAAGCAACTTATTACCGTGAAACAAAAATGTCTTTGAAAGATGGTGAGGTCCTTGCTGTGTGTGATTTTGCTGAAAATTATTCCTTTATTCTTCAAGATGAGGTTCAGAGCTTTCACTGGAACAATGAGATGGCTACTCTACATCCATTTGTTATTTACTATAAAAAGGAAGATGAGATTGCTCACCTTAGCTTTGTTATTATTTCAGAGTGTAACATCCATAACACAGTTGCTGTACATTTGTTTCAAAAGCATCTGATAAAATTCCTAAAAGATAATATCTCATCCATCGGTTCCATCCACAAAATAATTTACTTTTCAGATGGGTGTGCAGGACAGTATAAGAACTGCAAAAACTTTTTGAATCTTTGCCATCACAGAGATGATTTTGGAATTGAGGCAGAATGGAATTTTTTTGCAACAAGTCATGGAAAGGGACCCTGTGATGGTGTTGGAGGCACAGTTAAGAGATTAGCTGCAAAAGCTAGTCTACAACGACCTTATGATGAACAGATCCTTACTGCAGAACAGTTATATACATTTGCAAGTGAAAATATTGTAAATATAAAATGTCATTTTTCAACCAATAAAGAGCATGAAGAGGAAAGCCAACTTCTCCAAGAAAGACACTCAACTGCAAGGACTATTGCTGGTACACAGAAATTACACCATTTACAGCCAGTTTCATTGACTTCTCTTAAGGTTAAACATTATTATTCAAATATTGAGAAAGTTACTGAAAAGAAGAAAGAAGTTGTGACTGAGGAGAAAATACATGGTTTTGTTACTGCTGCATATGATGGCCATTGGTGGGTGGCATATGTGCTGGAAAAGATACCAGAGAATAGAGAAGTAAAAGTCACATTCCTTCATCCTCATGGCCCAAACCCATCATTTGTGTATCCTGGTCGACCAGATGAATTAATCTTACCATATTCAGATATTCTAACACAAGTTGAGGCATCTACTACTAATGGACGAACATACAGGATTTGCAAAGAAGTTACTTTGAAGGCATCCAAAGCTTTGGCAGATCTACAGCACAGAAAGGTAAGAATTCAAAATTAAAATGGTCATGTAACTATATATACACTGCATACATTTTAAGTTGTGATAAATGGAAATCAATGAGCACTATACCTATACATATTGTATGTACATTTTAATATGTTATGTATTTGTTAATTAGGTAGCTATCTAGGTATACATTAAAAATTGTTTTCTCTTCTAGAAATCACAATAAATTGGGTGGCCCACAAGAATCTTGTCAACTACTGAAAACCATCACATACATGCACAACATACAGGTGAGGTGGGTAAAGAACAAATATTTAAAAATAAGCATTTGCTTGTTTGTAGAAGGCTGCAGATAGTATGTAGATATGGGTTGTATTTGTAAGAGATTGAGCTGACCTTAGACAAAAATGGTTACTGACATACAAGGTCACAAAGTCATGACTTTTTGACAATTTTTGTATAAAATGACTTTTTTCAAAATGTTGCTTGAATTCATTATTTTTTATACATTGAACTAGTTATCAGCCACTTACAGCTTCTTGGGATTTTGTTGTACATGACTCAAGGTATTAATGTAAAAAAATTGAATTTTTTAGGAGAAGGTATTTTTTTTTTATTCAAGGTCAAAGGTCAACTTTTGAAGGGATTTTTTTATTTTTCACAGTAGAGATATTTAACAAGAGACAATAAACAAGGGGCTACTAAAGAGCTTTAAAATGAGACCAAAATCAATGCTCTAGCTTTAATAGTTTTTTAGTTACACCGTTTTGAAAATAGTCATTTAACGCAAAAAAGGTCAAAATGTCACAACTTTGTGACCTTGTATCTCGGTAACCAAAGGTCAGTCAGCTCTAATAATTTGGGAATTTAAGTTTGGCATGTATATCTGCTATTGGGCCAAGTATGAGCAAAATTGAAAGGGGTGAGTGTTTTAGGTGGCTGACTTGACATGGAATGACCCACTGGTTAATATTGGTGGTCTTCTTGCTTATGGTTTTACTGCCATTTCAATGTATTTTGTCATGTCACAGAGAGACACTACACAGATGTCAAAGGGTTATCTTCACTAAGAAAGCAATCAGGTTTACTGAGCCAAAAGTAGGAGAATCTTGTAATATAAATGCAAGAGGTAATCCACAGCAAAGTAGTGTCACTGTGCTGATGAGAACTTTTAACATTCTTTAGTACAACATGATCAGCAGCATAAAACACTCATCACCAAGAAGAGGGGGATATCCAATGAGCAAATGTGAATGAGTCACATAAGTGTGACAAACACAGATAGTGCAGAATCACTTTCCAATGATGACATGAATGTGATGCAAGAGTGTAAAGCTTCACAATATGTTTGATATACAGTAATCTCCCAATTTATGTGGTAGATACATTCCTGAACCTTCATGCAAAGTGAATTCCACATAAATTGGGGGAACTATAACATAATTCAATGTGCTAAGTACAGGACCCCCAAAATTAAATAAAATTAAAATAATAATAATAATAATAATAATAATAATAATAATAATAATAAATAATAATAATAATCTGCCAAAAAAAAAAAAAAAATAGGTACTATACTTAAATAATAAATACATAAACTACTCATCTGTGAAAATAAAAGTAAAAATTAGTAATAATGTAATTTTATTTATTTATTTCTAAAAAAAAAAATTCATATTTTTTGGACTGCATTAATCTGAAAGCACATAAATGGGGGGTGCATAAATCAGGGGGTTACTGTATCCCAGTTATGCATCAGCCTATGCTAATTGAGCTTCAACATACCTGACTAACATTAAGACCATGCATGACAAAGGGTTTAAAAGCATCACATTTCATCATGGTCACATTAGAGAAACCAATCAGAAATATTTAGCATAGGTTATAACATATCCTAAAAAACCTATCACACCAAGTACAAAGTGGTGACTGGACAGGCATGTGACAATATATAGACCAACATTAAAAAATTCTGATCTTTTTTAATAATGCAAAGTTTCTGAAAATGCAGGAATAATGTTAAAAAAATAAATACATAAAAAAGTATCCAGCCTTGCCTGAGATCATTGGAACTGCAGTAAATTAAAATTAGTATTTTAATTATGATAATTAAAACTCACTCTAACAGACAGAGTTTATTTCCACAACAGTTTCAATGCCCACTGGCATCCTCTTCGGGTGGATAAAGAAAAACGAATGAACCAAAAACAAGAGGGAAAACAGCCCAGGGACCATTAAGAAATTTGCACCTAGGTTAGATCCCATTCTCCCGACAATGGAAGGGCATTTTTATTAAAGGGACCCCCGCTTATAAGTACATTCACACAAATTTAAAACTATCTTCTTGTCCTATACATACGGATTCTATTATTTCTTTACATAATTATTACATTTATTATTAAATTTATTACCAGGGGGTACATTTAATATTGCATTATTATTTATTACAGAAATTATAAATTTATTATTACATTGATTACACCAGTACACATTTGAAAACTTGTCGATCGATTTTTACAAACTAGTTGGTGATTCCATATAATTTGAGTGCGCTGATCTCAAAAATATAGTTAGTTTTTCCCTATCACATATGGTTTTCTTACTACAGGGTGTGTCATAAATCCCCCATTTATCCCCAAATGTGAACCATCTTATTGAGACCAACATTGTATTGCACATGCTAAACCATAAATTTTGTTATACACTACAGTAACGTTTACATAATAATGTAGGGTAAATATATATAACAACCAGTCCCGTTCCCAGCAAAATACTCTCTCCCCTCCCATCAATGGGTGGTTAACATTTGGGGACAGATGAGGTATTACAACACCCCTTGTAGCACGAAATCTTTAGGTGATAGAGTAAAACCTAATTAAAGCAGAATTAAATAGCTCCTAGCTCTTGGACAAGCATATTGCTTGTTTATGAAAGAATAAAAAAATAACAAAGAAACAAAATATATTTACCTTCTTTACTTGCAAACATTTCAGGACTTATTCCAAAGACTTAAGACTACGAAGGTAGATCTGACTAATGACGACTAAACCAGTGCTTCTTTGATATTTTCTTATGCTGTGCGTTAGGCTGATCTCGTTGCAGACACCAGCAGTAATCCGCCATCATATTTGTATGCCATTTTCCTTGATATCTTCTTTCCATGGTTTTGATGTCCTGGTGAAATCGTTCCCCTTGCTCCTCACTGACATCTCCGAGATTTTCGGGAAAACGGTCAAGATGCGAAAATAAGAAGTGAACTTTCAGGCTCATGTTGCAGCCTAAGGCGCAAAACTTTTTAAGCATATTTTCCACCAGTCTTTCATAATTTTGGCTTTTGTAGTTTCCCAAGAAGTTTTCAACATCATCTTTGAAACCAAGCCATGCTTCTTTTTCTTTATTGGTCATTGTGTTCAGGAAATGATCGTCTGTCAATAACTTTCTAATCTGAGGACCTATAAAAACACCTTCCTTTATTTTCTCGTAGCTAATCTTTGGATATTTTGAACAAATTTACTTGAAACACTCACCTTCTCTATTCAATGCTTTGACATACTGCTTCATCATTTGGTTCAACTAGATGTTCATGTAAAATGTTCTTTGATCCGGGTAAGATTCTCTCTAGGAGGCCAAGTTTTCCTCTTCCAGTGCTGGTCACGTGCTCGACTATCCCATTCGCAGATGAAACATGGCATCTTAGTGTATCCTGATTGCTGCCTAAGTAACATGCAAAGGACTTTGAGATCCCCACACAATATCCATCTGTGATTTTGATACTGAATTTTTTCCAGAAGCAGTTTCATGTTATCATAGATCTCTTTTAAATGAGTAGAATAGGCCACTGGGATTGATGCATATTTGTTACCGTTGTGCAGTAACACTCCTTTTAGACTGGTTTTAGAGGAATGTATAAACAACCTCCAGTCACTGGTTTGGTATTCAATGCCTAGCTTGCACACTAATCCTGTGATGTCCTTGCAAAATACCAAGGGACCATCTTCTTCGAAAAAAGACACGAAGTCTTTCTCATGATTTCTGTACCAAGCGAAGTATGTGTCAGATGCCAATAAATTGTTCTCCTGCAATCTAGACCCCAAAAGTTCTGCAGAGTCCTCAGGCAGATTCAAATCCCTGACTAAGTCATTTAGTTTGGCTTGGGTTAATGGTTTAGGAGGATCTCGGTCAGCTGTTGGCTGTTCATAATCATCATCATTGTCTGGATTTGGAGCTGAATCAGAATCTGAATTGTATTGATCCAGACTCTCGGGTGGGTGGGGAATAGGAACTTCTGGACCATGGGGTACTGGCCTTATTGCAGATGAAAGACTTGGGTATTGAAGGCTCTCTTTATTCTTTGCATTATAACCTTTAACATTGCAAGAACAGAAGTAGCAGTCATCAGTATGGTTTCTAGGCTTGCGCCATACCATAGGGATCCCAAATGGCAAACTTTTCCTTTGCTCCAATTCCTTAGTGCCACAACACACGTAAGACAAACCTTGTGTGGAGCCCAACTTTTGTCTTGATCTCCTAATTTAATTCCAAAATAAGCATGATAAGCTCTCTTAATGAAGGTCATTACATTTGTCCTTTGTTTTACAACAACATACCAACCACAAATATAACAAAATATGTCTGGACTATGGGTACATCCTCTAGAAGCCATTATTAAAATTTTAAAGACGTAATGTTAGAATTATCTATCTGAAAAATATGAAAAAACGAAATTAATTAAAGATAAAAAAGGTAAAAAATTACAAAATACCCCAAAATTGTTTTGCTAATAACTTTAAAACTGTGGGTGATAGAAAAAACTAGTAGCATTTTTGAATTCAGCACAGCGAACTGCTTCAGAATCACAACTCAAAATAAAGAAATTGATTTTCATGCAGACCGGTGTTATTACACTGTTGTTTATTATACAGAAATTGTAAACCGAAAAACGAATGAAAAAGGCGAGAAGGAAACAATCCAGAGACCATTAAGGAATTCGCACCTAGGCAAGATCCCATTCCCATGACCCCAGAGGGGCATTTTTTTATTAAAGGGTCCTGATTATAAGTACATTCGCACAAATTAAAACTATCTTCTAGTTCTATACATACAGATTCTATTATTTTGACATAATTACTGCATTTATTATTGCATTTACGTTTTTTAACATTTATTATTATTATTACCTTTACACTAATTATTACATTTATTTTACCTTTATTATTACATTTATATTTATTACTTCCATTACTTCCATTATTACATTTACATTTACTTTTATTATTCCATTTACATTTTACCAAAAAAAAAAAAAAAAAAAAGAACCAAAATGGAGTAAGGAAACAATCCAGAGACCTTTAAGAAATTCACACTTAGGTTAGAACCTGTTCACCCGATGCTGTAAGGGATTTTTTGACCAACAATCTCATTAAAGGGTCTAACTTACAAGTACCTTCGCACAAATTAAAATTATCTTCTTGTTCTATACATACAGATTCTATTATTTTTCTTTTGACATAATTATTACATTTATAAAGTACCTTACTTGATTCCCAATCTAGAGCATGATTATTTTGGCTGGTGTGATAAAAAATGGCATTATTAGTATTACAATTTCTGAAGGCATATTTGTGTTCTTCAATACAGGTTTCAATATTTCTTCGTTTCTCCTACATATACTAAATCACAACTTTTACAGGGAATGCTGTAGAGACAGGCTTGTTCCTGTTTTGCAACGTTATTCCTAACCAATTTACTTTTCACTGTAGACAAATATTATTACAACAGTGTAATAATTATAATCAATTTAATAATAAATTTATAATTTCTGTAATAAATAATAATGCAATATTAAATTTAATAAATTTAATAATATAAATGTAATTATGTAAAAAAAATAATAGAATCTGTATGTATAGAACAAGAAGATAGTTTTAAATTTGTGCGAATGTACTTATAAGCAGGCCCCTTTCATAAAAATGTCCTTCCAGTGTCGGGAGAACGGGATCTAACCTAGGTGCAAATTTCTTAATGGTCCCTGGACTGTTTTCCCTCTTGTTTTTGGTTCATTCATTTTTCTGTATCCACCCAAAGAGGATGCCAGTGGGCATCAAAACTGTTGTGGAAATAAACTCTGTCTATTAGGGTGGGTTTTAATTATCATATTTTGACTTTCACATAGAAAAAAAGTGAAGTTTTTTGCATTTAGTATTTTAATTAATTTCCATCAGTTATTTTATCCTGTAGCTACTAAAAGTACAACATAATGGACAGCCTTCTATTAATATGCTTAGAGTATTTCTTTCTTTTACTATTTATGCTACATAAAATACCCCTTCTGAAGCTGTTGCCTACTTAATTTCTTATAGGTACTACCCACCTACTGATCTTAAAACCTAGCTTAATATTTTATCTACGTCTCTTTAATTATTTCATTACACAAATTACATTTAATATCACTTCACACGCTTCACAATCATCTTGCAATCAATAATGATGAACTTATAATTTCCCTTCATATCATAATTGATAGTAGTTTTTCAGATTTATGAGAAATACAATTTGAAACACCGAGTTTACAACAATAAAAATCTCTTGTATACATGTAACTAGTGATTCCAATAGTTAGTATAGAGGTGAGCCACAGCAAACTTATGACCCAATCTATCCAAATTTCTGTACCTGACTACATTTTGGCAGACCACTTCTTACACAAATTCTAACATCTGTAAACCATACTTCTTATGTGACTATCTCTTATTATATTTTTTTATGCAGGAAGGAGGGATCAAGGGCAAATGCCAGCAAAAACATCCCCCCAACCCCAAAGAGGAAAAAAAAGGCAAAATTAAGTCACAGGGTTTTCCAGAGACCTAGACACACTGCATTTGAAAGTTTGGAGGTCATAAACAAGGAGAAAGATGGATTGAGGAAGATTGTTCCAGAGTTCACCGGTTGAGTAGATGAAAGATTGAAAATACCAATTAAACCTTGCATTAGAGACTTGGACAAGAAAGGAATGAGAATGTGTTGAAAGTTTGGTACTGCCAAGGAAAAGAAGTACAGTACCTCAAAAGGCCTTGCAGCCCATACTGAGGAGGTACCAATGGCAATGGGTGCCATGGAAAATTTTCTACACCCTCAAATAGTGTGCAAGATTCGGTCTAACCTTTTCTTGAACTGATCCACAGAGGAACTGTTCACAACTTCTGAAGGTAACCTGTTCCACGTGTCACAGATCTTATACGTAAAGTAATTCCCACACACACTAGTCCTAAACCATTTCAAATCCAACTTCCAACCATTGTTGCGAGTTGGGTTATCATTTAAACTAAACATGCTTCTAAAATCAACATCTTTGAACCCCCCTAAGAGCTTAAAAACCTCAATCAGTTGACTGTGCAGCCTCTGAGTTTCCAGCGAAAACAAGTTCAGGGTGCGTAAGCATCGATTGTAGCCCATATGCCTAACGGAAGGAATTAACTTTGTGGCCCTCACCTGCACTCGCTCCAGCCTCTCAATATCTTTCCTGAGGGTGGGCAACCAGAACTGCACTGCACTGCATACTCCAGGTGTGCCCAAACCAGGGAATTGTACAGAGAGAGCACAATCTCCTTGTTCCAAAACTGAAATTGCCTCCTGATATAACCCAACAGCTTCTGGGCTTTCTTTTCCACCTCTACGCACTGTTTCATAAACTTAAGGTCACTGCTAATTAGCACACCCAAGTCCTTTTCCAAATCAGTTGTCTCGATATTACTCCCCAACATCAAGTAGTCCGACTTGGGATTGGCGTAACCAATGTGCATCACCTTGCATTTACCCAAGTTAAACGGCATTTGCCATTTTTTGGACCACTCTCCTATCCTACCTAGGTCTGCACGCAGTTGCTCGATTGCTTCCGGCATCCCAACATTGGCCCCAAGCTTGGTGTCATCAGCGAATTTGGCAATCTGACTGACAATGCCACCGTCTATATCATTTATGTAAATGATAAACAGCAGCAGCCCCAAAACGGAACCCTGAGGAACCCCGCTAGTGACCGAGGCCCAACCCAAACTAGCCCCTTTAATTACAACCCTCTACCGCCTATTCTTCAGCCAGTTTTCAATCCACCTACCTACTTCCCCACCAATACCCAGCGCGCACACTTTCGCCATTAGCCGGCAGTGAGGTACCTTATCAAAGGCTTTCTGAAAGTCGAGATAAAGTATATCAATCGCCCTACTCTTATCATACTCACTCAACATGATGTGGAAAAACTCGAGCAAGTTGGTGAGACATGACCTATGCCATCTAAACCCATGTTGGGAGTCCTCAAGCAGCTTGTAGGAATCCAAATGGTCAACGATCCTATCCGCTATTATCCCCTCTAATAATTTACCTACAACTGAAGTGAGACTAATGGGATGATAGTTCCCTCCAGTCACCAGGCCCATCTCCAACGATTTGTTGAAGACTGTAGCCAGGTGGGGAGCCACCTGGTTGGCACCTCCCGCAACACTCTGGGGAGGGGAGAAACTGGTCTGGCCCTGGAGCCTTAAACGTGCACAGTTTGTCTATTCTATCAGCAACAACTGTTGCGGTACATTGAACACTATCCAGGCCAGCACCTTCATGCCTGATTGATGCCTGGCTCGGGGATGATGCGGGTGTCCTCCCTGGTGAACACTCCCGCAAAGTATTCATTAAGCACATTGGCGATGTCCACGTCGGAGGTCCGCAGAATGCCGCTTCGGTCCTTTAACGGACCTATCATCCTTCTATTGGGCTTTCTACTATTAACAACTGAAGAACTCCTTGGGGTTCCCCTTGCAGAGGCTTGCCACCTGTAGTTCTTCATTACATTTTGCTAGCCTAACCTTCGCCTTCACTTTCCTACACAGGCGGACATACACTTCAGTGTTCCCATGGGAATGATTGGCCTTCGCCCTCATATACGCTACTTTCCTATTTCAGATAGCTGAAGCAATGTCATGATTGAACCACTTAGGCTGTGGGGTCATTCTCTGTCAGATCAACCAGTGCCTAACACCCTCATCTCTCAGATTTTGCTGAAATTTGGTTTATAGGGAGTTTATGGGCCCTGAATCCATTTCTGAAATTATAAGGTCAATCCAACCAACGGTTCAAGAGATATGACCTCGGGAAATTTGAGGTCACTTGCGAGGTCACTAACATTTGGCGACCCATAACTTGGGTAATAATGGTCACAATTATATAAAAGTATATATATTTAGAATCAGAAAACGACAAGGAATCCAAATATGCAAGTTTTAGAACTCTAGGTTGAAAAATAAAAAAGTTACACTGTAACCAAAATTTGAGGTCACGATTTGACCTCTGGGGTATCAAATGAGAATTTTTTTTTAAATGTAAAAAATGAAGGCATAGGCATTGGCTATTAGAATCAGCAAAAAAATGTTTGTTTATGTTAGTATTTTCATGTAACTAACATATAAGTGAACACCATATTCATAAGTTGTGCGTCAATTCTACCTATTTTTTCACACAAGCTCATAATTTGACCTATAGAAATTAAAATTACATTTTTTTAGATATAAAAACAAAGGCAAAAAATGTAAAATTGTATTTCACTGCTAATCTACACTGGCAATAATAGTTATAATAGTGAAAGGGGAAGACCTACTTAGAGGATTCATGTGCTAGCCTAATACAATTTTTGCATGCTCGATGCTCTCATCAATTCTTTTTGTGGAAAAATGTATTGAATTCTGCTGCCTCCTCTTAGGGTAGGACAACTCATTACAGTTAATATATGATGTCCTGGCACTGCACATGAATCCTTGTTTGATGGATAATAATATGCACTTGATCCTGATGACCCAGAGGGATGTAGAAAGTTCACAGTGAAATCATCAAACTCTTCACAATATTCCTCCACAATTCCATACCAAACTTGCATGTCATAAATGCAGCCAACATACTCTCCTGGTTTGACACATTTTAGGTTACCAAGCATTGCAGGTTCATTAGTAAAATGACTTTTCCTTATTCTTTTTTTCTCCAATGCCACTTGAAATGGGATACACCATCAGTTCTTCCTTGTTTAGGGGAACAAATCTATGATATTTCTGAGTTCCAGGAATAGCCCTACTATCCTTGAATCGATGTTCCAACCGTTCTTCTGCATCTTTCAAATCAGCTGTAGTTACAAAGAAAAAATTTATCTTCTTGCTCAAGTTTTCTTCACAAAACTGAAACATGTGTTCTGGTGTAAGAATTTGCCTCTCTGTAGTTCTCTGCAAACTGGCACGAGCAGTAGCTCTTTTCACTGTTCCTCCAATCCCATCACATGCATTTTGCCATGGGATGTAGCAAAGAAGTGCCATTCACAAGACAGACCAAAATCCTCTTCATGGTAACAGAGATTTGTGAAGTTGTATCTGTTCTTATATTGGCCAGCACATCCATCTGAGAAATAGTGCACCTTCTTCAATTGTGGGCATCTGAATTTAACATATGTCATAAGCTTCAATATGAATGAGTAAACCATTATAGTGTTGTGTTTTAGTGATGCAGATAAGAAACAGACACTAAAATGGCTAAGTTCCTAGTCTGCAGATGATCTATAATAGATGACAAAAGGGTGAACTGTACACTGTGAATTGTCCCAGTGAAACCCTTGGGCAGCATCCTGGACAATGAAAGAATAATTCTCAGAGAAATCACCTACTATAACTACCTCGCTCTGAGGTGGTAGTGTTTCTTTCAACTGCTTGAAGTACTGTGATTGTTGCTGAGCAACAAAGTGATGACGAACCATGCGGGATATTTTCATGCTTAGGGATGATAAGTATTCATGAAGTGGCTCCACCTTATCAACCATTGTACAACGGTCAACAGTCACCCATTGCTTGTAAGATATTTCATTTGGAGCTGATTTCACACTGTCAAGTAACTCAAGAAAATCCATGACACCCTCTTCTCTTGGGCAATCATTGCAAAGTTGCATCATGCAAGTCTCTCTTTCTGTACTGCAGACACTGTAATCCATAAGATCCTTGTATGAAAGACCTCTTTCTCCCAATGCAGTCAGCTGCAATTTTGGATTTTGATGGTATGTGCAGACACAGACAGAATGAGTCCCACCACTACCGGCAAGCACACAATATGATGGCCGTAATTTTGCAAATGTGGAAAATCCTATTTTGGGATTCTTTTCATCATTTTTATATAGTTCAAACATCTCTCTTAAATTCCCGAGGAACAATCGTTTTTGCACCTTCATTGCACCTTCAGCACTGATAACTTTCACGCAATCCTTTTGGCCAGGACACATACGACTAACCTCTTCTGACTCATAGAATCTTCTAACTATATCTTTGTGTTCTTCAGATATCACTTTTCCTTTGCTCATTAGTGGAATCTTCGGAAGGATTCCATGTTCTGATTTAAGTGAACGGCTTCTTTTCACCATGTATGTTGTAGTTTGAAAGAAACTAGCTGTTTTTTCAATTGTGTATGGTGAGAGTGTCAATATTTGTAGTTTGTGATGGTGACATTTGCTCTCCAGGAATGACTGTTTCAATTCATTCATTAATTTGTCTAGATGTTTTTCAGATTTAGTTTCAGGTTTTGAAGTATCACTTACCTCCTCAGTAATTTGAACACCATAACTGAGTTCTAGCCTCTCCTTCAGGTGTTTCTGAGCAGATGATAGCTTACCACGAGCCTTGCGCTTTTTCTGGCTTAATGACAGCCCTTCTGAAAAGAACAGAAAAAAAGGTTTCACACACCTGAATATTAGTAATTAAATATTAATTATAGTACCTTAAATGCTATATAATTGGCTATATAGTAGATCAAACAGACCTTGTAGTAAAGTATAAGTTATTATATTAATTTATTACTTACTTTTTTTAACTGGTGTTTGGTCCAGAAATGCTAGAACTGGTTCAACTGAAGTTGAAGGATTTTCCTTTATCAATCAATCACTGTCATTGTCCAGATCTTGAATTGAAGAGATGTTACTCAAGCCACTGATAGTAGATGATTCATTTGAATCCTGCTCAGACTCGTTGTTTTCAGTGGTACTAAGTATAGTGGGGTTTTTCATTATCAGTGTCCAGCAGTTCACACACAACAATGAGTCTTTTTTCACTCTTCCAGCATATTTTTCAACAAGAACATCAGTCACTTTTCTAAGATTGATTGTTATGCGTTTCTTATGTTTTTGAATAGGGTCCTGGCAGTATTTCAAGTGCCGAACCATTGTATTTTGATCTGTAAAGATATAGGATTTACAATTAGGTAATATATATTTTTTAGAAAATATATAGCTATACACACTTAATATTTTACGCCTTGATAGTCTCTGAGGCTCATTAAAACACCATACCCACCAGCCACCCACAGTGCTGGCTGGAACTGTACTAACCTGTAGACAAAGAATTTTGCAACTATCTGTGTTAATTCTGCACTTAGACAAGTAGCAACATGTTTCAACAGGTTTGTTTAGGCTACATGTGAGCTTAGTCTTCCCCTTTCACTATTATAACTATTATTGCCAGTGTAGATTAGCAGTGAAATACAATTTTTATTAAATTCTTGGAGCTTGAGGTCAAATTGATAGCTAAGATATAAAAATTCCTTGAAATGACAAGCAATTTATAAATATGGTGTTCACTTATAAGTTAGTTACATGAAAAGTACCAACATAAACAAACTTTTTATGATTGTTTCTATTAGTCAAGAACTCTGACTTTGTTTTTTATATCTATAAAAAATGTAATTTTAATTTCTATAGGTCAAATTATGAGCTTAAGTGTGAAAAAATAGGTAGAATTGACGCACAACTTATGAATATGGTGTTCACTTATATGTTAGTTACATGAAAAATACTAACATAAACAAACTTTTTTTTGCTGATTCTAATAGCCAATGCCTATGCCTTCATTTTTTACATTTAAAAAAAAAATTCTCATTTGATACCCCAGAGGTCAAATCGTGACCTCAAATTTTGGTTACAGTGTAACTTTTTTATTTTTCAACCTAGAATTCTAAAACTTGCATATTTGGATTCCTTGTCGTTTTCTGATTCTAAATATATATACTTTTATATAAGTATGACAATTATTACCCAAGTTATGGCTCGCCAAATGTTAGTAACCTCGCGAGTGACCTCAAATTGCCCGAGGTCATATCTCTTGAACCGTTGGTCGGATTGACCTTATAATTTCAGAAATGGATTCAGGGCTCACAAACTCCCTATAAACCAAATTTCAGCAAAATATGAGAGATGAGGGTGTTAATTTCAATTTTTTTTGGTTGATCTGACAGAGAATGACCCTGTGTTGAAGCAGGGGTGACTGGTTTTGAGGGTATGGCAGCAGACTGCAGCACCATAAACTCATCCCGGAATGCACTCCACACTCCCTCAACATCGCTGCCAACCTCTAACCCCGTCTCACGTACGCTATCCCGGAGGCTAACAAAGTCCCCCCGCCGGAGATCGAGCTTACTGTCTCTCGAGTTACTACGCTTCACCCGAGGGACGCACACACGGAACCTAATCAGACCATGATCACTCCCACCCAACAATTTATCAACAGTGAGGCCAGTGATGAGGTTGTCTTTGGTTGTGAATACTAAGTCTAGAATGCTTTCACCTTGTGTAGGCTCATTGACCCACTGAGTGAGGAAGTTCTCATCAGCAAAGTCAACTAGCCTCCTCCCTTCAGCATCAGCAGTCCTGTTTTCCCACTTTATGCTGCGACAGTTGAAGTCTCCTAAAACTACACACACCCTATCCCTTAGCAGGCTACGGAGTTCAGTGTACAGGGCTGTATCCTCCTCGAGGAGGAGATGCGGAGGTCTGTACACCAAGATTAACCTATAGTTCGTCCCTCCCACATTCAGATCGACGCCAAGCAGCTCCTGTTCCGACTGGAACTGGCAGTCAACCAGACTCAATGTGCCCCTCACGTATATTAGTACCCCTCCCAATGGTTGTGGTCTTTGCGAAACATTCTGTAGAGAGAGAGAGAGATTGAAGACAGTCAGTAAGAGGCTGGGAATTGATGATAAAAAGCCTTTGATTAGACCCCTGTACAGAGACAAAAGAAAAGAAACTGTGGAGCCAGTAAAGAACACCTAACCTCTTAGAAGGTGCTTAGAAGGTCTGGTGCTAGTGTGTCTGAGCAACTGATACAAATACAATGAGAAAATGGTAGCTGTTTTGGAAAGAAAGTAGATATGATCTTTGATCTTTCCAGGAAAGATCATAAGAAAAGGAAATGCGAAGAATGTTAAGTTAAAAGGAAGGATTGAGTTGTGTACCGTTAAAGGTAAGGGGATAGTTGTGTGGAAGATTGTGATGAGTAGAGATGAAGGAACAGAGTTTTTGAAGCATTTAAAGTCAATGCTTTTCTCTGCCCCAATAAGAGAAAGTAGCTGGAAAGATGCACCTCTGCAAAGCATGGAATGACTGTTGAGAGGGACACTTTGTGAAGTGGGTAGAGAAGTGAAGAGTGGAATCATTGGCATAGGAGTGGATAGGACAGGAAGTGCAAATTAACAGATCATTGACAAGTAAAAGGAAATAGGTGGGCAATAGGAGAGCCTTGAGGAACACCACCATTAATAGCTTTAGGAGAAGAACAGTGGCCATCTACAGCTTCAGCAACAGATCAGCCAGAAAGGAAATTAGAAATGAAGGCACAGGGAGAAGGATAGAAACTGAAGGAGGGCAGTTTCAAAATTAAAGATTTGTTCCAGACCCTATCAAAAACTTTTGGTATGTCTAGTGCAATAACAAAAGTTTCACCAAAATCCTAAATGGAGAGATAGCCTATGCAAGAAAATTACCAGTAAAGAATCCCTTGCAGAACCCATACTGATGATTTGAAAGAAGATTGTGAGAAGAGAGGTGTTTAAGAACCTTCCTATTAAGGATAAATTAAAAAACTTTAAAAAGGCAAGAAATCAAAGCAATTGGATGATAGTTGGAAGGTTAGGAGTGGTCACCCTTGTTTGGAACAGTCTGAATGAAAGCAAACTTCCAGCAGGAAGGGAAAGTAGCTACCAAATTAAAGGCAAAGGCGAAAGAGTTTGCTTGGGCAGGGTGTCAGCACAGAAGCACAGTTCTTGAGAACAACAAGAGGGGCACCATCAGGACCATATACCTTCCTGGAGTTGAGCCCAGATAAGGCAGAAAAAACCTTTTTGAAGGAGGTTCTAATTTCAGATCTAATTAAGTCAGAGGGAGTAGAAGATGGAGGAACAGCAGTGGAATCATCCAAGGTTGAGTTGGAGGAGAAAGTTTGAGTAAAGAGTTCAGTTTTATCAGAAGAGACAGCAACTAAGCCATAAGAATGGAAAAGGGGAAGGAGAGAAGTAGTAAAATTGTTGGAGAGGTTCTTGGCTAGGTGCCAGAAAGAGAGAAGAATTAGAATTGAATAGATTTTCACATTTTTGTCAGATGAAGGAACTATTGGCAAGTCAAAGAACAGATTTTGCATGATTCTGGGCAGAAATATAAGCTAGGTGAGAGAAAGGAGTTGGATGGCAACAGTACCTTTTGAAAGCCTCCTATATTGAGCTACAGATCCTGGTAAGAATAAATACCTGGGAGGAATTTACTGTATTCAACTTTGAAACCATACTGTTTTTATTGCAACAGAGGGCCTTTGCAAAGATGGAAGAATGTCATCTAAAGATACTTTACCCAAAAATTTTCCAATGACTTATGAATCAAATGCAATTCTGATGACATTCCATAATTGTAATGTTAAGCTAGCCTAAATCAAGATTTCAAAAGTAAACACAATTGTCAAATGAACTCCTTTTCTATTTGAGCCTAACTGAATTCCTTATTTATTATAGTCTGACATCACAATAATTTTATGGGACGATTTTATTAGCTTGAATTTTGTCTGGCATTTAATAAGAACTGAGGTTAGAATTTACTGATTAAATACCTTATCTTCCACAATTTCTGCGGTTATTAATTAACTGTTGCAGTAATTTTTTGTTCATCAAATTTTAAACCTTGTTCTGATATATTCCAAAATAATTCATTTAATTTATTTTACAAGAAAAGTTTTTCCTCATAGTTTAGTTTCATTAGCTCATAAAAGCAAGGTAAATTTGCAATTTTTTCAAATGGACACTCGCTTGTTCTTAATATATAGTCTTGATATCTGATGTAAAAATATTTTACTCCTTTCAATTTTTGTGAAATTCTAACTGTATAAATTTCATACTGTTCTTTTGACTACTACATTTTAGTTTCATTACTATCACTAACCTGTTAGCCCACTATATGGGTTTACTTGATTCTTCTACACGTAGTATTCTGATCTTCAAAAAATTTTAGTGTGTCTCGCAATTTATCCATACAGCCAAAAGACACCTTCCTTGTTGAATGCACTAGCTACTGGTTTACTATCTTCACCAATTACTTTGCAAAATATTTCTTACAGCAACCAATTCCTGTGAAACAAATTCCTCTTATATTTTTCTCAACCAATTCATCAGTTAAATAGTTACAGGTTTCTTCTTGGTTAATCAATCTTTCATGCATCTACATTTAAATAATCTTAGCAATGATCTATTCAATACCCAATGAAAATAAATATTACTTCCATTAGCAATAACCATCATTTTATCAATATCATCACTATTAATACCACCACTGTACCAATGCCATCATTGTATTAATACCACCATTGTACCAATGCCATCATTGTATCAATACCATCATTGTACCAATGCCATCATTGTACCAATACCAATACCTCACATTCCAATATTTTAAAAATACTAAGTTTTTTACAATACAGTACTCACAAATGTAATCTAATCACTTCCACAAGCCAAAAGAATCAGTCAGTACCTTTTCAGTACCGTAGCAATAAACAAATTAATATATGGTCCTAGTTGTCCTGTGTCCATATCTATCTCAGTGGATAACACTTTTTTCCTATAAGCAAAGTGAAGACATTAATGTCAGGGATTCAAATCCTGATGATGCTGGTAATATTAATACAGAAGTTAGCACAATGGGTGCATCAGCTGACCAGAGTGTTGTGGCAGTTTCTGATCCTCCTCACTGATTATTATTACAGGGTTCTTGTTTAAAGGGTTCTATAACTATTATTTGTAAGAAACTATTATGGAAGACAAATTAGGATAATGGAATATTTTATATTAGAATTCTTTGCAAAATATTAATTTCAAGTCAATTAATCATCATTAATCTATTAACAAAATACTGTAGTACATATACTAAGTTTGAACTAAATACAGTCGACCCTGCTATAACGCGCAGGATGCATTCTGGAAAAACAGTACATTATGCAATCACACGCTGTGACAAGCTTCTTTTTACATAGGAATATAATGTTATAAGTCAGGGATGCATTTTTTCAAAATTATTTTTTCCTTAAAATTCAATTTATCAATTGTTCAAATGCTTTTACCAACATATATTAGAGTAAAAAATTCTATTTGAGAAAGTTACAAACGAAAAAATACTACTAAGTACAGTAAACGCATGTTACAGTAGGGTGTGTCAATTTTGTCAACTTTTTTCAAATCAATTTTGGTAGTGAAAATATAGTGTCTTTTCATGTCAAAACTTGAAATTCGCCAACCAAAATGAAATAAAATAACCATTACCTACAATTTTACCTTAAAGTTTCAGAAATTGACTCTTTTACTAAATAACACTGGTATGCATCAATTTTGCTGTCAAGGGTTTTGTAAGTGATTCTTATAGTTTTTCCTGCTGATTTCGAATCTGCAATCCATTTTTCTCAATCAGCTCAGGTTATCCGGCTATGGCCTCATAAGTAAAATAGAATTTTTTGTGATTTTGTCAAAGCGGAATTGGAACAGTAACATCTATCATCACTTGTTTCACTTGTATAATATCTTTTTTTACTTTTCAGGGATAGAGATAAAATATTTCATAATGAATAGAGCGTGTAAAAATGATCCCAATAGATTCTGCTACATATGTGGGACGGTTACCATGCCAAATAACCAGTCCCAAATCACTAAATTTGTGGAGACAATGTATAGAGCATACTTTGGAATTAAACTAGGGGACCATGACAAAAATTTCGCCCCTCATATGTGCTGCAAGACGTGCATTGAAAATTTGAGAAGATGGAGCAAAGGCAGAGCGAAATCTTTGCCTTTTGGAATTCCCATGATTTGGAGAGAAGGAAAGGATCACGTGACATTGCTATTTCTGCATGACAAACCTCCAAGGTGGGCTTATAAATTTATTTTTCTTAAATATTTTGAAATCCTCGTATGAAACGACATAATATTCACCATAATGTAATATTCACCATATATAGCATAATATTCACCATAATGGTAATCATACATTTACATATTGTTGTAGAAAATACATTTACACATACATTTTGTTATACAAGTTACATTTACATATACAATGATTGTATATTTTCTTTCTTTTTCATTCATATTGTCCCCAAAGGGACAATATGAATGAAAAAGAAAAAATATACAGACTCCATCGACCTATTTCATATCTTACAGACCGCAGCCTTCCCTCACGAGCCGCCACTGTCTGAATGCTTCTTCTATTTCATATGCAAGTTTTATATCCATGTTTCTGTGTTTCTATTTTCAGGAGTTAACAAGAAGAATAAACACATTGTTGTATACCCTGACATTCCTTCTGCTATGAGACCTGTACCCCATGGTCCTGGAATTCCAATACCCGACCCACCTCAAACCCTGGACTTCGATGATTCTGATGATGAATCAATGACCAATGCCAATGACCAGTCCGTCATATATACCTCAAAATACCGCTTCAAATGAGCCGAGGCCTCTCAACCAGGCCAAACTTAATGATCTTACCAGGGATTTAGGACTTTCCAAATTAGCTGCCGAGATCTTGGGCTCACGACTTCGAGAGGACAACTTGCTGGCTCCGGGAACAACATTCTCCTGGTATAGGAAACGAGAGGAAGAATTCCGCAAGTTTTTTGCAGTGCACGAAAATACCTCTTCCTTAGTGTACTGCTGCAATGTTGAGGGGCTAATCGAATCCTTGGGCCTGCCATATAATGCATCAGAATGGAGGCTATTTATAGACTTGTCTAAACGAAGTTTGAAAGCAGTACTTCTCAACATTGGGAATAGGGTTGCATCAGTCCCTGTAGCACATTCCGTACAACTTACTGAGAGCTACGATAACATGAAAATTTTACTGGATGCTCTCGTATACGACCAACATAACTGGAGGATCTGTGGAGATTTGAAGGTAATACTAATATCATAAGTAAACTATTGCTATTGACTATGTTGTTTTTCCAAAGGTTATTTGAGAGCGTATAAGAACACTTAACTTCCCCACAGAAGTGATACAGTCCAATGCATAGATTTTTTTATCTGATAGAACAAATTCTCTAAATTCTTTAAATATTTTCATTTTTTTTCAGATTGTGGCATTTGTATTGGGAATGCAAGGGGGATACACAAAATACCCATGTTTCCTCTGCAAATGGGATAGCCGAGCGGATGAGAAGCACTATGCACAGCGTGAATGGGCATCCAGAGAGAATTTTGAACCTGGGTCGCATAATGTCGTTTCAGTGCCCCTTGTACCACCAACAAAAATTTTGCTCCCACCACTTCATATTAAGCTGGGCTTGATGAAAAATGTCATCAAATCAATGAATAAGGAGGGTTCAGCATTCCGATATCTCAAGAGTAAATTTCCTCATATATCTGATGCTAAACTAAATGCTGGGGTTTATGATGGTCCTCAAATTCGAACTTTGATCAAGGATACTCAGTTCAAAAATGCAATGACTCCAACTGAAAAGAATGCCTGGCAGGCATTCAAATCAGTTGTCACTGATTTTCTTGGCAAGCGTAGAAGTCCAGAATACGAGTCCATTGTCAAAAACTTGATGGAACCTTTCAAAGCTCATGGGTCGCGCATGTCCATAAAAATGCACTTTTTGTGGTCCCACTTGGACTATTTTCCTGAAAATTGCGGGGATTATAGTGAGGAACAGGGTGAATGATTTCACCAAGATATCAAAATAATGGAAGAGAGGTACCAGGGAAACTGGGATATCAATATGCTGGCGGACTATTGCTGGTGTTTGAAGCGAGACGTGCCCGAAGAAAAACATAGATGGAAAGCCAAAAAAACTTCATTCCTTCCTCAATAAACTTTTTTCCATATTCACTGTATGAATAAAAGTATTTATTCACACAATGTTTTCATTTTTCATGAGTGTTCTTATAATATTACTCGTATCTACAGTGTTTAAGCTAAAAAAATCAATAAATTTGGGGATAAAATTGGACTTATAATAAATGGCCAATAGAGAAAAACCAATGTCATTTTCGAATTCAGCATGGTCGAATTATATAATATGAGTTGAAAAAACCCTCACAGCAGACAAAAAAATTAAATATGCATACCAGTGTAATAGGACATAAATTGATTAACTATTCATCTGTCACAGAATTATCCCACTGATCGCATATGGAGTGTTTTCAAGGTCATATAGTTGTTGTACAATGTACAAGTCACAACATGACAGAGCTGTGACTAGCGCCGCTAAAACTAGCAGCGCTAAAAAGCGCCACTAGTTTTTTAATAGTGCCACCACTAGCATCGCTATATTTTCAAACTACTAGCGCATTTACCAGCGCTGCTAGTTTTTTAAATAAAAATTAACACTATGCAGTAGCGCTAATTTTTATTTCAAAAATGAATTTAAAGTCCTTCTATTCCAAAACTGAAGACCATTGTTGAAGATCCACAGCACACATGCCAACCGCTTGCAATGGCTCTTGTGAATGGCATAGAAAATCGTTTCCAACAAGCATTCAACAACAACAATTACATCGCTGCCGCTGCCGCCCATCCTAGCTTTAAACAGATATGGATTGATTCACTGGAGAAGAAGGAAGAGGTGCGGCAAATGTTGACGACTCATCTTGCTGACTGCATGAAAAGTGACATGGAAATTAGGCTAATTAGCACACCCGAAGCTGCCGGTTCCAGCACGGAAGAGGAAGACAATTTGTTCAGTTGTTTCGAAAAAGATAGTAATATGCATAAAACTATTCTACAACAAAGTAATGAACAAGTATGTGTTTTATCAAAACAGCCTTCCACTAAGAAATGTTTCAAAGCAACAGACTATACATCTTCCTTCCCTTCCGATTCACTCAAAAAACTATTTATCCGATTAAACACTTCAATTCCATCAAGTGCAGCAGTGGAAAGGATTTTTTCGACAGGAAGAGATATATTAAAGCCGAAAAGGTCCTCGTTGTCCGATTCAAATTTTGAAAAACTGTTGTTACTAAAATTAAATAAATAATTGTCCTAGGTCATTGTAATAAAGTACTACTGAAACAAGTTGATACCTAAATTAGCTTGATTATATTGTATTGTTTTTTCCTACTTGATTTGAATAATTACAAATATATTACTTGAAATACTTCTGTTGTATATATGATATATCAAATAATTAAATAAAAGAAATGTATTGTTTTCTATGGTATTAGGTATTTTTTATTTGTTATAGCTAGATTTAAATAAATATACTGGATTTAAATAAATAAAAAGCTTTGGTTCTATAGTATAATTGTTTCATTTAAACATTGTTTTTGACAATATTACTGCATAGAAGTGTAACTAACATAATAAGTATTTTTTATTTGTTATAGCTAATATTGAAAACTAGCGCTAGTGCTAGCGTCGCTAAATTTTGAAATGACTAGCGTTAGCACTAGCGCCGCTATTATTTTGCCTCACTAGCGCTAGCGCTAGCGGCGCTAGTTTTCATGAGTAGCACGCACAGCTTTGCAACATGAATAGAACTGTCCCTCAATCTCAGTCCTCAGTTGCCTCTTAGATGTCATAGATGGTGGTTTGCTGTTATTGCTCTTGTACCTACTTCATAGTTATTCTACTAGACGAATACTACAGTTTAACTGTAAGTATGGATTATTGATTATTACAATTATTTATTATTATCATATTCTTGTCTAATTATGTTGTAATCCCATGAAATATTTTTTTATTGAATTTTAGAACATCGAATGACTAAACTTTGAAACATCGTAATTGATATAAAATACTTAAATGTTTTTCTTTCTTTTCAGATATTCCTAAGATGCCAAAATTGATGACAAGAGGTCAATCGTCATGCCACTTGAGCCCGTTAGTCGGTACAGGCAAGGAGCTTCCCGTATCAGAACTACCAACAGTGCGAGACATGCTGAGACTAGGGTTACTCCTTCGTGAACAAAATACAAAGGATAGAAGGAACTACACAGAGAAAGCTCATAAGGGACATGATTCCCCCTCTTCTGCATCAGTGGAAAAAGCTAATGTGTTATTCAAACCACCTGTACTCAATCAGTATAGAACTATTGAGCTAAAATTAACAAAGCTGTGGCACAAAGCAGTTGAGACATCACTTGGTAAGGGAAAACTAGCAAGGAAAAATAAATTTCTGCACACACTTGATACTACTCTTGACATTTTTAACTGCCAGTGTCCCATAGAGTTGTGTTCTGAAGCCAATTGTTCTCCCTCATGCAAAAGAGAACCTCACCTTCACATTGATTGTCGCTGTCCTCGTGAGAAGAAGATCCCTGTTTTGGAGCTGGCTTTCATAAAGGCGCAGAGAACAAAGGCAGGAGGCCAAGGAAGTATGCAGATGGTTCGGCAGATTATTCAGAAACCAAAAAACAGATTGTTATTGCTAAGAAAAAAGAGAAAATCCGAGAGAGGGAAGAAAGGAAGAAAAAGAAGAGTGAAGAAGCCACCCAAAGAGATGAAGAGCTCTATCAAGAGGTTTCTCACTTCTTTGAAAGCTCTTCAGATGAACAGAAAGAAGCAACATCAGATGATAGCTCCAAAATGCCATCTGAACCTTCGCCGAAGAGAATGAAATACAACACTAAAGACATCTCAAACATTGCCCTTGCCAGTATTCGCCACCATACGGGGCTACGAGAGACTGCAGAGATTGCCACTGCCGCTTGGATAGATGCAGGCCTCATCAGCCAAGAGGATACATCCTCAGTGATAGATCATAATAAGATAAGAAGAGCACAAGAAAAAATAATTAAGGAAATATCTGATCAGCATGAAAAAGATTTGGAGGAAGGTCTCTCTTGCCTTTTGTTTGATGGAAGAAGAGATGACACAAAAGTTCTCCTAGAGGTAGAGAGAATGGACAAAGTTTCCCAGTCTCATCAAAGAAGAACACTACTCGCTGTGTTCCGAACCTGGTGGCCGCTATTTGTTTCACTTTGTTCCTGAAGCAGAAGTAGAAGGCAAGAAACATGCAGAGGCAATTGCTGATCAAATAATATGTTGGCTTCAAGAAAGAAGACTTGACAGTTCACTGCAGGCCGTTGGTGGAGACTCAACTGCAGTGAACACTGGATGGCAGGGCGGTGTTATGACGCATTTAGAGAAAAAACTTGGAAGAAGGCTTGTTTGGATTGTATGTGATTTGCACACAGGGGAACTATCTCTTCGTTGTCTCATCCAGGAACTTGATGGTCCTACAAAGAGCAACAAGTGGTCAGGCCCCCTTGGCAACATGCTAAATGAAGCAATGGAATTAGAAATAAATACAAAATTTCCAAAGGTCGAAGTAGGCCCTCCCCTTCCAGTGTTGTCTGAAGAAATTATCAAAGACCTCAGCATGGACCAATCTTACGCTTATCATATTATTCAAGCAATCAGATCAGGAGAGTTGCCTCAAAATCTGGCTCTCTTGGAGATTGGACCCGTAAGTCACAGTCGTTGGTTAACTACAGCGATTCGTTTCTGCAGGATTTGGGTTTCCAAACATGCACTGAAGCACAAAATGCTACAGAATTTGATGTTGATTGTTGAATTTATTATTGGGTTTTATCTTCCTCACTGGTTCAATGTAAAACTTAATCCAATGTGGATGGAGGGGCCCAACCACATCTTGTTTCAATTACAGTTACTGAGAACCCAAAGGAAAGTAGTGGTGGACATCGTGTTACCTGTGGTAAGAAGGTCCGCTTGGTATGCTAGGCCAGAGGCAGTTTTGCAAGCAATACTCTGCAGCCAATGTACCAAAGAGCGAACTGAGGCTGTGGAAATCATTCTAAAGCTTAGAGGAACATCACTAGATGATGACCAGCTGGGAGACTGCTCTGTTCAGACAAGGAAGGTACCTCCGATAAACGGCAATGCCACGAAATTGTTAGAATTAGTTAACTTGAGTTCGGAAGTTTTGGAGCCACCACTGACAACATGTATAACAAACAAAGATTTAACACAACTTAAAGAGGCCCCAATGCAAGTGCCAAAGTGGCCTTCTCACACTCAGAGTGTGGAGAGATGTGTGAAAATGGTCACAGAAGCAGCTAGTCAAGTTTACAGTCACGAGAGGCGAGAAGGCTACATCAAAGCGCAAGTAGCAAGCCGAATGCTGATGTCAAGGAACCGCAGCAAAAAGGACATGACTGCATTGGTTACTTTCAAATAAAGACTCTGAATGATATCTTATTGCCACTTTAAATGTTGATAGGATGTTTGTGCACATTTGTTATTTAGTTACAAATTTACAGAAAAATGGAATTTTTGAATTAAAATTGATGTAGGTAGGAGTTATTTTTTATTGTTTTTGAAGCAAGGATATTATTTTGTATGCCAAATGATTACATTAAATTGCTACCAAATCACATGATTTTCAATTTAGTCATTTCACCCCCAAAATTGACACACCCTAATGTTACAGTGTAGTGGGGTTGTCTTAACTAACATCTTTGTTTCTTCTCATTTCAGGATTGGCCACTGTGCAACCCCCATGTTGACGGAGTTAGTTTTTGCTTAATGCCTGGCTAGCTCAGTAGTTTTGTTTGGACCCATTTTGAGGAATTTTTTTATCTTGTTTTTCGATTCTGGTATCGGTAAATTTCGCCTTCAATTTTTAGAAACTGGCTCATTTTTCAAAGTCACGTTTGGCTTGCGCTTGTGGAAGTTCTAGCCTGCCAACTCAATTTGTTAAGAAAAAGAAAATTCAAGAAAAACTGCCTTGTGATAATGGACATTGCCTGTGCATAATGGTGTGCAGGTTAAGGTATTTCTAGGACCAATAGCTTCAGGTTTTGCTTCTCCATGGCTTAACTATAATGGATAGGTGCGATTGGATTGACCTCAAGTCTAGCTTAAGGACGTTAGGTCCAGTGAGGTCTATTGTGTTGTCTAATTGTATCATTCTAGCATAGGTTAATTTTTTTATCATCTTCTGGTAATTCCATTTTTGTTGTCCAGTATTTTTTTCATTGTAATTGTAAGCGCCATTGTATAGCATACCCTTTCAGGGTTTTTGGATTTCCATTTCTTGATCTTAAGCCTTGTCTACACTCAAGCTTATAACCCATTCTAGCTCTTGTAAATAATTCAAGTTAATTTCTAATAAACCCTTAGAATTCTACCAACTAGTTTTTTTTCAGCCTTTGTCCTTATAGACTGGGGTCGTTACTTTCAAGGATTTCCTTGTGACAAGAGCATTGTAGAGGGTTCGAACAACCCTTTCATAAGGCAGTTGATATCCCCTCTTGTGGTAGCACTGGTGGTAATCCACTTAAACAGGATGTACAACCCAGGGTCCTTCAATTGACAATACCTCCAGATTCTCTCTATTAAACATTTCAGTGGGTAATATCTGCTCTTCTCATCCAGCCATATTTGGTTTACTTCACGATCAGTCTGCTAAAATCTTGCTTGCTTGTTGTGTACGCCCATATTCAGTTGAGGTCCTCAAGTATTGCTGGGTGTACATTGCACACACCTTTCCTGAAGCCAGGGCTTTCTAGGTTCTCAAGTGGACCTGACTCAGACACAGTGTTAATCTTTGGAGATAGCTAGCGGGTCGAGTCCATTTCTTGGTTCAGCAGTGTGGGAGTCTCATTTGCCCCTCAGTGACAGTCAGTGGAGGTGAGAAAAACTTCACCGCCCGGGACCTTCCCTTTTCCTGTCATCAAGAAGTAGCCAAGTTATGGTATTCAATCTATTTCATCACTCTCCCCGCAACATATTTTTGGTGCCCAGACCCGGGAAATTACGCCAGCCAAGTTACTGAGGCACCCAACGAGACACCCGAGATGGCTGAGTTTCAAGAATTGCAAGACCAGATCAGTCAGCTTATGGCTCTCATGACCCAGCAGCAGAAGACCATGGAAGAGTCAAATCAAGCATGGGAACATAAGCTGAAATAACTTGAGGATGTAAACACAGAATTAAAGACTAAATATGATCAATTATCAAGGGAAAAAGCTGAATTGGATATTCAAAATGAATATTGGCAGCAACAGGTGGACCAGCTGATGAGGAAGCAGCAGCAGAAGGATAGGCTGAATCTAGAGAGAGATTCTCATGACTCAATGCCTGAGCTTGAGAATCTGGATGATGTAGAGAATGTCTCAAACAGGGAAGAAGGTACCAGCAGAGGAACACGAACCTTCAAGAAAGAAAAGACAAAGCTGGCATCTCCTAAACCCATCAAGACACAACGCAATAGATCGACCAGCTCCAGTTCCAGTTCCAGTTCCAGTTCTTCAGGTAAGACCTCCAGTCCTCCAGATGCTGAGAGGAAGGTTAAATGTACTAAGCATTCCTCCACTTTCAAGAGTAACAACAGTTCAAGGATGACACCAGGAGTTTATCCTACCAGTGCTCCAGATCTTGATGAATTTGATGTGTCAAGTGGAAGATCCTTTACTGAATATCTAGAAGCTTTTGAATGTCATTGCTCAGCCAAGTTTACTTGTGAATGGAGAGACTGGACTGGAACACTTGGAAAACATCTAACAGGAAAACTCAGGGATTTGTATAACACTGGTATGCATATGAAATGTTTTTGTCTGCTGTGAGGGTTTTTTCAACTCATATTATATAATTCGACCATGCTGAATTCGAAAATGACATTGGTTTTCCTCAATCATGTCAGGTTTTTTCTCTATTGGCCATTTATTATAAGTCCAATTTTATCCCCAAATTTATTGATTTTTTTTTGCTTAAACACTGTAGATACGAGTAATATTATAAGAACACTCGTGAAAAATGAAAACATTGTGTGACTAAATACTTTTATTCATACAATGAATATGGAAAAAAGTTTATTGAGGAAGGAATGAAGTTTTTTTGGCTTTCCGTCTGTGTTTTTCTTCGGGCACGTCTCGCTTCAAACACCAGCAATAGTCCGCCAGCATATTGATATCCCAGTTTCCCTGGTACCTCTCTTCCATTATTTTGATATCTTGGTGAAATCGTTCACCCTGTTCCTCACTATAATCCCCGCAATTTTCAGGAAAATAGTCCAAGTGGGACCACAAAAAGTGCATTTTTATGGACATGCGCGACCCATGAGCTTTGAAAGCATCCATCAAGTTTTCGACAACGGACTCATATTCTGGACTTCTACGCTTGCCAAGAAAATCAGTGACAACTGATTTGAATGCCTGCCAGGCATTCTTTTCAGTTGGAGTCATTGCGTTTTCGAACTGAGTATCCTTGATCAAAGTTCAAATTTGAGGACCATCAAAAACCCCAGCATTTAGTTTAGCATCAGATATATGAGGAAATTTACTCTTGAGATATCGGAATGCTGAACCCTCCTTATTCATTGGTTTGATGAAATTTTTCATCAAGCCCAGCTTAATATGAAGTGGTGGGAGCAAAATTTTTGTTGGTGGTACAAGGGGCACTGAAACGACATTATGCGACCCAGGTTCAAAATTCTCTCTGGATGCCCATTCACGCTGTGCATAGTGCTTCTCATCCGCTCGGCTATCCCATTTGCAGAGGAAACACAGGTATTTCGTGTATCCCCCTTGCATTCCCAATACAAATGCCACAATCTGAAAAAAAATGAAAATATTTAAAGAATTTAGAGAATTTGTTCTATCAGATAAAAAAATCTATGCATTGGACTGTATCACTTCTGTGGGGAAGTTAAGTGTTCTTATACGCTCTCAAATAACCTTTGGAAAAACAACATAGTCAATAGCAATAGTTTACTTATGATATTAGTATTACCTTCAAATCTCCACAGATCCTCCAGTTATGTTGGTCGTATACGAGAGCATCCAGTAAAATTTTCATGTTATCGTAGCTCTCAGTAAGTTGTACGGAATGTGCTACAGGGACTGATGCAACCCTATTCCCAATGTTGAGAAGTACTGCTTTCAAACTTCGTTTAGACGAGTCTATAAATAGCCTCCATTCTGATGCGTTATATGGCAGGCCCAAGGATTCGATTAGCCCCTCAAAATTGCAGCAGTACACTAAGGAAGAGGTATTTTCGTGCATTGCAAAAAACTTGCGGAATTCTTCCTCTCGTTTTCTATACCAGGAGAATGTTGTTCCCGGAGCCAGCAAGTTGTCCTCTCGAAGTCGTGAGCCCAAGATCTCGGCAGCTAATTTGGAAAGTCCTAAATCCCTGGTAAGATCATTAAGTTTGGCCTGGTTGAGAGACCTCAGCTCATTTGAAGCGGTATTTTGAGGTATATACGACTGGGACTGGTCATTGGTCATTGATTCATCATCAGAATCATCGAAGTCTAGGGTTTGAGGTGGGTCGGGTATTGGAATTCCAGGACCATGGGGTACAGGTCTCATAGCAGAAGGAATGTCAGGGTATACAACAATGTGTTTATTCTTCTTGTTAACTCCTGAAAATAGAAACACAGAAACATGGATATAAAACTTGCATATGAAATAGAAGAAGCATTCAGACAGTGGCGGCTCGTGAGGGAAGGCTGCGGTCTGTAAGATATGAAATAGGTCGATGGAGTCTGTATATTTTCTTTCTTTTTCATTCATATTGTCCCTTCGGGGACAATATGAATGAAAAAGAAAGAAAATATACAATCATTGTATATGTAAATGTAACTTGTATAAAAATATGTATGTGTAAATGTATTTTCTATAACAATATGTATATGTAAATGTATGATTACCATTATGGTGAATATTATGCTATATATGGTGAATATTACATTATGGTGAATATTATGTCAAGTTTCATACGAGGATTTCAAAATATTTAAGAAAAATAAATTTAGAAGCCCACCTTGGAGGTTTGTCATGCAGAAATAGCAATGTCACGTGATCCTTTCCTTCTCTCCAAATCATGGGAATTCCAAAAGGCAAAGATTTCGCTCTGCCTTTGCTCCATCTTCTCAAATTTTCAATGCACGTCTTGCAGCACATATGAGGGGCGAAATTTTTGTCATGGTCCCCTAGCTTAATTCCAAAGTATGCTCTATACATTGTCTCCACAAATTTAGTGATTTGGGACTGGTTATTTGGCATGGTAACCATCCCACATATGTAGCAGAATCTATTGGGATCATTTTTACACGCTCTATTCATTATGAAATATTTTATCTATATGCCTGAAAAGTAAAAAAAGATATTATACAAGTGAAACAAGTGATGATAGATGTTACTGTTCCAATTCCGCTTTGACAAAATCACGAAAAATCCTATTTTACTTATGAAGCCATAGCCGGATAACCTGAGCTGATTGAGAAAAACAGATTGCAGATTTGAAATCAGCAGGAAAAACTCTATAAGAAACACTTACAAAACCCTTGACAGCAAAATTGATGCATACCAGTGTAATGCTTATGGGGGTTGCAGTGTGGCATACGATGAGATGAAGGATAGATTGTTGGTGTGCTACAAGAGAATGAAGAAAACCTTCACAACTGGCAAGGTGTCAGAATTCAAGAACACGACAATGAAGCCTGGAGAGACACCAGATGTATATGCTGCAAGACTCGAGACTCTGGCTCGCCAGGCCTTCCCAAATAAAGCATCGAGACAAGCAAGGAGTTGAGGAGGAAGTTCTTGGAGACAGTTCCAGCTGGGCTGTCACAACAACTGACCCGGATCATCAATGAGAACAAGACCTTGCATAACAAGGTGACTTGGTCCAACATTCAGGATTTGTGGCCATGCATTCAAGTGATGGACCATCCCTTCCAAGGCAAGAAACCATTGAGGTTTTCCTCCGTGCAGATCCCTCCAGAGAGTCATCCAGACACAGACACCTAACCAGCAATATCGAAACAACCAAGGTCATGAAAAAGGACAATGGAATGGAACTCGCTCTTCATTCTGGGAATAAAAATGGAAATCAGAAGTCCCAAGGTCAACGTCAAGGAAGGGATCGTCGAAAATCTCAAGATCGAAATCAGCAGGGAGGACAACAACGTTCTCAGGAGTGTGAAAGAAACTCCAGTCAGTCAAGATCCCAAGAAGATACAGAGGTCAAGTATGTCAGTGGTGTGCAAGGAAGGGACACTTCAACAGGACTGCAGAAGATGGAAAGGAGCGTGTTTTATGTGCGGTAGTCTGGATCATATGGTTGAGATTGCCCTGCAATCAGCAGCAACACAATCAAGCTCCGGACATCACCTTCCTACCACTGTCCTTTGTGTCAAGGACCTCATCCAGGAATGTTCTGCCCTTCTAGAAGACAAGGTCAAGAAAATTTGTCTCAAGGAAACCAAAATAATGAATCTACCCACCACAATCAACAACAGTCGGGAAACTAATCAGTTCCAATGAGATCAGGGGCTCATTGGAAGCTGAAGTCCAATCTTCAAGAACCCGATTATCATCATGAGATCCCAGTCAAAGATGACAGAAAACCTCTCCAGATGAATACCAACCAGAACATGGATTTAGCGTCTGAGGTGGGTGATGATGCCACCCCTGGACATCCAGAATTACCCAGTTCAGAACAGCAGTATCCAAAAACCACTGGAAATGAACTGAATCCTCTAGCATCTTCATGGACACCTAAACCAGCACCTCGACCCAAATACCTAGGTGTAACATTGCAGATGAGACGGTTCATGGTCCAGATATTCCAGGAGGTCATTTTCGAGGTGTCCGGTTTGCCGAACTTGAACCTGGAAGTGTTAACATTGATGTTACCCTTCAAGACACTAACATTCCAGGGTTAATTGACACGGGAGCACAAGTTAGCTTAATTTCCAGTGAACTGGCACAACAACTTGGGATTCCAATAGATACTACAGATATTTCCACAATTCGAGGTGTAGGTCCAGATGCTTGGGAAACTATGGGTTCAGTCCTACTCGCAGTTTCTTTGCATGGTATTGTAATGTCCCCTTTCAAGTTTCTTATCCTTCCCACTTTGGATTTTAAATATCCCATTTTTCTAGGTTTAGATTTTCTGCGGGCAACAAATTACAGATTAGTCTAGCACGTAGACGGGTTTCAGGGAAGAACACTGATGGTTCTACGTGGGAAATTTATCTAGGTACGAATGGAGAAGAGTGCAAAAGGATTTGTTACAAGGTTAAGTGTTGGGCTGTAGAAGGTGTGCAGGTGAATGATTGTGGACCTGTAGAAGTAAAAATTCAATGGGAATCAAGGAGTAATGATGATGGTACATGTCCATGTTCGAGAAATTGGGGAATGGTTCTATGATGGGACAGTTTCAAGCGTGCATCTTGGAGAGAAAGTGGTAGGTGTTCCAGGGATTGTAAATCTAGATTGCCCTTCCATTCTAGTCTACACTACAGGGAAACCTATTGGTAGAATCAAGGCAGGAGACATGATGGGACACATTTACACTCTAGTTGAACTCGATCCTACACCAAATCCAGAAGACACTAATGATACAGTGACACATCAAGTACATTGTGTAGGTATGGAATCAGAGAAAATGATGAATTGGTCTCATCTTTTCCTGGAATGGACACCAGAACGTCTAACTTCAGAAATTGACTTACCTGAGCTGGATTCCCACCAGAAATCTCAAGTTTATAACTTGCTTAATTCCAGAAAAGCCGTTCTTAGTCGGGAGATTCTGATGTGGGGACTGCTCAGATGACTCCACACCGTATTGAGTTATACGATGACACCAATATTTCAGCGACCAAGGAGATTTCCAGAACCGATTGATCAAGTCATCGATGATCAGTGTCAAGAACTTCATCAGCTAGGAATTATCGAGCCTACAACATCTCTTGGAGTGCTCCAGTGGTACCAATTAGGAAACCAGATGGATCCATACTTGTGTGTGGATTACCGTAAACTGAACAAGGTAACCAAGCCTGATAGATTCCCGATGGCAAACTTGACAGACTCTGTCTACAGTCTACATGGTGTCAAGTTCTTTACCACCCTGGATTTAGTCCGGGGTTATTATCAAATGCCGATCGAGGAGAAGAGTCGAGATTATACAGCTTTCTCGACCCCTCATGGACACTGGAGATTCAAGAAACTCAGTTTTGGATTGAAGAACGCGCCTTCAGCCTTCCAGAGAGAAATGCAAGATGTGCTGAAGGGATTTTCAAGGAAGAAGGTTCTAGTGTATATTGACGACATTCTAATTATGGAAAAGTCATTCGAGGCCCATCTCCAGCTAGTTGAAAAAGTCCTCAAGGTTTTAGAAGAACATGTATCAAGATCAAGCCACCAAAGTGTAGATGGTTCCAGTCAGTTCCATTTCTAGGTCATATAGTCAGTTCCAGTGGATTGTCAAAATCGCCAGAGTATATGGAAGGTGAAGAACTTCCCAAGCCCAAGAACATCAAGGAACTTCGAGAATTTCTGGGCTTAGTGAATTTCCAAAGGAAGTTCTTGCCACAGTGTTCAGCAGTTGCTAAACCCTTATCAGAACTTACAGGAAGATCAAGGAATTCAGTTATCCAGTGGACACCAGAGATGGAAGAATCCTTCAGACGCTCAAGGCAGAGATGCAAAATGAGGGAACTGGCTTTTCCTGATTATCAGAAACAGCAGAGAAATTGAACTTGTGGGTGGATGCATCAGCCATTGGTGCAGGTGCCTGTCTTACTCAAGTTCAGGATGGTCAAGTTCGAATCATTGCTCATGCATCAATGACATTTTCTAGTCCTCAGAAGAAATATTCGGTTACAGAGCGTGAACTAGCAGCGATGCGCTGGGGAGTCAAGACCTTCAGAGCCTTCCTGTACGGAATACCATTCATTCTGAACACGGACCATCAAGCATTGTTCTATCTCCATAATATGAGATTAGTCAATGACAGGCTTGCTCGAACAGTTGAAGATCTTGCTGAGTTTGATTTTGAGCTTCGTTATGTTCCAGGCAAAGACAATCAAGCTGCAGATGCGTTATCCAGACACTTCCAGGTTGAGCATGAAGAGGGCACCACAGCAATTTCAGCAGAACTCCCCAAGGGCTTACTTGTAAGATTTAAGCCGGAGGGGGGAGGTGATTCCTTGATCGAGTGTTTGTGGTATGCTCTTGTTCATGACTTAGATCGTGAAGTTCCAGAGAGTCCAGTATTTCTTCGAAAGCAGTTGGTGGAAGAACTGCTAAGTCATCCTACAAGTACGGAATCAAGTTGAATAGCAAGCAGAAGCAACATCTTCGACTTATGACAATTCCAGGGCAGCCAGCATCACCAGAGATCTTGAAAGTTTTCTGTGAGATGTATCAAGTGGATGTTGTATTGCACTTTGGTACTGAAAACCCTCTAATTTACCACCCTGAAGTCAAGAATCAGCGTGTAACAGAACCCTCAGAACTTCTGATAGGGTGCATGTCCAGTGTCTAGGTGGTGTTCATTTCAATTTATTGAGTGAATCCAATAAATATGTTCAGTCTTGTCCCGTCTTCTTGACTTGTTTAAATTCTTTGTATGAGAGAGACTTGGATTCAGAACCAATAGGGCAGGTTGCTCAAGTTTGGAGATCGAGAATGGTCTAGTAGAATGTGAAGTCAATTTTCCCACCCTTGAGGTGGATATTGCTTGTCCACATTCAGGTGCCTTTAGAGCAGTTGTCCCACTTACTTGTCAAACGAAACCTACTGTGCTTTATTGGATTCTGGAGCTGAGATCTCCCTCATATCTCGAGTAGCCTGGCGTGAAATTTTAGGAAATTGAGGGATTATTCACAAGATATTCTGGTTAACATTCAAGGTGTGGCTGAAAAGCAGTGGTAGTTTATAACTATGTACAACTTACTGTGTCACTTGGCTCTAGAGTAACTATTAATGATCACCCATTTGCTCTTGTTGAAGATCAAGCTATTCCTTGTTGTTTTCTCCTGGGTGCGAATTTCTTGTCTGCCGCGGGATTGACCTGGATTTGTCCACTGACAGAGTCATGAAGGAGGGTGAGATTCTCGCTACTTTTCTGGCAGAGTTGGAGGAACCCTCCAGTCATCAAGAACCGCTGGTAGTTGGAAATTTGCGTCCATGTTCATTTCTAGATGAAGTTAACCTTGAGGTTCTTCAAAAAAGTGATCGTGTGTTGAGACAACTTAAGTCCTATCTAGATAAGGGTTGTTTTGGGTATTGTCCTAAAGCTCTAGTGAGATATCGCCGTTATCTTAAAGATATCTACTTCGAGAATGGTCTAGTTAAGTGTGACAAACCAGAAATATTTTCCCAAGTTCTAGTACCTTTCAATTTCCTGATGGCACACATAGGCCAAAACAAGGTCTTAGATGTTTTGTCTGGGGAAGTGTTTCATCCTCAGTTATATCAAGTCATGCAAGAGGTGGTTACATCTTGTTCCCAGTGCCAGCTCAATAAGGTTTCCAGCCAGATCAGGGCTCCACCTACCCTAAAGATCATGACCCAGGCACCATTTGAATTAGTGGCTGTGGATCTAGTATTGTTCCTCAGAACACCTCAGGGAAATCTAAGATGTTTGATGGTGGTGGACCACTACTCCAAGTGAGTAGTGGCTGTTCCATTTCCCAACAAGACTTCCAGTACCATTGCCCATCTTTTCAAGTTTCGAGTGTTGCCCATTCTTTTGCACCAGCCTTGTCGGTTGTTAACTGATAATGGTCCAGAATTTAGGGGTCAGGAGTTCGAGCAGATGTTATCGCGATATGGGATCGCTCACGTTTTCACGACCCCATTGGTGAGCTTCTACGGAATCTTGTTCAAGATTCTAGCTCATGGGATTTGAATCTCCCAAAGGCCATTATGACCTACAATGGTGCGATTCATTCTGAGTTGACTGTCTCCAGCCCAGTTCTTGTTATCGTCCGCTCATCCGGATCCTATTCCAGTTTCTATTCCTACTCCAGTTCAAGAGCAGTGGTATCCAGGACATCCTAGTTTTTGTCCCTTTACCAAGGGGGCAACTTGTCATTCAAAAGGTTGTTCCAAAAGGTAATCTAGTTTCTAACAAGTTTCTGCCCAAGTACTGTGGACCATTTCAAGTTGATCAAGCAGCAGAGAATGGTGTGACCTACATCATTTCACCAGCTTATCCAGGAAGCTTGTTCCCCAGTGGAGGAAATCGAGCAGCGGAGAATGGTGTGACCTACGTCACTTCACCAGCTTATCCAGATCTGCAGCCACACTTATCCATGAGTCAAGTTCATCATTCTCAGTTGAGGAGCTGATCTGAGTGAAAATTCAAGTTCTTCAGATTCCTCTGAATGCTCTTCAAGTTCTTTTGAACTTGACTTTTCTGGATTCCCGGATGAGGTGCCATCCAAAGTGAATCCTCCAGGTATCCTGTCTAGTTCACCCAAACCTCTGTCTAGGCCTCATTCTCAACCAAAACATGTCACTTTTGGAAATGTTCAAGATTACCTTGGTAGTGATTCAGAGAAGGAAGCTTGTTCCTGATATTTTCTCCCAATATCAGGAATCACTGCTGGCAGATTATCTTATTAATGCATCTAATATGTTCTTTGGTTTAACATACCTTCAAACTCATGTTCTGGCCTATCATTTTGCCAAAGTCAATAATATAAATGTTCCCTCAAATTGGGATGAAAACAAGAGAGCTAGAAATTATTGACTTACAGTATTAGCTTTATGCAATGGAACAAGTCTTAGTATTAGAGCCCCTGAATCAACTTCTTTGGCTAGGATGATGGTGTTTAATCAGAATACTGTTGGTATATTGCAATCCAAACTGACAGACATTATGAGTAGATATGATTTTAGTGGTTCCACAGTGCATTGGATCTTCAATCTAGATGAAACTGGCATTACTGTTACACCTAAGCTCAGCAAAGTCATAGTGCCTAAGGGTAAACACTAAGTTGGTCAAGTAGTTACTCAAGAATGTGGTCAGTTAATTACAATGGTAGGTATTGTCTCTGCTAGTGGAACACATCTACCACCCTGTTTTGTGTTCCCTAGAGTAAGGTTTGATGAGAGGAAAATGGTGTGTGGAACAACCACTGGGTCCATTGGCTCAGTGCACAAATTGGGATGGATGACTGCGAAGAACTACTTCAATGTTCTAAAACATTTAGTAAACCATACTAACTGCAGTAATGACTACAAAATTCTTATTGTTATAGTCAATCATGAGTCTCACATCAGTGTTGAGTGTCGTGACTATGCAAGAGATAATGGTACGGTTATCCTGACAATGCCTCCCCACACACCTAACAAATTGCAGCCACTTTATGTCAGCATATTTGGTCCATTCAAGAGTGCATATGCATGTGAAGTAAATGGATGGAATGTAATGAATGCAGGGAAAGTATTGGGTCTCTTTGACATACCAAGGATGGCTTGCAATGCGTGGGATTTAGCTGCCACTCCTTTCAACATCAAAAGTGATTTTGCCAAGAGTGGCATATTCCTTTAAATCTTAATGCCTTCAGAGATGTGGATTTCATGAGCTCATATGTGTCAGACAGGCCTATGCCATCAGCGTTAAGTTCATATAACACTCCACAACCTTCAATGTCAGCAACATCAAATCTTTCAACAGTTACACCAACATCTTCAGTGTCAAAGCTACCTCAAGTTTCAACACCACTAGCTACTTCATCAAGAACAATTCAATCAGCAATTATCTCACCAGAAAATATCAGACTGTAGTAGATATCCGAAAGCCACTGCAAAAAAAAATAGTAACAGATGTAGGAAACCTGGTTGATGTATGATTGCAAATGACACTCTAGAGAAAAACATTCTATTTGAAAGGCAGAGGCAAAAACTTGAAAAACTGGAGAAGAATGCACCTGAGAAAAGGAATCTCTTCCAACAGCAAACTGCTGAAACCATGAATGACAGCACTGACACAGATGACTCTACTTCTGTAACAATGGATGATTCGTTTGAATATTTGGATGAATTAGAAGAGTTGTCCACCAGTAAATTTCAAGAAAAAATTCCAGCTAAAAATGACTGTCTCGCTTCAAATAGAAGGAAGAAAAGAAATAAAACATTTTGTTGGCCATTTGTTAAGTGACAAAGATATAGAAAGTGCTGAATACACAGTTTCGTATCTAAGAAAACCTGAGAAAATGGCAACTTTTAGATTTCCTCCAATTCCTGAAATTTGTGCTGCAAGTGCAGAATCTATTCAGGAGTGCTTCCTCCACCGATACAGCAGAAAACAGAGACTGAATAGTGTTCTTCAATTTGGAGTTGGTTGAATATGGGTTAAGTGCTTTTAACAGATTGTATTATAGGGCCTATATGGTCATAATGTCTATTTTCATAAATTTATGTACTAATGTATTCACTTATTCATGCATATATAACTTTTGGCATGTCACAAATTAAATTTGAGTTACAGCAATACCCCGATTAGTGCGGGTAATGCGTGCTAGAAAAATGCCGCACTAAGTGAAACTGCACTAATCGGGAACTATAATCTATGCAAAAGTGGTTATTGTTGCCAACATTTCGAAAAATAATACTAAAACTTTAATTATTATGAATGTTTTATACCTATTTAATTGAGAAATATATGTAAATAAAGGCAATAAATGAACTGGATGCAGTTTTTTGTTTTATAAATTTATTGAAGTGCACCAGCATGTGCACGAAAAAATGCATGAAATATTTTTTTAATTTTTGACAAAATATTTTAACAGATGTTTGCTTTGAAGTTTTTTCTTCTTTTCTTGGTACATTACTCTATAGCAATGAATCACATTTTCCATTTCTCAACGAACTTGCATGGTGCGCTCGACATTAGGATCTGCATCCATTATTTTTTGCTTCACAGCTTCAAAATCACTTAACATTTTGTCAAGTTCTTTTATTGTGAATTCCTTTGTTGCTATTTCAATTTAATTTTCTTTGTCACGATCATCCTGATCTTCGTATGCATGTTGTTGTTCTAGATTAACCCTAGAACACTGAACATGGGTATAATATACCCGAACACCATGACGTCACGCGCATTACGTGGTGTTCCCGTGGAGGCAGGCAGCTGGTATCCTTAGTAGCTTCAGTCTGTCCCGAGCCCTGACAGAGGTAGGTCATGTCGCTCCGCTCCGCGCCCTGGAATTTTCTATAATCATGTGATCGGGTACGGTATACCCGAGTTCAGTGATAATAGTAAAAGAAAAAATCGGGTGTATTATACCCGAGTTCAGTGTTAGTGTACAAAGTGCGAGTGTACTAATTATTTATTTTCCATTTCAGGCTGTGAATAATATTTCAGATAAACTATTATACCATTAGTAAGTTATCCTGACCATAATGGCTTCCCATTACCATAAAAATCCAACTGAGGAGGAAGTGGATGCTATTCTTTTTGGACTCAATAGTGACGAAGAAAGTGATGTGTTAGAACATGAAGAGCTTTATGATAGTGATAATGATGTTGACTTTGTGGCTAACCCAGAAGATATGAGTAGTGGTATAGAAACTAGTGACTCTGACACAGACCAAGCACCCCGTCGCAGGCAGAGAAAGGGAGCACGTGGTCGGACTGGTAGGACTAGGCGTCCCCCTCCTACCGCCTCGCCTGCTACCCCTGCTGCTGACCCTGCCACCCCTGCTGCTGGCCCTTCTGCTAACCCTGCTGCTGGCCCTTCTGCTTACCCTCCTGCTGGTTGCCCTTCTTCCTACCCTGCTGCTGGCCCTTCTGCTTACTCAGATGACCCTGATGACCCTGCTGCTATCACCCCTGCTGCTGCACGTCCTCCTGCTTCTGCTCCTCCTCCTGCTCGCCGGGGACGACGACGACGCCGTGATGAGGATGAGGACCTGCTTGTTACTTTTCCCACGACAACAGTGAAAAGTAAATCAGGCTTTGTGTGGCACACAAGGCCGCAGGTCTCCGCAGCAACACGAACAGCAGCAAGGAACATTATTCCACCATTCACGCCCGGTCCCACCCAAGCAGCTGCTCAGGCCACCACCCCAGAGCAGTGCTTCAAGCTATTTTGTCTGATGATATCATAAATGAAATAGTGGAGTGGACCAATCAGAAGATTGATGTTGTAGCCATCAAGTACAAGAAGAAAACATCCACTGTGCAGAGGACAACAGCAGCAGAGATACGTGCCCTGCTAGGTGTGTTGGTGTTTCGTGGGTACAGGCGTGACAACCACCTGTCCACAAAGGAATTTTGGTGCCCTGTTTCGGGGGCTCCATCCTACAGGGCAGCTATGTCGGAGGTTAGATTTACATTCCTGTTGACCTGCCTACGATTTGATGACGCAAACACACGGGAAGAGAGGCGGGCCGACGACAAATTAGCCCCAATCAGGAGTGTGTGGGACAAGTTTATTGGCTACTGTGAGGAACACTACACGCCCAACGAGACCCTCACTGTAGATGAACAGTTGCTGGCTTTCAGGGGTAAATGCCCCTTTAGAATATATATACCAAATAAGCCAGCAAAATATGGAATAAAACTTGTCTTGGCAAATGACGTCAAAAGTAAGTACCTGTTGACAGGTATTCCTTACCTGGGGAAACAGGGAACTCGCCCAAGAGATGGACTGCAGCTAGGCCATATGTTTACGAAAGAACTTACACGACCCTACCACCACACCAACCGCAACGTCACCACCGACAACTGGTTTACATCTGTGCCACTAATACACGACCTTCTCCATAACTGTGGCATGACACTGGTGGGCACAGTGAAGGGGAATAAGAAGGAAGTACCAGATGCAGTGAAAGATAAGGTGACCCGCACGCCAGGTAGCACCGCCTTCCTCTTCACCAAGGACATGATGCTCGTGTCCTATGTGCCAGACACGACCACAAAAACGAAGAATGTCCTCCTGATGTCGATGCACACGCAGCCGACTATGAATGAAAATGAAAGCCAGAGATTATTCAGTTTTATAATGAGACAAAAGGAGGAGTCGACACGTTCGACCAAATGTGTGCCACGTACAGCTGCAGCAGGAAAACGAAAAGGTGGCCGCTGTGTCTCTTCTTTGGCATTATAAATGCAGCTCTTATAAATTCCTGGCTTATCCACAAGGACAACGCTGGCAGGGTAGGAGGCATCCAGCTGAAAAGGAGAACATACATGCGGGAGTTAGCCTTACAGCTGATCAAGTCCTCAGCTGAGAACCACCTGAACGCCCCTACTCAGCACAGGCAAGTCAGGCAAGTCATCAGCAAAGTGTGCTTGCTCAACCCCTCTGTTATGGGTGATGTTGCAGGGCCGTCAGCAGCAGAAATGAGGGAGCCCATGGTCCGCTGCTCTAAGTGTCAGTCAAAGGCTGACAAGAAGACCCGCTTCAGGTGTCACGGATGTCGCCTACCTGTCTGCCCGAGCCACTACTACCCCTACTGCTGCGACTGCGTGTGAGGCTGAGGTAAGTGTCAAGGAATACACCTGAAACCATTATTTTGTTGTGATGTAGTCATTTCTGTGTACTAAAAAAGGCTTTGTTATAAAAAAGGCTGTGTACTAAAAGAACCTTTTTTCCTGCCCCTCTTCCCTACAGTTTGCGCGTCGAGTGTGTGGTGGTGACCCCTGACAACTGCATGTGGGGCTGGGGTAAGTTATAATGTTCCAGGAATATACCTAAAACTATTATTTTTATTGTAATAGTCTTCATATATCACTTAGTACTCATTTACAGGGAGTATCATAGGCTAAAATCGCATTATAGTGAATAATAAGCCATTTTTCGTGTACTAAAAAAGGGTGTTGTTTCCACCTCTCTTCCCTACAGTTTGCGCATGGACTGGGTACTGGAGACCCCCTGTGAGCAGAGGCAGCATACCTGGGAAGGGTTTGGGGAAGTTTGGTTGAAATTGATGGAGCCATTTTTTTTTGGTGATGTTTTTCCAAAAACTTCTCAAATGTTTTTTATTTTTTTTGCTTTTTCAATATTTTTTTCTAAATTCAGTACGAACCTTATTTGTATGAGTTAAGAGTTAATATTAGGTTTAGTAATAGTAAGGTGCATTACCTTTAGTGTGTAATTGTTAATTTAAATAAATATGAATATTTACTATTTTTTTTCTATTTTCCAATGTCGGGTATAATATACCCATGTTCAGTGTTTGTGTGACTCAAACATATGTTCAGTGTTCTAGGGTTAAGAAGGTCTTCATCATTAAGTTCCTCATCATGAGACTGGAGCAATTTTTGAACACTTCCATTATCTATTTCTTTAAATCCTAGCTCTAACTCAGCAGACTGCAGTATAGTATGTACATACGTATGTACCATACGTACAATCAGCGCTAAAAATCTGCACTAAATCGAATTAATACACACATTAATTGGGAAGTTGGTGTCAAAGTACATACTGCACTAACTCGAATAATGCACTAATCAAACCCATACTAATCCGGGCATTGCTGTATATATTGTTTGCTTAACAATCCACCCAATGTTTAATTAGGTCAAAAATACAATTTTCGCAACTAAATTCCAACTGTCTGAAGGTGGACACCCTCAGTCCAGAGGTACCCCATTGATGGGGTACCTTTGGACATAATACATAGGTTAGATTTTTGCATTACTATACACAAACTTCTATTGTTAAATACACATAACTTACCATGTTTTTAACCGAGAGATTATGAAGCACATAGCAATGTCGGAATAGAAATATATATATTTACTGATTTTTAGCAAGTATTTATGTTAAAATTGTCCGGAGGTGCCCCACTCTCCCCTATATATATATATGAATATGAGAGAAGGGGCAACAAGCCTGATCTTCATAAAATGAGGAATCATCACACAGATCATTTGAAAATATATATATATATATATATATTTCAAATGTTCCATGTGATGATTCCTCATTTCACGAAGATCAAGCTTTTCACCCCTCCTCTCAAATTAGCCTGGTAAAGTGTGTGTGTGTGTGTGTGTGTGTGTGTGTGTGTGTAAAATATTATTTATACAATTTACACTCTCTCTCTCCTTCATAAAAGCATCTAATTGTTTCTTAAAAATATCTAAAGAGCTATGATTTACCATATCATATGACAAGTCATTCGAGAAATCTACTAATCTTATTAAAAGTATGTTTGTAGATCTAGGCTAGAAGCCTCTTATTAATTTTCCTATTGTCCTCCAAGTTCTTCAGCCAAACTCTAATGAAAAAAGATTATTTACTTCCAAACTGTCTGAACCTCTAAACATTTTGAACACCTGTAAATCATATCCATGGCAAACAACACACTGAAAATTAAACATACCCAATTTCTTCGATCTTTCATTGTATTCTAGCCTTCTTAAGCTTGGGGGAAGTTTGACTGCCCATTGTTGCATACCTTCAAGTATATGAACATCCTGCCAATGGTGAGGTGACCAGGCTTGAATACAATATTCCAAATGAGGTCTAATAAAAATCATACAATTTATGGATGATTTCCTTACTTTTGTAACTAACATTTCTCTTAATAATACCTAGCATCTTATTTGCCTTACTCCTAGCTTCTACAGACTGTTGAGAAACTCCTTAATCACTATTAACTATTATGCAAAGATCTTTTTTAATTACTGAAATCTGATTATTAGTTTCCATTATTTCTGCCAAAATCAAGGAGTTTGCATTTTTTGAAACTGAATTATGTCAGTCATTTACTACCCCAGGCAACTCCACTATAAAGATCTTTTTACAGTTATAAGAATTTTCTCTAGCTGTTTGTGACTGCAAATTTAGATATTTTACTATGAGTGGCAGTCAGAAAATAAGTTTACATGGTGTATAATTTTGTAAATAAAGGACCTACATTGATTATGTTTGTATCAGGTGAATTCGTTAATCATTGTTGGCAACATTGCATGTTGATTCAGTTGCCATCTACTATACATTGGTTGTATGAGTCAGTTGAACATGGCGGCTTGACTAGAACAGTGTCCTGCCCTACGGAGCAGTCCAGGACATTTACGTTTAATGGCCACTCGTAAATGTTCCAGTTTTGAACAATATGCAGCTGCATTGATTGTTGTACATTTTTTGCATGAAGTTTGCAAGCAAAATGCCTTTATGGTCCCAAAACATGGTAACCATCACTTTGCCAGTGAACCTCACAATCTTGAACTTCTTTGGTCACAGGGACCCTAGGGGGTTTCCATTCCATGCTGGCACATTTTGTTTTGGGAGTATGGTGATGAACCCATGTCTCAACTCCTGTGACAATGTGCTCAAGAAATTCTTGACCACTGACAGACTCGGAATATCATTGCAGAAATGACAGGGCACTGTTCCAGTCAAGTCGCCATGTTCAACTGACTCATACAACCAATGTACGGTAGATGGCAGCCAAATCGATGTGCAGTGTTGCCAACAATGATTAATGAATTCACCTGATACAAACATAATCAACATAGGTCCTTTAGTTTTGAAATTATACACTGTGTAAACTTATTTTCTGACAACCCCTCATACCAACTAACTCCCTTCTCTAAGTCATTTAAACACATTAAATGAGTAATAGACCTAACAGTGATCCTTGTTGTACCTCAATTTTCATTTTCTGCCATTTCAATTCATGACTACTCAAAATTACTCTGTTCTCTGTCTTCTAACCATGCTGGAAACTTGAAATAAGATTAAAATTGTTCAAATACTCTAGAATACTATTCTTCTTAACTCTTTCTATCTTCCCTACCAATGACATTTTTTTATGCAAAAAGTAGAGGCTAAGGGTGAATGCCTGCAAAAGCACCCCCCCCCCCCCCACCACCACCATAGAAAAAGAGCCAAAATCAAGGTTCAGGGTTTTAGTAACCCTTTGACTGCCAGGATCCATTTTCTATGCCATTACGTCACGCCGAAAAATGGCCTAAATTTAATTAAGTTTTGACATTTTGGGGGGACCGAAAAAACCACTGTACCAACTTGAATTAGTTACCCATAAATCCTAATTTTCTCTAGTAATGTCTCCAATAATAATAAAAAAAAAAAAAAAATTTATGGATAACAATTTTATCCTGACCAAAAAAATAACTCATTTTTTGGAATAAAGAATTTTTTTACTATAATGTGTATACATTTTTTGAAACACCCTGTGTACTATATATATATATATTTAAAACATGTAAAATGTATTTAGACTTTGCAAAGATAAGCAAAATTAATAAAATATCAAATAATTTTGAATAAATAAAAGAAAATAAAGGTAAAAAAGCCAACAACTACTGGTAGGTTTTTGGCAGTTGCCGCAGAATGGCTACAAATAGGTCTATGGCAGTCAAAGGGTTAAACAAATGGGCCTATAATTTACTACCAACAACTTGCAAATTGTTGCACATCCACTTCTTTGCATTAACCCCCTCTCTATGTAATCTCTGAATCATCATACATCACATCCACATTATCAAATTCTTAGGTTTAAGTTATTGATAGAAAACACTAAGGATAGTAACATAATAAAAGTCCCTGATTTTCGTAGGGCTAATTTTGATAGTTCTGCGGATAGGATGAGAGTAGTGAACTAGCATGACTTATTTGTGGACAATGACACAAATTTGCATTGGGTGGCATTTAAAGAAAGTTTTAGGAATACTGAAAGGGAGTTTATTCCTCTTAGGCCCAAGTGGTGGACTAGGGAAATAGGCGAGTTCATAAATGAGCGTAATAGAGCGTATAGACTTAATAAGCGCAATGGCATGGCAGCTAATTTTAATGGATATATTGAGCTTAGACATCAGGTTAAAAGATCAGTTAGGAATGCGAAGCATAATTTAGAGATACTTATAGCTGCGGATAGTAAACATAATCGAAAAAAGTTTTTTGAATACGTTAATAATCATAAGCCGATAAAAGATAACATAGGCTCTCTAGTGGATGTTAATGGCGCTTTGGCTTCTGACACTCAGGCGATGGCGGGTATTTTCAATAACTTTTTTGTGACAATTTTTACCATAGAAGACGTAAATAATGTCCCTGATGTGGACAATATCATTCCATTTAGTAGCAAGACTATTTTGAATGAAATAACTGTTTATGAGGGTGAGATTGCACATTATATCGACAGGCTAAAAGTTAGCAAGGCTTCAGACCCTGATGCTTTTTATCCCAGACATTTGAAAGATTTGAAAGACATTATCGTAGGCCCCTTAATGAAGATTTTTAATCAGTCACTCAAAACGGGGATTATTCCTGAAGACTTCAAATTAGCTAACATCACGCCTATTTTTTAAAAAGGCGACTGCACAGTAGCTAGCAATTATAGGCCCATTAGCTTAACATCAATTGTTGGTAAACTTTTGGAATCCATAGTTAGGGATCGTATCATCAACCACTTAGAAAGTAGAGATTTGATTAATAGTAGTCAGCATGGGTTTCGATGCCATAGGTCTTGTTTAACTAATTTGTTAGAATTTTATAACGAAATAGTGCATGAATACAATAGGCATAGAGCAGCTGATGTTATTTATTTAGATTTTAAAAAGGTGTTCAATACAGTTCTGCATAGGAGATTAATTGCGAAGGTCAAGGCGCACAGTATACGTGGTCAGGTAGCTAACTGGTTAGAAGAATGGCTTCATGCTAGGAGGCAGAGGGTTGTAGTTAATGAAGACTTCAAATTAGCTAACATCACGCCTATTTTTAAAAAAGGCGACTGCGCAGTAGCTAGCAATTATAGGCCCATTAGCTTAACATCAATTGTTGGTAAACTTTTGGAATCCATAGTTAGGGATCGTATCATCAACCACTTAGAAAGTAGAGATTTGATTAATAGTAGTCAGCATGGGTTTCGATGCCATATGTCTTGTTTAATTAATTTGTTAGAATTTTATAACGAAATAGTGCATGAATACAATAGGCATAGAGCAGCTGATGTTATTTATTTAGATTTTAAAAAGGTGTTCAATACAGTTCTAAATAGGAGATTAATTGCGAAGGTCAAAGCACACGGTATACGTGGTCAGGTAGCTAACTGGTTAGAAGAATGGCTTCATGCTAGGAGGCAGAGGGTTGTAGTTAATGGTAGTGAATCGGGGTGGTTGGATGTAGGTAGCGGTGTCCCACAGGGTTCAGTGTTAGGCCCATTGCTATTCGTAATTTAAATTAATGACATAGATGTAGGATTGACTAGTAACGTGTCAAAATTCGCGGATGATACTAAAATAGGTGGTAAGGTTGTTAGTGAGGATGATAGAAATAGGCTCCAAGACAATGTAAATAGGATTATGGAGTGGACAGATAAGTGGCAGATGCAATTTAACGTAGACAAATGTAAAGTTTTGCATATAGGTTCTCGTAACAATAATTACACGTACACAATGGATGATAGGGAGTTAGCGAGCATTGATGAGGAAGTAGATTTAGGCATATGCGTATCTAAGGATTTAAAGATTAGGAACCAGTGCCTGGAGTCTTGTGCAAAAGCTAATAGGATGTTAGGCTTCATAGCGTGTAATTTCAAATTTAAATCAAAGGATATTATCTTGCCCCTTTACAAGTCCCTAGTCAGGCCTCATTTAGAATATGCCATTCAGTTTTGGTACCCGTATTTGCGTGAGGATATTGATAAGTTAGAAAGGGTTCAGCGTCGTGCCACAAAACTGATTCCGTCATTGCGCAACAAGCCTTATGAAGATAGGATTAAAGAGTTAGACCTGTATTCACGCGAAACTAGGAGATTAAGGGGGGAGCTTATTGAAGTTTTCAAAATTGTTAATAACATCGATAACGTAAATTTTGACAAATTGTTCACTTTTGATAATAATAATAATACTCGTAATAATGGATTTAAGTTGCGTGGCAGACATTTCATCACTAATATCACTAAAAACTTCTTTACGTTTAAAGTAACTGATAAATGGAATAATCTTCCCGCATCAGTCATGAACTCTACCAGCATTAATATGTTTAAGAACCGTTTAGATAGGCATTTTAAAAATATTAGCGTTGTCTAATATAATAATAAAACAATCCCCTTTTCCCTCATTAAAATCATTAACGTTGTTTAATATAAAACAATTAGCAACAGGAGCTCTAGGGGTGGTGATCGAGCATGAGTCTGTTGACAATAATGCCAGCTTGTGACATGCCAGTGTGTGATGCCAGTTAAAAAAATAAAAAAATAAAAAAATTAGACTAACACAATCGTAGACGCAGTTCGTAGTGTAAACTAACCCACTTTTTGTTTTACTTTACCTACTTTTTTTTTCTTTTTTTCCTTCTTATCCTCTCCTTACTTGCATGTCTGTAGTTTGCATGGTATGATAGTGAGTTAAGACTATGTTTGCATGGTTTGTAAGCGTTCTTATTTTACTTCTTTTCGTCTTTCACCCCTTTCCTATTCTTTCTGACTATTTTTCTGACTTGTCAGCAGTGTCCAATTGATGATGATGGTGAGCCTTTCTTTCTCTTTTTCTGAATGATTGTTAACCCATGAGTGATAGGTGTTACTACTTAATTAACCCCTTATTCTCTTTTCTTAACCCCCTACTCTTTCCTTTCTCTCGGGCTAACCTTAGAGTGGATCTTAGGGTCTTTGTTAGCCTTAGCTTCTGTAGATCTGTAGATCTCACCATTGCACACTCAATTTTTCACCTTTTTGAGATTTTGAATTCTCATCATGTGTCTAGAGTTTTACTATGCTTGCATTCTAAGCTTGCGTTTTTCATACAATTTCATCCACAATTATGCACACCTTAAGTCTTAAGGTAAATACAGTACACTGTACAGTATTTTATATATAAATGGACCTCAGCATCATTACACTTTTTGCTTCATACACCTCAACTGCCCCAATTAGCGCAACAATTCACAAGTTATGATGATAAAAACCCACTCTAATAGACAGAGTTTATTTCCACAACAGTTTTGATGCCCACTGGCATCCTCTTTGGGTGGATACACACACATATCAATTTCGTTTTTCTGTATCCACCCGAAGAGGATGCCAGTGAGCACCAAATAAAATAAAATAGAATAGAATATAATAGAATAACCTCCATTAATAATAATAAAATAAATAAATTTTTTCAATTTACAATGCCATGAATAATTGTGAAGCTCTACTATTTATTTTATTTAATTTGGCCCTTAAGCTTTAGGCTTTACCAAAACTGTTGTGGAAATAAACTGTCTATTAGAGTGGGTTTTTATCATCATATTTTGGCCTCCACATAGAAAAGAAGTTTTTTGAATTCACAAGTTGTTGTACCTCCTTTTTACTACCCCTTTACTCCTTTAGTAAAGGGGGGCTACATTTGCTTTTTCTAATCAACAGGTATCTCTGCCAATTTAATATATCTGACAAAAAAAATTAGTTTGCATCTCAGTTAAGCTATAATCCCCTTTCCTGAGAATCCAAGCATAAATGTTATAAAGACCAGCAACTTTATTTGGTTTCAATGTGCTAATTGCTTGCCTGTTATCTAGAGGTATACCAGAATTCCAGTTCTGGTTCCTGTGGGTTGGAATTCTGGCCACTTACTGTGAGCTCCAGTTCCAGCTGAAACTGTGTGTGATATCTGGCCAATCTGGAATCATTCAGTTTTTAATGCTATTAAATAAAAAAAGAAACATAGAAGGAAAATAGAATTATTTATAAACAGATTTTGATATATTCATGCAAAGTCCTTAGCCATTCCTTTGGCTACTTCCATGTATCAAATAACAAATGAAACATATGATAAAACATTCAAAATTTTCCTTGCTTGGTAGTTTTTTATATTGTTTTATGATAATAAAACAAAAATGAAACTGCTTTTATTTTGAAATGGCCATTTTTTCACATTTTTTGTATATACACGAGCTAAATTATATAAAAAAAAAGTTCCTTGCTTAATGTTCTCCTCAATAAAAGAAACACTAGATTTATACTGAATTATAAACACAGCATAGAAAAGCATGGAAGAGAAAAATCAAAAGACAGTAACTACTGTTTACAAGGGAAAAAACTGTACTTCAATAGTTGAAATTATACTTCAATAAGTTAGCATGAAGAAAAATTAAGTTTATCAGCCATTTCTGGCAATAGGAGATTCTGTCATTCTGTGTAAATATTACCTGTTTGGCTAAAGATCAGCTCACTGAACACACTTGAAGGTGGAGCTGATAAATATTTTCTTGCTACTTTGGCAAGATTTGTAGTAGGAACCATTCCTTTATTTTCATTCCACCAGGTGAGAGGATTAGAGTTCCTGTCAATTTGAGGCGAGTCAAGGTATAACAATTTCATTATGAATTCTGTTATTGATGGAATGCTCTCTGGCAACTTTCCTTTTTTCTTCCTTTTAATCATTTTGGATTCAAGTTCTTCAGCCTTTTTCTCTTCAGGTTCTTCCTCAATCTTACTTAATAATGAGGTGCCACATGCAAGAACCATCTAAGCACCAAAAATAAAAATTGCTAGAAAACCCAGTTAAAGTTTACCAATTTAAAAAATTAATAATACATATATTATTTAAAATTATAAACCTACTAGTTAAGGCCTAAGCTAACACAAAAGGTTCCAGCACCGAGATATTCCAGCAGAACCAAAATTTGTTGGCTGGATATTCTGGCTTCCAGTTTCCAGCCAAAAAACTGGTTCTGGTACACCTCTCTACTGTTACGGTATCATCCTTCTTTATACGAATTCTATTAAGAATGCAAAAGTTTAATATTTTCACAACTTGCAGGACTTACAGATGCAGTGGAAATTGAGTAATTCCAGGACAGATCATGCAAAAAAAAATGAAATTTTACACCATACTGCTTCCAATTTTCTGATATGATGTTGTATAGCATTGCCTATACCAAAAAACCTGAAATTTCAAGTTTCAGATTGATCTGACTCATGGCTCAAAAGTTATGGCCCTTCCAACTTTGGGGGGTTCTCAGGGACCCCCAAATTACAAATTACCATATCTTAGCCCCTAATTGAGATAGAAGAATGATTCAAATTGAATTTGAAAGGTAATTTGTCAAATATTAAATGAGTATAGACATGGATAGCAGCTTAGTTGAGGAGTAAAGAAGTTGTGACAATTTGCATTATTAAAGGGGGGGGGGGGTTACCCCACACCTCAATGAATTTTTTTTTAATTTTCTTATCAGATTAATTGGCACTTAAGAAATTGCTATCTCCATATCTTCCAAAGTATTTGTTCAAATAAATTTTAAGCAACATTTTCATGATCAGGAGGTCAAATACAGTGGAACCTCAATATACAAACATATCTCTATTCGAACAAATCGGTATACGAACAACTTTTTCGAGAAAAAATTGTCCTTGTATACGAACCATTCCCTCATATCTGAACCGAAAGAAGCCAGTCAGTTTCTCTCCAGCCAGCGTTCGGTGCGCATCACTTTTTTTTTTTAGCTCTGTGAAACATTTGTGAATCCAAACAATAATCTCCCTCCTCCACCCCACCTTCCTCTCTAGCTTCCACTAAGGCCATCATCACTCCTCAGCAAAGGTAAAGTTCAGGTTAAATTTTCATTTATTTGTATAATATTGCATTATTTATTGTTGTTACAGGTTTCATGTATGATTTTATGCATGTAAGTCTTATTTTACAGGTTTAATTAACCAATATTTTGACTTAAAAATGTTTCGTAAGGGGTAACTTTTGGGGGTCTGGAACGGATTAATCCAATTTACATTTTTCTTATGGGAAAAATTGATTCAATATACGAACAATTCGATATCAGAACAACCCTCAGGAACGGATTAAGTTCGTATATTGAGGTTCCACTGTATACCATATATAAAAATCTTGAAGCAAATCTGTGATTTAGTGGTGTACACCACTGCATGATATCATGGAATGCACCAGTTCTAAAGGGAATCTACCTTTGTACATAATTTCTTTTCTGGCTGATCTATAGCTGCAGTTGTAGATGACCAGTTCTTCTCCTAAAGTTTTCAACAGTGGTGTTCCTGAGGGTTCTGTCCTGTCACCCACTCTTTTCCTTTTATTTATTAATGATCATTTAATTCACACTTCCTGTTCTATTCATTCCTATGCCAATGATTCCACTCTTCACTTCTCAACCCACTTCACAAAGTGTCCATGTCAACAGTCACTCCATGATTCACATACTATGGCTACAGAGCACCTGACCTCTGATCTTTCTGCAATCTCTGACTGGGGCAAAGAAAACCTTGCGACTTTCAATGTCTCAAAAACTCAATTCCTCCATCTGTCTATTCGTCACAATCTTCCACATGACTATCCCCTTACTTTCAACAACATACAGCTGAGTCATTCCAGCTCAATTGGTACAGGGGTGGTTGGGTGACCATCTCCGATTTTCTTCAAATTTTCAGGGTTGATTCATACACCATTCAATAGCTTAAATCTAAAATTTTAGCTTCCTCAGTCAAAAACTTTTAATTTTATGGTCGCTTAAATGGCCCCCACCTTCGACAAAAAATGCCCATGTTGGGCTTGATTGGCCAATGCCTTCATTTTGAGAGGCCTTGAAAAGTGTCTTCTAATAGGAGTAGAAGCTTCAAATTTGTCAGGCCAATACAACTTCTGGTAGGCTTTTCAATTTTGCAAGCAAAAAGGCTGTGGAACAAGTAGTTTCTAAATTACAAGGGCTTAAATATGGCTCCATTTTGAAGCTTGCATCAATTCCTCCCACTTTTACGACTCTACCATTTTCAAAAGTTTTAGTTCTACATCAATCACAGCTGTTTTAATACTCCTAATAGTCTCTATGGGTTGTAAATTTATGAGTGAAAGAAAAAAACAACCAAAAAAGGATTTATTTCTATTTTTAAAAATTTCCAAAAGTTGATATTTTCACAAAATTTGCAAAATTAACATCAACTTTGGGGCTTAATATAAAGGTGTCCAAAATTAGTCAGGGAGTTGATACTTCTAGTAAAAAAAGATACATATGTGTAAAAAAATGTATATTAAGGAATAGATCTCAACTCAACTCCTTCATATAGTTTTGGTGATTCAAAGAAAAGTGCTTTTTGTGAAAAATGACATTGAATTGTAATTTTACTTCCATTTTATTACTTAAGTTGATTTACAATTTTTCAAAACAACCAGTGACTCGAAGGGCTCTGGGTAGCTCATTTCACTTTGTATATTCTTATAAATGTAAAACATGATGGTTAATCATTAATGTCCAGGCCTATTTTATAGATCATGATCTTTTATTTTCAGAAAATTTAACTAGAGCAATTAACTTAATTTTACTGCCTGTAATAATGGCTTATTCTAATCAAGAATCAAAGTGCAGCTTTGGTATGTACTTGGATGATCCATGTCATGAACACAGACTCACCAGGAAGGTGGGTATGTATACCTTACATGAGCTGACAGATGAAACAAGGAAACTGCTATTGTGGAGAACAAAAGCAACTGTAATCAACCCAAATAGTGCTACTGTATGCTACCACCATGAAAAAATGTTTGGAATGCATTACCAACAAATGCAACGTAACTGCCAAGATCCATGGAGAAATCATCGAAAGAAGATAACAAGTAAGTAAATATAGGTACTAATATATTTATATTTCATAAAGAAGTTTATATTGTAAATTGTAACCTAAATTAGCTATTTAATTTTAATAGGGTAGGCTATATACTGTGCTACTGAATGCATATGTTTTGAATATTTTATACGAATAGCCTATAACCAAATGTTGAGGTTTTAAAATTATTTTCCAATGTGTTTAGAGTTTACATTACCTTACTTTATTTGCAGAATCACTACAAATTATTGACAAAGACATAGCAACTAGACTGAATCTGATACCAGGACAGAAACTTTGCTCAACATGCTTCTCTAGAGCCAAGACAATTGAAGATGAAAAAGACTCAGGTAGTGATGAATATGTTCCAGAAGAAATAGTTAAGGAGACATTTGACGAAACGTTAGGTTCACTAGAATGCTTACCCATTAAGTATGTAAGAGCAAGAGATCGAAAGTTTTACGCGAAAAGGAAACTAAAGCAAATTGAAACATCAACAAAATCAAAGCTGTCAAAAGTACTTCATATGAAGCCTAGCATTTTGGATGAGGAAGCGGAGAAACCTATAAAGAGTGAGGAAGAAAAGTGTTATCAGCATATGATAGAGGAGCTGAAAAAAAAGTGTAAAACTAGTACCAGACAAGAAAAGATACAAATTCTAACACTCCTTCCAATTGGTAAAACCTGGTCCAGAGAAAGAATTATGGGGTCATTCCATGTCAACTCAGCCACAAAATGGCACTTTTTGCACTCACCCCTTTCAATTTTGCTCATACTTGGCACAATAGCAGATATACATGCCAAACTTAAATTCCCAAATTATTAGAGCTGACTGACCTTTGTGTAGTGTTCGCTTTTATTAATTTACTTTCTTCTCATTATTTACACTTCTTTGTACTTTACTATATCTCTATTTATTCTCTATCGGCTCTTTGCTTTCATTTATCACTTTGTTTCTCTACACTCTTTTGCCGTATCGTATAAATATCATGGTAGCGCGCCTAGACTGAAACCGTTACAAAACAAAGGGGGGATATTAATACTCTTTATTAACACTTATGAACGTTTTATTAATTTCGAAATTGGTTTAGTTAAGTTAGGGGTATGCGAGTATGAAATTCTATAATAATAATTTAGGTCGGAGAGGGACACTCGCTAAATTAATTTTACGTTACATTTCGTCAACCTATCGCGTAACGCGTTGCCTCAAGACTATTATGGGTAGTCCGCTTTGGGCCCTTCAGGACTACCAACTTACCCATTTTAAACAATTTAAAACTAACAAACATGCTTTATCGTAATCATCACAATTTTTAGTAAATTTATATTAAACATTATCTTATTAATTAAACAGAAATTAATATTCTTAACTAAGCATTACTACACTCGCATCACCCCCTTGAAAATAAGTTTTTCATTAGAAAACTTATTAATATCGTTTAACAAATTCAATAAATTTATTCAACAAACTTATATTTTGCAATTTTTTTTTTTTTTTTTTTTTCTTTAACAATTCAAAGTTTAGAAATAGACAAGAAATAATAGAATGACAATTCCATACATATATTGTATCATATTATAAAAACCGAAAACTTTATAATTTTCACATTTGCATAAAATAACATTTCACTCTAATAATTAAATTACAACCTGTAACTAATCTATACATGCCAAAAAAAATAACAGAAAATTTTCTTACAGTGGCTACACAAATCTCAAGTTCACAATCTATTCCCGCGATTTCTCATCAACGATCGCTTTACATTTGAAACAATTATTTGTATAGTTATACAGTTACTATCAGGGCAACATAGAAAAAAATAAGAAAAAGTTTACATAAAATACTGACCAAGAGCGCACATACTATTTCACGAAAAACACAACAAATATGGGCAATAATCGACCCTTTTCACTTATAATTTCATTACATAATAATCAGTACTTAATTTGCTGGACGTTGTTTAGATGACACTCCGCACGCTGACAACGGATTTCAATTTTCAATCGCAGCTCTCCTGCTCACTTCGCTAGAATGCAAGGGATTGCATCAATCAACATGCAACAGGGCAGCACGCTATAATGGTTCCGCTCTCTCTCCAATGGCGAAAAAAAAAACAAGAGACGTCCAATTCTAAAAGGATCAGGGGGGGAGATATCTGAAAGCGGGACCACGCGCTGGAATTGGACGGAATTTGCAATTCTAGAAGTCGATGAAGAAACTCGCCTTGTCTCATCTCCACTTTTGTCGGTGAACGCTGCTCTTCCTACGTCCAGCTGAAAGACTCTTCTACTGGCAACAATCAAACGATGACTCCGCCGTAGGCCGTTTCCCAACGAACCTACTGTATGTCTGTATGGACAGTACAGTCGTAGGCACCCGTTCAAGCTCTCGTGGCTTGTCTACCGCGCGCTGTGACACATATTTAGCGAAGCATTCGAGCAACGTGACCAGCTACTGCCCGAAAAATACCAGTAGACCATCTTCGATCGAAACTTTCGTGTGCCAAGACCCTGCACACGTAAATTTCTCTTCTCTTCCGAAACTGTCCTGCGCCAAGTCCATGCGCATTCGGTTCCTCTCTTCTCTTCCGAAACCATCCTGCGCCAAGTCCATGCGCATTCTGGTTTCTCTTCTCTCTCTCTCATTGGTGATCGATCACCTATCCGGTCGACTAAACTCACTTGATGGAACTCGGATTCAACTTGGTTGACTCCCAAACCGAGCCTTTGCAATTTTGAAAAAAAAAGTTTATTCGAAACGTTTCTGTACTGCTTATCATTTCATTTTTAATTTATCGAATTTTCTCGACAGTTCACTTCGAAATACTAACTACACATTTGCTCTGGCCAAATTCACGGAAAGAAAAAATACAAAAAATTTCGCAAAAATTTAATCAAATCTAGCTACCAATAAGGTCACTTATGGCAGTTACAGCAGAGAAGATAAAAAAAAGTCATAAAACGCTAAACAAAATTGTACAGTATAAATATAAAAGCGCCCATACATAGTAACTGTTAGTATAATTTAAGAATTATTATTGTTCAAACTATCGTCAGAAATCACCTCAATACCTCTAAATACAAAAGACAAAAATGAACCCCAGAAACTTCATGTCATCCATTCTCTGACAATCATGAACCCTCTTGCTTTGAGGAGGAGCACACAAAGACGCCACAAAAATGTTACTGGCTATCTATAAGGCTCCATTTCCGAGTGTACACTTGAGTCAATGTTTCAAATGCATTAGTTAACTCCGACTGAAGGTTTAAACAATAATAATTTTCTAAACAGTTATTAAAAAGTAAAAAAAATTTAACTATTACTACCAAAAATTATTTTAATACAGTAATTCCAACTTGAAACATCAAATTTCATACGAATTGAACTCGCAATTAGCAAATTACATCTGAGATACAACTCTCTCCTTCAACAGAAAACCCCAGTATGGTTTGCAAATCACAAAAATCTCAGTAATTTATCGTTTCCAAGTGAAACTACAAATTTTTATCGTTATACTAAATAAGAATAGATAATATGCACTCACAATTACACAATCCACTGTAAACAAAACTAAAACATTTCCTAAATGAGAGCGGTCGCTTTGTTTGTAAGCGAACCTCTATACAAATATCCCTATGTAACCGAATGAACTTGCATTATATCCTAACATAATTTAGTAATATTTTCCATGCAAACGCTCGAACTAAAAAAAAAGACATTTTTCATATCTAATATCCAAATTAAAATATCAAATTAAAACATCCTTTTTAGAATACAATCTAAATTTGAACTAAAAATTTTACCATTGTCATTGAACTGGAAGGAAAAACAAAAATCGGCCTACCTGTACCAATAAAATTGATTATTGAATGAATTTATAAAACGCAAAGAAAATATATATGAAAAGAATTTTCTACACAAATTTCTGTAATTCAAAAAATTATAATATCCAGATTTAGTAAAATGTGTACCGTAACTCACATTGGCCGCCAAAATAAAAATAAAATTTACTGCTGCACTTTTAGGCCTATATTTAATAAATTCAATGTTATGTGCGGAAAGAACAATTTAGAATTTTATGCATAACATTTGTGCTTATTAAAGAAAAATCCTATGCTTATTTATGTTAAACCAATTAAAATTTTGTTAAATAACTAAGAATTTACTACTCAATAGACATACCGTAATAATGGTTAATCTCCGAACAATATTTTACGATAGGCCTACAAGAAATCCCTCAGTACAATACAATAGCCATCTTACCAAATATGTCGGAATTGTCGTGAAATGAACGAAAGAAACAGAGAGAGGAGACCAAAAAAATAATCAGCTTACCTACAAAAGTTTGAGTATATAAATATATGTAATTATATATATAACTAATAAATACGTATTAGTTAATAAGTAAGTATATAATTAATGAGTATATAAAAAATCCAAAAAAAACTTATAAAAATTTCACAACACAATTTCTCTATTTCAGTTAAACGAATTCTACTTATTTTGAAATTTAACACAATCCTATACGGCGACTTATAATCTGACAAATTTAATATGATTAAGATTACCTTTCGACTGTCAATTAACTGTAACTTAACCTATATAGCGCGAAGCAAAAAGCCCGTAAATCTATATAAACAAAATAATCCTATTATTATATACAGGCAATCGAAATATAATCAAAAATCTGCTAATGAAACCCAGAAAATTTCTCACAAATTTTCGCTAAAACATTTTGAAAGGACCATATAAAATGTGTATCACAGTGTATTTAAACTAACAATTCACTTACGTACAAATCGTTATTCTTATTATTATGATTATTACAATTATCACTAATTCCAAAAGTTTTAAACAAAAAGTTAAAAAGGTAAGCTGAAACAAGCATACAGTGGAAGAGACTAAAAAAAAAAGAAAAATTTGAGTCTTCAGGCAGCACGATAATGTTCAAAACTATATCCTCTCCAACCGAAATGAACGAAATTTAACGTAATAATGACTCGCAATATTGAGTTGGACAAACGAAAAGCAACGGAACTGGACGATGCAAAATTGGACAAAGGGAAAACAAATTAAATTCTTAGGCGTGAAGTTTGTCAGGGACGCTATAAGGATGTCAAAGGCGATGCGCCATTTTTAAATTTTATTTACAATGAAATTTTAAGGCATGAAAATCGAAATTTGCCTGCAAACGGGGTAAACTTTGCATTTAGATATTTTAATAATCGAAATAAAATATTCATTAACGCTATTGGTTATTATACCAGTTTTGAAGAATTTTAATCAAAATACTAAATCACGTGGGTAAGCCTCACAAAATATGATGTAAGACCACCGCTAGCCACCAGATGTAGTGTTCGCTTTTATTAATTTACTTTCTTCTCATTATTTACGCTTCTTTGTACTTTACTATATCTCTATTTATTCTCTATCGGCTCTTTGCTTTCATTTATCACTTTGTTTCTCTACACTCTTTTGCCGTATCGTATAAATATCATGGTAGCGCGCCTAGACTGAAACCGTTACAAAACAAAGGGGGAAGGGGGGATATTAATACTCTTTATTAACACTTATGAACGTTTTATTAATTTCGAAATTGGTTTAGTTAAGTTAGGGGTATGCGAGTATGAAATTCTATTATAATAATTTAGGTCGGAGAGGGACAGACTTTGTAAGCAGTGTAGAGAACATCTTGAGTCCTTGCCTGAGAAAGGAATAGGCACTTTGAATTCAGACATAAATGATGATTCTTCTTGTAGTAGTGAACCACCTGAAGATCTTGAGAAAATTGAAAATGTTGACAATAGTGATGCATCAACTTCAGAGCAAAACCATGAGATGTGTACTTTGAATGCTTCTTTTGTTTCAATTGGTGAATCACCCATAAAAAAGAGAAAGCTTGTAGAGCAAAAGTCATATGGAGCTAAAAAACTAAGCAAGGTGACAGAGACAGTTAAGAAGAGAATGGAAACAGTTGCAGGTAAAGAGATTTCTGACTCACAATTTAAGGAGCCATCTGGAGATGTAGACTGTTTAGAAATAATAAATCAACTCAAGGAAAAATTCAAAAATGAAAATACTAAAAGAAGTGATAAAATAAAAATCCTCACTGTATTGCCCAAAAGTTGGAGCATTAGGAAAATTGCTTCAGAATTTAACACAACAAGGCATACAGCATCTATTGCTAAAAAAATAGTTGAAGAAAAAGGTGTCCTTTCAGACCCAAATCCAAAGGGTGGGAAAAGAATTAAACAGGATACTGTTGATGCTATTAAAGCATTTTATCTTTCAGAAGACATCAGTAGAACAATGCCAGGAAAGAAAGACTATTGTAGTATCATTGACAATGAAAGAGGAAGGATACATTTGCAAAAGCATCTTTTACTTTGCAATTTAAAAGAAGCCTATCATATTTTCAAAGAAAGAAATCCTTTGGTTAAGGTGGGATTCAGTAAATTTGCAGAATTGCGTCCAAAGCAGTGTGTTATTGCTGGAGTAACAGGAACTCACTCAGTATGTGTCTGTACAATTCATCAGAATGCCAAACTTATGTTTGTAGGAGCTGAATTAGAAAAACTAACTGCAAATGATGACACACCTATTAAGAATGTACGTCATTGTGTTGCCTTTATGGAATGCAATCCTGCCTCAGACAATGTGGAGATCCATCAGATTTAAAAAACAGACTACTGGACATATTTACAAACAACTTCATTGATATCATAAATTTTAAAAAGTGGACCAATACAGATCGGTCAAATCTTGAATCAGTAGAACTGAATACAGATGAATATATTGACCAATTCTGTAACCAACTGAAAGAATACCAGATACATGACTTCATGACAAAGATGCAAGCAACTTATTACCGTGAAACAAAAATGTCTTTGAAAGATGGTGAGGTCCTTGCTGTGTGTGATTTTGCTGAAAATTATTCCTTTATTCTTCAAGATGAAGTTCAGAGCTTTCACTGGAACAATGAGATGGCTACTCTACATCCATTTGTTATTTACTATAAAAAGGAAGATGAGATTGCTCACCTTAGCTTTGTTATTATTTCAGAGTGTAACATCCATAACACAGTTGCTGTACATTTGTTTCAAAAGCATCTGATAAAATTCCTAAAAGATAATATCTCATCCATCGGTTCCATCCACAAAATAATTTACTTTTCAGATGGGTGTGCAGGACAGTATAAGAACTGCAAAAACTTTTTGAATCTTTGCCATCACAGAGATGATTTTGGAATTGAGGCAGAATGGAATTTTTTTGCAACAAGTCATGGAAAGGGACCCTGTGATGGTGTTGGAGGCACAGTTAAGAGATTAGCTGCAAAAGCTAGTCTACAACGACCTTATGATGAACAGATCCTTACTACAGAACAGTTATATACATTTGCAAGTGAAAATATTGTAAATATAAAATGTCATTTTTCAACCAATAAAGATAATGAAGAGGAAAGCCAACTTCTCCAAGAAAGACACTCAACTGCAAGGACTATTGCTGGTACACAGAAATTACACCATTTACAGCCAGTTTCATTGACTTCTCTTAAGGTTAAACATTATTCAAATATTGAGAAAGTTACTGAAAAGGAAGAAGTTGTGACTGAGGAGAAAATACATGGTTTTGTTACTGCTGCATATGATGGCCATTGGTGGGTGGCATATGTGCTGGAAAAGATACCAGAGAATAGAGAAGTAAAAGTCACATTCCTTCATCCTCATGGCCCAAACCCATCATTTGTGTATCCTGGTCGACCAGATGAATTAATCTTACCATATTCAGATATTCTAACACAAGGTGAGGCATCTACTACTAATGGACGAACATACAGGATTTGCAAAGAAGTTACTTTGAAGGCATCCAAAGCTTTGGCAGATCTACAGCACAGAAAGGTAAGAATTCAAAATTAAAATGGTCATGTAACTATATATACACTGCATACATTTTAAGTTGTGATAAATGGAAATCAATGAGCACTATACCTATACATATTGTATGTACATTTTAATATGTTACTTGTATTTGTTAATTAGGTAGCTATCTAGGTATACATTAAAAATTGTTTTCTCTTCTAGAAATCACAATAAATTGGGTGGCCCACAAGAATCTTGTCAACTACTGAAAACCATCACATACATGCACAACATATAGGTGAGGTGGGTAAAGAACAAATATTTAAAAATAAGCATTTGCTTGTTTGTAGAAGGCTGCAGATAGTATGTAGATATGGGTTGTATTTGTAAGAGATTGAGCTGACCTTAGACAAAATGGTTACTGACATACAAGGTCACAAAGTCATGACTTTTTGACAATTTTTGTATAAAATGACTTTTTTCAAAATGTTGCTTGAATTCATTATTTTTTATACATTGAACTAGTTATCAGCCACTTACAGCTTCTTGGGATTTTGTTGTACATGACTCAAGGTATTAATGTAAAAAAATTGAATTTTTTAGGAGAAGGTATTTTTTTTTTATTCAAGGTCAAAGGTCAACTTTTGAAGGGATTTTTTTATTTTTCACAGTAGAGATATTTAACAAGAGAATAAACAAGGGGCTACTAAAGAGCTTTAAAATGAGACCAAAATAAATGCTCTAGCTTTAATAGTTTTTTAGTTACACCGTTTTGAAAAGAGTCATTTAACACAAAAAAGGTCAAAATGTCACAAATTTGTGACCTTGTATCTCGGTAACCAAAGGTCAGTCAGCTCTAATAATTTGGGAATTTAAGTTTGGCATGTATATCTGCTATTGGGCCAAGTATGAGCAAAATTGAAAGGGGTGAGTGTTTTAGGTGGCTGACTTGACATGGAATGACCCTATGAAAGAATTTGAAGTGTCAGCCAGAATGGTTAATGCTGTGAGGGCCTTAAAGAGAAAAGAAGGTATCCTTCCTATAATAAGAAATAAAAAGAGTAGCAAGGGTATAAGCGATGAAATAAAGGAAAGTGATAGAATTTTTCCAAAACAATGAATATACTAGAGAATGCCCTGGTAAAAAAGACTACAAATCAATAAAAACACCACAAGGGAAGGTTCACAAGCAGAAAATACTGTTGTTGACAAATATCAGAGAATTATATATGCTTTACAAAAATAAATATCCAAATGACAAAATCTCCAAATCAAAGTTTTTTGAACTGAGACCAAAATGGTGTATGGGTGTGGGGAGTAAAGGATCACACAATGTATGCATTTGTGAAATACACCAGAACTTTAAACTTTTATGTGAATCACTCCCCGTCAAAGTAGAATTAAGAGTCCGTCAAAGTAGAATTAAGTGTGTTACTAGGGAAAATAGTCTGCAACACTGAAACCAGAAACTGCATGATTAATAACTGCAAAACATGTCCTGGTTTAAATGAATTACGGGATTGGCTTCTTACCATTTTTGAAAACAATGATTATGACATGGATGATGAGGTTTCCTTTAAGCAGTGGCTTCATACAGACCATACCCAACTGGTCACAATGACAAAAAGTGTTTCGAATGTAGTAGAAGACATATGTGAAAGTGCAAAAAAGTTGAAAGTACACCATTTCATAGCAAAAGCCCAATCAAAATATTTGTCCGACTGTAAAGAAAACCTCAATGATTCTACAGCATTAGTGCTTGTTGACTTCTCTGAAAACTATAGTTTTATAATTCAGGATGCCGTACAAGGGCATCACTGGGACAATACCCAGGCTACCTTGCATCCGGTAGTCTGCTATCAAAAAGTTGATGGTGAACTAAAAGTTACAAATTTTTGTGTAATATCAGATTCACTTACACACAACACAACTGCAGTTCATTCTTTTTTATGTGAAGCCTTGAAATTACTTAAAAGTCAGAATCCTAAACTAAAACATATTTGTTACTTTAGCGATGGCGCAGCAAGTCAATATAAAAACTATAAAAACATCATTAATTCAGTGTTAGCTACATGAAAAAGATTTCCAACTAACATGTGAATGGAACTTTTTTGCCACCTCTCACGGAAAGAGCCCCTGTGATGGTGTTGGTGGCACCATCAAAAGGTTAGTTGCCTGGGCAAGTCTACAAGCAACAAGTAAAGGTCACATCACCAATCCAAAAGAGATGTTCGATTGGTGCAAATCTAATATTAATGGTAGACAATTTCTGTACATTGATTCAGCTAAAATTGAGGAAAATGCTAATTTATTTGAGTTAGAAAAAAGGTACAGGAATACCCCGCTTTACGATGCTTCGTTTTATGAAATTGTATTTGCGCTAAATAAAAAATTAAATGAAGAAATATATGACAAAAATAAAATGCGTACATCGCGCATACCACAATCTAATATTCTGCATTACAGCAGTGCTTAAGTTAGCTCGATTTTAAGACAAAAATAATATGCTTACGTCGCGCATACCATACTGTACTGTACTCTATTACGTATTCTGCATTACAGCAGTGCCAAGTTAGCTCGCTTTTAGCTCACTTTGCACTGTGGCAACGCAGCTGTTGTCAGTTTATATGTGCACTTTGACAAGAGGGTTTGTGCTTTATTCACTCTCGTGCACGCTAAGTGTTTCACTGATATTCTTTTCGTACATTGCAATTACAGTACCCATCATCAATTATGCCAAAACGAAAGAGTGATAGTAAAGACTGACGTTAATCAGAAGAAACGAAAGGCTATAACTTTGCAAACAAAATATTTGTTCATTACTTTCGTTTGTATTATTTCTTTGTTCATTGCTTTCATTTCTATGTTAATAAACATTTTTTTCTGCAAAATTTGCTGTTTTATAACCTTTTTTTTCTCGATTTTTTAAGAAAAAAACGTAACCCAAAATATAACATTATATGTATGGGAAATAATGCTCTGCTTTACGAACACCTGCTTTACGAATGGGCGCTAGGAACACAATATTTCGTAAAGTGGGGTATTCCTGTATTCCTTAATTAAGACAATCCCAGGAACCCATTCATATCACTGCTTTAGACCTTCTTTAACATACAACTTTCCTTCCTCAATGCTACACAAGAAAATGTGGCTTACCAATATAAACCTGGTACATATGTGGCCTGTTTCTATGAAGGTGACTGGTTTGTTGGAAACATAGTTGAAGTGTGTGATACTGAGAAGGATCTATTAGTAAATTTCATGAAAAAGAATCCTTTTAAATGGCCCGAACAAGAGGACATTTGCTGGATTCCATTCCAACATGTTTTGTGTTCAATTGAACCACCTACAGTTGCTGGGAAAATGGGGAGACAGTACAAGTTATCAAATGATTGTTTATCTAAAATTGAGGAGTATTTTAAAAAAAGCCTAAGTAACTACAGACCTGTATCAAGCTGAATAATAAATTGCCAATTTATGGCTGTGAGGCCATGGAGTGTTGAAGACAATCAGACTTAAAGCCTGAGTACAATAATAAATTCCTGAGTCAGTGTCTAAACATAAGAGTTATTAGCTATATAGTACCGAGTGAACCAAAAGTAGGTGGACAGTAAATGATAACATTTATTTTGAGTAGGTGGACAGTAAATGATAACGTTTATTTTGAGAATACATATACAATTATATTTAATTTTTTTGTATACTATAATACAAAATAAAAAAAAAAATTAACTTATACCAATACAATACAAAAGTACTGAAAATTTTAGCAACGCAGGTGCTCAAATTGCTGTCCATCACAATTTACACAGCTTTGAAGTCTACCTTTCACACTTCGACAAACATTTTTGCACAAGTTTCTTTGTGCATTAATTTCTTGAAATGCATCTCTGATGTAATTTTTCAAATCACCAACACTTCGTGGTTTTCGACTATAAACTTTGTCTTTGAGTACTCCCCAAAAGAAAAAATCCATTGGGGTAAAGTCAGGTGAACGTGCAGGCCATTCAATTGGACCTCTTCGGCCGATCCATTTCTCGGGAAATGTTTCATCAAGATACTCACGGACTGCTCTTGAATAATGTGGAGGGGCCCCATCTTGTTGGAAATAGAGGTCATGTGAATTAGGCTGTTGTTGTAAGTATGGAACAACTTCATTCATTAGAATTTCGAGATACTTATCACCTGTGACTGTTCCATCAACAAAAATTGGTCCTAAAACACCAGAACTTGAAATACCACCCCAAACAGTGACACCAGGCTGGTTTAGTTGCTGCTCTAATGTTAAATGCATGTTCTCACTATACCAGTAAACACAATTATGTCGGTTAACATGACCTGATAATTTGAAAGAAGCCTCATCGGTCCACACAATGTTATCTAAAATTATTGGATTTCCTTCAATTTCATTCAGCATGATCTCACTAAATTGCAGCCGCCTGTCTGGGTCATCCTCCAATAAGCCATGAATTAGCCGTGGATGATAAGCTTTCAACCCAATAGATTTCAGAATTCGTATAATAGAGGTTTGTGAAATGTCCAGTTCTGCTGAGGCTCTTCTGGTGGACTTTTTGGGACTGTGAACAAATGCTTCGGCAACAAGTTGCTTATTGTCCTCTGTGCAAACTGTTTTGAGTCAACCAGTTCTTGGGACATTAAGAATTGAGCCAGTGGCATCAAATTTGTCACGAATGCGGTAAATGGTTTGTCTCTTTGGGGCTTGAGTACCAAATATTTCAACCCATTTTGTTCTAACAGTTTCAGTATTTTGAGATTTCCAATACTCTTTTAACACCCATTTTCTGGCATCAGTATTTAGATTATTTGCCATTATGGGTTCTCTGAACTATCTGAAAAGAAAAAAGATTAAATTTAAATAAATTTAGTTATAATATTTAATATAATATAACACAAACACCATAGTTAGAATGAACACCATAGTTATATAATATAATATAACACAAACCCTATTCAACCTACTGTCCACCTACTTTTGGTTCACCCTGTATAAGTTTACACACGAATTTACATAAAACAACACACATTAAAAAAAGAATATGAACTTATAGCCAATAATTCACATGCTTAAAAACTCAGGAATTCATTATTGTATATAGCTAAGTACTGTACACTTGTATTAAGGGAAGTAATACAACAAAGCTACTTAAATTTAAGGTTTTGTACTGAAAATGGTGGTTACTGCTAGTTTATCTGTACTAACTGCATAATTTAAATTACTAGGAAGTGCTTAAAGAGCAGTAGAACATGGTTCTACATGATTTACTTAGGTAGATCCAAGTATTGAGCCTACAAGCTGGTCCATCTGTTGTGTTAACTGCAAATGTAGTAATAATCTAAGTATATATTGTCTTTTTTATGAGTAAAACTTATTTAGATAATTTAACATTTGTGAATTAACTTACCAAGTAATAAAATGGAAGTAAAATTACAATTCAATATTGTAAAAAGAAATTTAAACATTTCAAAATTTTGAAAAAATTCAGAATTTTTCACAAAAAGTACTTTTCTTTGAATAGCCAAAACTATATGAAGGAGTTGAGTTGAGATCTATTCCTTAATATATGTTTTTGTACACATATGTATCTTTCTTTACTAGAAGTATCAACTCCCTGACTAATTTCGGACACCTTTATATTAAGCCCCAAAGTTGATGTTAATTTTGCAAATTTTGTGAAAATATCAACTTTTGGAAATTTTTAAAAATAAAAATAAATCCTTTTTTGGTTATTTTTTTATTTCACTCATAAATTTACAACCCATAGAGACTATTAGGAGTATTAAAACAGCTGTGATTGATGTAGAACTAAAACTTTTGAAAATGGTAGAGTCGTAAAAGTGGGAGGAATTGATGCAAGCTTCAAAATGGAGCCATGTTTAAGCCCTTGTAACTCAGAAACTATTTGTTCCACAGCCTTTTAGCTTGCAAAATTGAAAAGCACACCAGAAGTTGTATTGGCATGACAAATCTGAAGCTTCTACTCCTATTAGAAGACACTTTTCAAGGCCTCTCAAAATGAAGGCATTGGCTGATCAAGCCCAACATGGGCATTTTTTGTCGAAGGTGGGGGGCCATTTAAGCGACCATAAAATTAAATGTTTTTGACTGAGGAAGCTAAAATGTTAGATTTAAGCTATTGAATGGTGTATGAATCAACCCTGAAAATTTGAAGAAAATCAGAGATGGTCACCCGACCAACTTTCTGAAATCTGTACCAGTTGAGATGGAATGACTCAGGCTCTCAATCCTTACTCTTCTCTTAACATTCTTGGCATTTCCTTTTCTTGTAATCTTTCCTGGAAAGCACCCACCCGCGATAGAAGAAGATCATATACAGTCGACCCTCGTTTTTGATTCGTTCCGGGAAAAGTGACGTTAACCAAAAGTGACGTTAAACGAAGTACATGTTCAATGGGGTTTTAGGTAATCCACTCCAGAGATTCAGATTCAGATTCCTTTGCCATCTCTTGGAGGTCTGTTGCATTTAACTCCCTCTCATGCTCTTGAAGAAGTTCCTGCACATCATCAGGGGGTCAAAATTTTTATTTTTTTTCTCATTTTTTTCCTTAATTATTTTTTGATTCAGTCACTTAGAGCAATGTGGCAGGGCTACATTCTATCTTTAATTTGGCACCAGAATGAACACACTAGCTCAATTAGAACCAGAGATATAAGCATTTGAAAATTGGTCCTTATGCATTCAGCCCCTAAATTTGGGCCCCCATATTTCGGGTCCCAATGCCCAGCTGGACAAATTTTTTTTTTTCTGAGTATATCTACCCTAGGCCTACTTGCAAAAAAAATTTTGTGATGATTGGTGATGATCAACCCCAAAATGCCTATTTTTGTTCCATTTGGCTTGGAATGACCCTATAGAACTTTCTTGAGAGGTTGTGCATGTCCATATATCTGAAGAAAAGCTGACATGCTTTACTTCTTCCAGCTTCTGAGCAATTTTAGACTTGAACTCATTATAAAGATGAGGAATTATAGTATCAGAGAAGTACCTTCTGCTTGGTAAGAGATATCTGGGTTGGAGGTAGGCCATTAGATCAATAACACCATCATCTTCAACTAAAGTAAATGGCTGGTTGTCCAAAGCCATCATCATGCCAATTTTACGGTGAATCATCACAGACCTGGAGTCATTGATGTCCCATATTTTTTAGATGAAAAGCTTTCCTCTATTGAGATCTGCTTACTCATTTGGTCCATTTTCTTTTCTTTCAGAGTACTACCAGTAGAAGTTGATGGTCTAGCTCGTATTCTATCTATGCCTATTTCCTTTGATTCGGTCGCAGCTATTCTTTTTTTTGTCATTTTCATTTTTGGCTTCAGCATACTCTTTTGGGTGATTAATCTTCAAATGATTATGAAGAGGTGTTGTGTTAAAAGACTTTTGGCCACCTTTCTCCATCCCACATTTGATAATCTTTCGGCAAATATTACACTTTGTAGTGATATTGCTAGGATCATTTATTGTATACAGTGACCACACAAAACTTGTCATGATTAATACTTAATAGTTTAATACAACACAAGAACCTGAGAGAGAACAAAACAATTAAACATCTGAATATACTTAAATTATTATTTATCTTATATTTTGGGTGGGGGGGCACTTGCCCCCAATGCAAAACATAGCAATATGAGTGTAAAAATAATACAGTACCCAATAATATATATCCGGCCAGATATCCAGCTGGATAGATATGGCCATATCTGGCATTCTGGTATCCGGCTGGATATGAAAAATTCATATCCGGTGCACCCCTAATTTGATTTATAAACCAGGACCTGATTTGATCATTGATGAGAGTGTAGTACTTACCATTTTGAAGGAGGGTAGTTTTCAGGCAATTTATACCTGGGAAAAGTCACAGGTATGGCTGCAAAATTTTCAAACTTTGTACTCTAGAGGGATATTCTTTGAACTTAGAACTGTATTGTGGCAGGGCAGAAGCTGAGCAATCTCTAGGCTTCACAGAGTCTGTTGTAGTACAGTTGTTAAAACTGTTTAGATAAAGGGCATACTTTATTCACAGGTAATTTTTATACTTCTGTTTTGCTCGCTGATCATCATCTTGCTCGTAAAATGTATCTCCGTGGAACTGTGCACACCAACCAAAAAGGACTCCGGAAAGAGATAACAAAAGCAAAAATCAAAACAAGTTAAATCATCACTATGGAAAATGATAAAGGGGTAAAGGTTTTTAATTGGAAAGATAAAAGGAATGTCATTACATTATCTACCATTCCAGAGCATGATGACAAACTCATTGCAACAGGCAAGAGGTTAAGAAGTGGAGAAGAAATTAAAAAACTACAAAGTGTACTTGATACAATGTTGCTAAAAAAGGAGTTGATGTCTCAGATCAAATGTCCCCATACTATACAGCCCTGAGAAAACCAAAAAATGGTATAAAAAAGTAGCAATGGAGTTAATCACTGGTACATCTATTGTAAATGCAGGGATTATTTACAACAATTATTGTGCTGAGAAGAAATGGCTCTTGCTCACGTTCAAGGAATCTCTCATTCTCTCTTTGCTTACTGAGGCTCCTAAAGAAACTCTGAGACCTGGAAAACAAAGTGCTAGCATTGATGGGACTGCAGGGCATTCTTGCAAGAGGCTGATGAACCTAAATGAAAGTCAAGACAGCAATGTAAGGGGTGTTATGATGTAATGTCTGTAAATGAGGGCTCAAAAACAGCATCAAAGAAGGCTAAAAAGGTTTCAACCTTTGGTGTTTCATGTGAAGGTAGACAATTTTTGTGTACTTTATGCTTTAGGCTCAAACACAATTCCTAAAATCTATTTTATATCATCTCATTAGTTAAGAGTGTTATTTTTTTCATATGGAAACCCCTAAAGTGTAACAAAGCCATTATTTTATTATATGGATTAAACATTGAAAAAACTCATTTTTATCAATCCTTTCTTTATCCATTTATTACTTAAATGTTTCAAATGTTCTGCGTGATGATTCCTCATTTCACGAAGGTCAAGCTTGTCACCCCTCCTCTCGAGTTGGCCTGGTGAAGTAGCGAGTTGGTTTCTTCCACTCTCCACCTCACATAGCCAGGTATGCCCAGCTCATCGGGGATTATTCTGAGCCAGATGTCTAATCTTCTTTTGAAGATGTCCACCGCAACACCATTCATGTTCCTTAAGTCTTTGGGCAGCTGATTGAACAATCTTGGTCCTCTCACAACAAAACTATTTTCTTTCAGGGTTAAGGATGTTCCCTGTCTAACCTTTAATTTGGGAACATGACACAGTCTTCCTTTTCTACTTTCCACTGTTGTTTGGGGAGTTACAGAGTTCAGAGTAAGATTAGGGACTAGTTTCTCCATTATTTTCGAAGTGTAAATAATGGTGTATCTCTCTCTTCTCCTTTCCAGTGAATATAGGTTTAATTTGCATAACCTTTCGCAGTAATTTAGTTCTTTGCACCCCTTGATCTTGGCTGTGAAGCTTCTCTGAATCCCTTCTAGCTGTCTAATGGCTTCTTTTTTATTTCTTTCTTTAAAATTTTTTTGGTATTAAATATGAAAAAAATTAATAAAGAAATATTACTAATTACGACCCACTGGTGGGTCATATTGCACCAACTGAAAGAAGTCCATGACCCACAGGTGAGTCACATCACAAGAAATGTGTTAAGGATTGCATGCAGCACCAGTCTTTCTACACTTTCTCATTCCTTTTCTGTCCAATGCTCTAATACAAGGGTTTAAAAGTATTTCCAGTTTTTCATCTACTAAACCAGTCAACTCTAGAACAATCTTCCTCAATCCATTTTTCCCTATCTATGACTTCCAATCTTTCAAATGCAGACTGTCTAGGCATTTCAAAAACTCTGGACCTTGATTTTGGCTCTCTTCTTTTATTAGGGGGGGGGGGGGGGGGGGGGGTTGCTTTTGTGGGCATTCGCTCTTGGTCCCTCCTCCCTGCATAAAAAAAAATATTCTCTAGAATGCGAATTTAGCCCATATCTCAATAGTATTTTCATTGATGAATTATGTATTCCACTTCAATGATCATTACAGCTTCCTAAACTTACCATAGTCGCTAGGGTGTTCCCAAAAAGTTGAAAGTTTCAAATTGTAGGGTCTCCCAACCTAAAAAGTTCCCCTTGGCCAAAATATTACATCCTATGAAATTTCAGCTCATTCAGTGGTGGTTTAGGGGTTTAGGGGTTCCCCAAGCCCCCCAAAATATATTCCACTCCTGACCAATCACAATTCAGTAAGCTCTTGCACACTAAGTATTCATTGCAATTCAAAATATTTAGTACCATTAAGAAGTTCTTTGCCTGTAGATTCAAAAAACATATAGTTTGATGGTACCAGATAAATAGACAAAAAATTATCACCAGTCAAAATCTTGAAAATTTCAATGTTATTGTTGGAGCTTCTTTGGCAACATTTGATTTTTGACACCCAACTCCTAGGATTGTGTCACTGGCCTACTGTGCATCTTTCTAATTGTTTTGTTTCATTTCAGACATGTCCTCCCCATCATCTTCAATAGCAACACAGAGCTCCAATGAAGTCATATCTCATGATTGCAAATAAAACTGATGATTTGTGAAAGCACCAGAGGGTACATGACCTACTTATGCCATTCTGGATCAAGTCATGACTTCCCATACAACAAAGACAGCATATCATACAGGTCATGAATCTGTATAGCCATCAGTTTAATGGAACAATATGTAAGGAGTACCAAAAGACCTGTTGAATCAGAAGCAACAATCATTGTTGACTTCCAAATAATGGCATGTATTTGATCCAGAACAACAGAAACATTAGAACTGAGATATGATGCATTTGCAAGTGCCTCATTGTGGTGTGATGATAATCTCATCCCGTGTCTTCTGTACTGCTACTTGATGATCCATACTCCTCCCCTACTCCTGTAGTTGAGATTGCTGCTGCTCGTGCCACATGCTTGGTGAAATGAGACACATTGAGCTGTCCTCATCATCATAGTAGTGAGTTTTTGCTGTCCACAGACCCAATGGACCCAGTCAGGGACTCTTGTTGCAATACCAGAAATTGTCCATCCTCCTCAATATTGATGAGTCAATCCACTTCAGCGTGGCTGTTGTTGAACAGCTTCTCCATCAGTTTGCTGAATTTCTTCTGATTTAACAGGTCTTTTGGGTTACTCCTTGCATGGTGTTTCAATAATGTTTCATTAATTAAACTGATATTTTGGCTGTACAGATCCATGACCTCCTGTATGATATGCTGTGCTTGTTGTATGGGAAGTCATGACTTGATCCAGAATGGCACAAGTAGGTCATGTACCCTCCAGGCACTTTCATGAATCATCAGTTTTTGTTTGCAATCATGATATATAAAGTTTGACATGACATCATGCCCTAATTTAAGTCAAACACCAGTGATTGTCTCTCAAGGGTGTCCAATCAACCAAACTTCAGTGGAGCTACATGTCACTATTGAAGATGATGGGAAGGACATGTCTGAAATGAAACAAAGCAATAAGAAAGATGCACAGCAGGCCAGCAACACAAACACAGGAGTTGGATGTGCCAAAAATCACCAATAACACCGAAATTCTCAAGATTTTGACTGGCAATAATTTTTTGTTAATTTATCTGGTACGGTACTATCAAACTACATGTTTTTTGAATCTACAAGCAAAGGTCTTTTTAATGGTACCAAATAGCCTGTGTTGAGTTGCAATGAATACTCAGTATGCAAGAGCTCATTGAATTCTGATTGGTCAAGAGCACATTGGGTATTTTTTAGGGGGCCTGGGGGACCCCTAATTCACCTCCAAATGAGCTGAAATTTCACAGGATGTAATATTTTGACAAAGGGAAAGTTTTTAGGTGGCGAGACCCTCCAATTTCAAACTCAATTTTTTGGGGACACCCTAATAGTCACCCTTTGAGAAGCAAGGAACTAAATGATCATTAATGAGGAGATCCTTATTCTCTATCTTAAAATATAAAATAGAATGGTCACTGTTCTATAATGACTTTCCTACTGTAAGTTCATTAATACTTTCATAACATTCAACAGAACCAAATATAGGATTGCTTGATCCACAATCAGTTTAGCTACAAAGTGCATTAGAAAGTTATCATTGCAGCTATCAATGGGATGAGCTAATAGGAGCCTAAGCCAGTCAGGATGAGAACTAGACTACCACTGAATGAATCCTGAATCTCTCTAAATACCAAGATAAAATGAGCTAAAAATTTAGAAATTAAGCAATTTATACTTTAATAATAATAGACACAATAAATGACAATCTACTGAATGAACGCCATAAAAATTTGATTGCAGTAATCACTTAAAAATTGTGGAGTACAGGGAGGGAGAAAAAAAAAAAAAAAGTCCTTCCACTACCACAATCAACTGCAGAACTCTGTAATATGGTATTATACGAGTTATTTTCATATTACTACAAACCATTACATATGACTAAACTAGGTCTACTTCTTGTACTTTGAAGATTTAATAAACTTCTGATCTAAATTGAGTTTGGGTGGAAAATCACTGTACATACTAGGATTATTCACTTGCAATACATATATTTATAGACACTGTTGGTTAGTACTTACACTTTCAGTGACTATAAAGCAATCTTTCAAGGGTTTTTAATAATTATAGCGATGCTACCATAACAGTTGGTATAATTAAGGAGATAAGACTTAATAGTATCATTTCTACAAGCAATGGTCAACTCTTCAAATGACTATAATAACCATAGGGTGTTATCAATAAAGTTTCACTGACTGATCATTAAAATAGGCTCTCCTTCCATGTTATTTTCAGTAGTATACAATGAAATAGCTTTGTATCTGATATGTTGCCCCCAATATACCATACACCCACTACATTATGTCTAGTCTCAACTATAGGTCTTTAGAGGCCTATCTTTAAGAGTAATTAACTTACCTATGATTTCCTCCAGAATGTCTTCATACTAGCAAAACCAAAGCATATTAATTTTAAGTAATTGGAGGGCTTGTATAGGGCTAGGGCTTGTATAGTGCTGTACTCTAAATATTATACAAAGCTGTGTGATAAATAAATTATTATAGAGGCCTAAATGAATTTAGGTTTATATCAGCCTGCAGTTGATTGAATTAGCTTAAAAGATGGGAAAACCTGAAAACAAAAAATTAAAAAATGCAGGTTAAAAATAAAAGTTTTTCACAGGATAGACCTAATTCTTAATATGGTTTCTCTACATTTTTTGTTCTTTTTGTTATGCTAGAAATTAAAAACTTGTGAACACTTTGCAATTATTCCAAGCTGAAGAGTTATGTATAACCATTACCCTATTAATTACTAATTTGGATGGAAGTGAAAAGTATTATTGGTAAACTGAAACACACCAATTGATAATAATATAGGCCTAGTGGGCCCTTCCGAGTGTGGTGAGTGCATCATAGAGGTGATTCTCTCAGGCATGGAGGCATATGGTACATTCCATATTCTATTCCTATCACTAATGCAAAATAACCTTGGTTTAACTTTACTTGTTCTAAAGCTATCTGCAACAGAGAGGAGGCTTTCAGAAAGTACCATCACCATCCAACTCCTGACTCTCTCTCAGCTTACATTCCTGTCCAGAATCATGCAAAATCTGTTGTTTGACTCACCAAATACTCCTTCATCAGACAAAAATGTGAAAACCATCCAATTCTAATTCTTCTCACTCTTTCTGACTTCTAGCTAAGAACCTCTTCAACAACTTTACTTCCTCTTCTTTCCCTCCTCTTTTCCATTCTGATGACTCAGTTGCTATCTCTTCTTCTGACAAAGTTGAACTCTTCACTCAAACTTTCGCTTACAATTCAGCCATGAATGATTCTGGTAAGCACTGTTCCTCCATCTCCTCCCCGCTCTTAACTTTATGATGTCTGAAATTAGAATCTCTTCTAAAGATGTTTTTTCTGCCCCATCTAGGCTCAACTCAAGGAAGGCATACAGTCTTGATTGTGTTCCTCCTGTTCTTAAGAACTGTGCATCTGTGCTGACACACTGCCAAGGCAAACTCTCTCATCTTTCTCTCATATCTGGTACTTTTCCTTCCTGCTGGAAATTCACTTTCATTCAGCCTGTCCCAAAGAAGGGTGACCACTCTCAACCCTCCAACTATCGTCTAATTGCTTTGATTTCTTGCCTTTCCAAAGTTTTTGAATCTATCCTTAATAGGAAGATTCTTAAACACCTTTCTTCTCACAATCTTCTTTCAGATTGTCAGTATAGATTCCGTAAGGGACACTCTACTGACAATCTTCTTGCATATCTCTCTGACTCTTGGTTATCCTCCTTTCACTCAGTGAAACTTTTGCTATTGCGCTAGACATGTCAGAAGCTTTTGACAGAGTCTGCCACAAATCTTTAATTTTGAAACTGCCCTCCTTCAGTTTCTGTCCTTTCTGTGCCTTCATTTCCAATTGCCTTTCTGGCTGATCTATAGCTGTGGTTGTAGATGGCCACTGTTCTTCTCCTAAAGCTATCAACAGTGTGTTCCTCAGAGTTCTGTCCTGTCACCCACTCTTTTCCTTATATTTATTAATGATCTTTTAATTTGCACTTCCTGTCCTATTCACTCCTATATCAATGATTCAACTCTTCACTTCTCCACCCACTTCACAGAGTCCCTCTCAACAGTCACATCATGATTCATGTGGTACAGCTATGGAGCACCTGACCTCTGATCTTTCTATTATCTCTGATTGAGGAAGAGAAAAACTTGTGGTTTTCAATGCCTCAAAAACTCAGTTCCTCCATAGGTCTGTCTACTTGTCACAATCTTCCACACAACTATCCCTTTACCTTCAACAACACACAACTCAATCCTTCCTCTTCTCTTGACATTCCTGGAAAGATTACATATACTCTCTCGCCAAAACAGATTCCAAGAGGTTAGGTGAGCTGTACCACCTCTGCAGTTTCTTCACCCCCACTCAGTTGGTCTCTGTCACTCCCATTTTTGACCAACTTCTTTTTTTCCCAGGTCCAACCTCCTAATATCATTATGCCTGTTGCTCTAATAAGAAAATAGCAATTAATTCCATTTGATGAAAATTTCAGACCCCCAAGGCCTACAAAACCAATTTTCCCCTTGGGGTCATTCCATGTCAGTTCAATGGCAAAAAAAATGTGACCATCACCGATTTTTTTTTAAATTTGCACACTTATAGATCTCTGTGAGAAAAACAGAATGACACTTGTTTCAACACTAGGGCATTCTGCGGCTATAAGGGTGATGTACAAAGTTTGGAATTCAATACTACATACATGTTTAATCAAGTCCATTTATTAACTGAACACAAACAAAATTTTATTCAATTTGAGTAATATTTACTGGTCCCCCAAGAGCCTCCTTCAAGTCTTATTGGGGAGATTATGGAATCAGCTGAACAAAAAATGTACTTCCGTAACTTTACATCCAAAACAATTAACAGAAACCTTAGTCTTTTCAACACATTAAGAAAACAATGAAAAATTTACCAACATATCCATAGGGATCATATGTAGTGGGACTTCTTTGCACTGGGCATGGTCTTCCGATGATGCTCAATCACTTGGAATGCCAATTCTTTCTCATCTTCGTGCTGGGTGATCGAGCTGTTGAAGTCAGTTGCGAGCTTCACCACTCACTCAGCGCAGTCATTGATGACCCAAATGGCCCTAACTCTCTCCTTCATCGCCACCAGATCCTCCAGGTAGTGGGGAACTTTGAGTCCCATGCATTTGAAGAAGTTAGCAGTCCATTTAGTCACGAAGTCTGGGAGAGTGAGCAGATATGGCAATTTCATGCACTTTGACTAGAATTTTCTTAGCCCCTTCTTGCGCGCAGGGACCTCATGGAGATTTTTAAGCATATGCTTCTTTTCCAAATTGTCTACCTTATCCGAGAAAAAGGCGAGACCAACAAGGTCTTCACTGAGGTACCAGAGGTAGTTCTGAGCCTTGGCTATCACAATGGTTGCAACTGCCTCGTCTTTAGTCTTGTATCCTTCAAGCTGTCGGAGGAGCTCGATGTTGTTTCAAGGAGCATCGACGCCACTGGGTGCCTCAAACCACGCTCAAAGGTAAATTGTAATGGAGAATATGTTGATGCATCGCAGCACCTTCTCTTCCGATGGCATTAGGGAAAACTGCCTCTGAAACAAGAAGATCTTGAGGAAATAAATTCCTTTTGCCATCCACCTAGCTCGGTAGGGGTCATCAATAACCTGGCGAGGGTCCATCATCATGGATTTTGGCTGAGAGCCACATTGGCGGAGGCAGTGGCTGACCTGAGTGAATTCCTCTCCTGAAGACTCAGTGGAGCTGGACGAGCTGCCAGTCAATTCTGCATCTGCCTCTGCATGCTCCGGCTCCCGTATTCGTTTCATTTCCTCCTTAGACTTGTGTCGTCATCGCTCCTCGTTCTCCTGCTTCATTGCCTTGGCCTTGGATGCTTTGGCAAATGCAACATCTTCTGGGCCAATGACCATCTTTCTCATTGTCCGTTGGTCTTTAAGGAAGTCGCAGTCCTCTTTATTTGTCTTCGAAGATCCAGCTTCAGAGTGAGCAACATCAAACAAGGTCTCCATGTCCAACAAGAACTGTTGTTCATGAGCTCGCTGTGTTTCCGTTCGTCGATCCTTGTGATTAGACAACTTCACATACCTCTCATGAAGCTTTTTGAGCTTGGCAACAATGTATGGCTTGTGGGAAGTCTTCAACGATGCTTTTGTCCTCACCTCCATGAGTTCTTCGGCCACATCACTACATGCTCTTGGAAGGCTTTGCTTCATGACTCGTTGGATGAAAAACAGACGCTTTCCAACTTCACCCATGGTGGGAAGCTGTCTCATGGAAGAGAAATCCTCCTCCCTGAGGTGCCCGAGAAGCCACAAACTTACTTGCTTGCGTGTTGTTGCCATCTGTGAAACAAATAAGACTCATTAGTAGTGGTACGACACATCAGACTGATAACACAGTTTGTAGGCAGGCAGCAGATGCCCACCTAGTGGGGATGGGTTGATGAACGGAAAGTGGTTGTGTGTTTGTGTGTGTGTGTGTGTGGTGTGTGTGTGTGTGTGTGTGTGGACGAGTAGTGCTAGTCGTGTGCTCGTGTCAATACACTCGCTGTTTCAACGCTCTACAAGTTGACCCAAACCTACAAGGGGCTTGGGGGAGTGGAAGGAATGAGACTATCAAGACCATTTTTTGTGTGGTTTCTTTTTAGTACAAATGGATCCAGTTTAGCATATGTGCGTTGCTGGATTTCGAACTTCGTGTTTTCGGAATGCCCTATTCAACACTCTAGGTTATATGGTTCCAGAGATATGGCCATTCGAATTTTGTAAAAAAAAGGTCAATTTCCAAGGTCATACCATATTTCAACATGAAATATCTCGGCTCCTATTGTACTTACAAAGCATTTAAACACTATTTTAAAGCTTTTAAGCAGATCTACAACTTTGTTTCTATTCATATTTTACCTCAGTGGTAAAAAAAAAATTGATCTTATTTTTTACCTTTGACCTTGTGTAGGTCATTTGATGTCACAACTGATTTTTTTCTCCTTTCACCCAATTTTGGGTACACATGTCTACCTTAACCTACAACAAGATTTTTAGTGTTGATTAAGTTAGTATAGACGCTACAGCCATTTCAGTGGACCATACCCACCTCCATTTTGACCAAGTACCTTTTTCCACCAAACTTTGGAGCACTGTATCTTTGGAACTGTTTGAGCTAGTGTTGAGAAAAATACCATTAGATTTTTCTTACTGATATATATAATGTCTGCTAATTTAAAAAAAAATTGGTAATTATTTAACCTAACCTAACCTAACCTAACCTAACCTAACCTAACCTAACCTAACCCAGTTATTTGGTCAAATAAGTACCCGGCCCTATTACAAAATTTTTATTTTTTTTATTTTTCAGAGAATTATATAATAAAGGTAATTTAAATTACATAATTAATTAATTTATATGGACATTCAAAAGTGTGAAGAACTTCGAACCTGCTATCCTGTTTAAAGGTAAAGCTATGTACATATATAAGTACCGTACCTTATACTAGGCTATAGGTACTACCCTATAGAATAAGTTCAGTTTTAAGAGTTAGATGAGTTTTAATAGAATTACTTAACTTTGTGTATTTATTCATTGTACGTACAACAGTATGTATCCATGTGAAAATAAGCTTATTTAAACCTTGGAGCAAGGATTTTTTGGGCATCTGTATTTATTCCAATCTGTAAATCAAACTGCATATTTTTTCTTTTTGTAGACCTCTGAAACAAGATCAGTAGGTCCCAAATTTTATTTGTGCCATCTAAGCAAAAATAGCTTTTAACAGGGTTGGATACAATGAATAATTATACTGTAATTGTATTTTTAATTAATTGATCCTAATTTCCATTAATTGTAATTGATTCAAAATAAAATAAAAATAAAGGTAATTGTAATTGATTTTTGAGCTATAACTGATGTAATTGATCAATTAATGTCAATTGTTAGAAATTATACCCCTAGATCTGGCAGTTACACATCATCCAATGAAAATAAACCTTTGATAGTTTATTGAGATTTTAGTTATACTTAGATATAGATATACGGTATATTTTTATGGATATTTATTTATTTTAGATAGATATATAGAATATATAGATATATAGAATATTTGTGTAATTGTAATTGATTCAGACAAAATTAATTGTAATTGATCTTGAAATTGTGAAGTACAATACTAACTAATTTAAAGAAAAAAAAAATTTAATTGTTTCCATTTTGTGTAATTGAACCCAATCCTGGCTTTTAAGCTAGCTACATGTTTTTTTTCTTTTTAGATAAACATGGATTTCAGCAGTTCGAATATGGGCAGGTTCTGTTGTGACCCATTTAAAAAACACACAGGAAAAGTGAAAAAAGGCATTCGTGCATTGACTAAAAATTTGATTGATCAAAATCCTGAATTGAAACTAACAAATAATCATAAAGCATGTACAACCTGTCGAAATATACTAGCAAATCGTCCATCCCCAGCCTGAATGTGAACCACTTGGAAAAATCACCATCCACCTCATCAAGTGCCCTATCTGAGCTAGACACCATTGGAGATGTAGTTGAAATGCAGTATGAGCTTAGTAAATTCAATGCTTCATTGGCCACACTTGATGAGACCCCAATAAAACCATGTAAACTCTCTGACAGTGCTGGTTACGCAAAGAGAAATTTGAGGAAAGTAAGCACACCAGACAAAAAATTAGTCACCCCTAATAGCACCGATAGGAGGAAGTTCAAGGTCACACAGAGGGCGCTGATGTAGCATTGGTAAGTGACAAGTAGCGGTGACGTAGCACACAGGATCAGATCTGTTTTGTGAGGTGGTGAAGAACAAAGTGTGTGTTGGATATAGTCTGCAAAATGGGTCGTGAGGCAGACATTACTCAGTGGCAAAAAGGAGCCATCGTGTTTGGCAGAGCCCACGGACACAAAATGTGTGAAGTAGCCCAATTTGTTGGTGTGTCAACACGTATTGTCCAGCGAGTTTACAAAGTGTGTAGTAGTTCACAATCAACTGACAATCGACGGCGTAACTGTGGCTGGAAAACAATTCTCGACAATAGGGGCCACCACCATGTTTCTCGTCTAGTAAGTGCAAATCGTTTTCAAACCAGAGAACAATTGCTCCAAGAAACCAATGAGGTTCTCCAGCGACCAATTTCCGAATGGACATTGCGACGAGAACTGCATGTGATGGACATTGCGACGAGAACTGCATGCGATGGACATCTGGAGCAGGGTACCACGGAAGAGGCCGCTGTTAACAGCAAGTCACAAATTGGCACGTTATAAATGGGCTCAGAGGCACAAAAACTGGACTGCGGCAGATTGGAAACGTGTAATTTGGTCCGATGAGTCCCATTTTTGTTTGTTCTCCAATGATGGGAGGCGATGAGTACATCGCAGGTCCAATGAAGCCTTTAATCCTGAATGCATCGAAGGTGTTGTTCAGGCTGGAAACAGAAAGTGAAGCGCAGGAATAGACACCCATGGACTCTGGCGGAACTTCGGGACCGGCTGATGAACGAGTGGCAGCAAATCGATGTTCAGTACATGCACAACCTCGTAGAGTCTCTGCCTCGACGGATTTGTGCGGTTATCAAGGCCGGCGCCGTCACACGTTATTAGGTACATTCTGAGAGGGGTGACTAATTTTTGGTCCAGTGTGCTTAGTTGTGAAAAGAAAGCTTGAACTTGCAATTAAACAACCAATTTCATGCAGTGATTCAGATGATACAGAACTGGAGATTCTTCAACAACTAAAAGAAATTTAATCAAGTGACAAGTCAAAATGAAAAACTGACAATTCTTACTATCCTACTAAAAAGATGGACACAAGTAAAGATCAGAGAAGAATTTAAGTGCTCAGATTACATGGCTAAGCAAGCAAAGTGTTTGGTGAGGGAGAAGGGAGTGCTTTCAACTCCTAATCCGCATTTGGGGAAATGCCTGAATAGTGAAACTGCTGCCAAAGTAATTGACTTCTATCATTCACCAGATGTGAGTAGACAAATGCCAGGGTTGAAAGACTATAGATCTCAGCGAGACAAATCTAATTAATGGTACTTTTCTCAACACTCTAGCTCAAACAGTTCCAAAGAAATGGCGCTCCAAAGTTTGGTGGAAAAAGGTACTTGGTCAAAATGGAGGTAGGTATGGTCCACTGAAATGGCTGTAGCATCTATACTAACTTAATCAACACTAAAAATCTTGTTCTAGGTTAAGGTAGGCATGTGTACCTAAAATTGGGTGAAAGGAGAAAAAAAAATCGGTTGACATCAAATGACCTACACAAGGTCAAAGGTCAAAAATAAGATCAACTTTTTTTTTTACCACTGAGGTAAAATATGAATATAAACAAAGTTGTAGATCTGCTTAAAAGCTTTAAAATAGTGTTTAAATGGTCTCTGTAAGTGCAATAGGAGCTGAGATATTTCATGTTGAAATATGGTATGACCTTGGAAATTGACTTTTTTTTACAAAATTTGAATGGCCATATCTCTGGAACCATATGACCTAGAGTGTTGAAACGATTGCCATTCTGTTTTTCTCGCCGAGATCTATAAGTGTGCCAATTTTCAAAAAAATCAGTGATGGTCACATTTTTTCAACCCAAAATTCTGTTGAACTGACATGGAATGACCCCCTTTCTTTATCAAAAATTGTCAATTTTTGGAAATCTTTCAGTTATAAATTCTTGCATTTTATTATAACCTCAGACTATGTATATTTTGGGATAGAAAATTAAAATAGTTATTGATTGATACCTAATTTATTATGGTTTTGTACCAAAATAGAAAATTAAAAGGCAAAAAATATTCATTTTTCAGCATTTTCTTCCCCATTTCTGACCCTAAAGCCATACAAAACCATATATACAGTAAGTCCTCAATTTACACAGGTCTTTGTTACATGGATACACGAGCACAATCCTTAGTTCAACTGCCGCTCAATAGATGGCTGGTTTAGAGGCTCAGGACCCAAAACTGAAAGGTTCACGAAGGTGTCTAGAGCAGTGCATGATGCTATTGCATGCTATAAAGTGATTTATGATGAGAAGAAAAAAGCTAGAGTACAAACATCACTGGACAAGTACTTAAAGAAAACAGAGAAAAGATCCAATGCCATCATCATCTGCAGAATCTGAGTCACAAATTATTGAATAAATATTAGTTTTCTTAATACAGTATTGTGTGTTTATATATATGTACAGTAATCCCTTGTTTTACACAGGGGTTCCGTGCTTGTGCGACCCACATATAACAAAAAACTGCATATCTGAGACAATATATTTACATTCAATTTACCCCAATACATCCATTTACGAGTTACATGGGCCTATATATAACCTGATTTAACTTTATTAATGAGTATTATTAAGCTATAAATACAGTTAGTAAATAATATATAATACTAATATAATAATATGAATAATATATATAATATAATAAAAAATAAAATTTTACTAACCAAAAATAATAATGATGATGGTGAGGATTGCTGTGCAGTACTATTTATGAATGATATTGTGGAGAGAAAATCTATTCTTGAAATTATCAAACCAGTCTTTGCTTGCACTAAACTCAGCATTAGCAATGTCACATTGGACAAAATGGCCGTAAACCTGCTTGGCCTCTCACAGATAATTGCACTCCTTAATGACGCATGTTTTTGATCCATATCCTCAATCCAAATGTTCAAAGCCTTTTCCATTTTCACTAACACAGGATCTCTAACAATTTGTGCAATTTTAGCATTTACGGGGGCAGATGATTTAACTGAATCTCTTATTTTCTGTTCATTTTTCCTGATTGTTCGCACTGTTGATTCATTCACCCCAAACAACCTACCGATTGCTGCTGCTGACATGCCTGACTTTAATTTATCTAACAACAACACTTTCTGCACTAAAGTCATTACTTTTCTTGATCTTTTAGCCCCACCCTTTGCAGAACTGGCTGGATGTTTTGGAGCCATATTAACCAAAAAAGTGTCTTTAACAAAAAACAAAGTTACAATCCTGGAGATATAACAAACTGGACAACCAGCCATGGTGCATCACTAGCAACTGCATGGCAGTTGACTCACAAGGTGTGCTACACACTATGTAATTGTATTACATGTGGAACTGGTGCGCAATATTTATCTGTTCAAATTTAGCATTTTTGGTATGGCATAGCTTACCCACATATATGCAAAACTGCATTTAACAAAACTGCGTAAAACAAGGGATTACTGTACTGTATTGAACAAATTTTCATTTTCTTAATATTTTATTTTTATAAACCTTACTTTTTTAGCTTTAACTATCCATAGAAATGAACATATATGTCACAAAATACATTATATTTAAGCAGTGTTGGACTTACACAGTTTTCAACTTACATGGTGACCTCCGGAAAGAATTAACAGTCTAAGTTGGGGACTTACTGTAGCTATACGCGTGTGTGTGTACCTACTGTACTTCTATTTATTTTCAGATCTATAATTATGATATAATTATGATACAAATTTCAGATTAGATTAGTTAGACTAAAAAATGGCTTGCGCAAAAGTTGATAATGCTCTTTGCGCCAGTGATGCTTGTCAGTTTTGTGCTCCTTCTTCCTATCAAAATTAAGTGTTCAAAGTCAGTGAACCATTGTGTTACTTCTCAACTAAAATTTGTGAATGTGCCAAGATTACATAGTTACAATCTCATCAGATAAACTGCAATACTTAACTAGTAATATTACATAAAATATATCTTAAAAATTTTCTAGCGACATCTGGCACTGCCTTTATAGTCCTATGGCAAGCAGTGACCTTGAAGCAACAAGTATACAAACAACCGAACGAATGAGACCTTTAAATGTATGAATGAACGAATGAATGAGTGAATCTTAACCCCATAAATTGCTCAAAATGGCTTCCAAAAGGTCAGGTAAATGCCCTGAAATTAGAAATGAAGGATCTAGCAAATAAGTATAATTCCCTCTTTGACTTAGTGCACAAAAGTAATAGTGTAATCAAAGACCTTGAGGCAGTAATAAAAGTTGCACAACATAATAACGAATTGTTAAAGAGGGAAAATGCAAAACTGGAATATAGAAATATGGAGCTCGAAAAGAGCATTCAGTATGCACACGACGAGATAAAGGATCTTAACTCTAGTCTAAACTCACTTACTAAAAATAATCGTAGCATGGAGATGATAAAAAATGAGCATGATTCAATTACGAATAAATTAAACAGCCTAGATGATAATTCACATGCTAATAACTTAATCATAATGGGGGTATCTGAAATGAATAGAGAAACAAATGGCAAAATGAAGAAAAAGGTGGAGGACATAATAAAAGAGAGACTGAATTTGGGGAATATTAAGATCAAAAGTGCTTTTAGATTAAAAAAACAAATTCCACCACAAAAAGCAAATTCTAGAGTCAATGACATGACTGAAACTAAGACACCCATTTCAGCTATAAAAGTAATATGTGAGGATGAAACTCAGAGATTTAATACTAAAAAACATAAGAAAGCTGAAAGGATCAAAAATCTTCATCAATGATGACATATGAGGAAACACGTAAAATTCATAAAGAAAATCTCCCTAAACTTATAGAAGCGAGGAAACTCGGGAAAGTTGCCTACTTCCTTGGAGTGAAGTTAATTATTAAAGAGAGAGAGACTCCTCCAACATGGAATACTTCAGTCAAAGGAGTTCACCTTGTTAGTGAAGAAGCATTCAAAGCTATGAGAACTACGAAAATGCCAGCCTACAGTCGGCACACAAGAGGCCTGTGAATAACTCCACATACAATCTTAACAGTCAACTTTCCCATTCTCGGCTCAACTGGGTGGTAACCCCTTATTCCCATATTCTGTATTTAGTGAAATTGTTTGAGAACTACTGTTAAATGGCTTTCATCGATAAAAACTTTCATAGTATATGTGCCGATATTAATCATTTCAATTCATTACCAAAAAATTCTGTATCCAGTTTAGAGAATCTAGAACAGGAATCTGGTGTAGGCAATTGCATGGTCTCATCGATAGATGAGTTTAATGCCTTTGTATTACAAGATGATATTTATAAAAATCTTTGTGCTAAATATAAACATTCAAAGCTTACCCAGGAACTATAACTACTTATTGGCCATTTTGAAAACTTCTACAGTCAAATTCAGTGTTATAATTCTCACAGAAACCTGGTTAAATAGTAGTATTAAAAACCTATATAATATTGATAATTATGTTGCTTATCATACTGTAATCGATGGTCAGATTGGTGGGGGTATCTCTATGTATGTGCATCAAACTTACGACTAACGAAGTATTTTCTCTATGGGTCATTCCATGTCAACTCAGCCACAAAATGGCACTTTTTGCACTCACCCCTTTCAATTTTGCTCATACTTGGCACAATAGCAGATATACATACCTAACTTAAATTCCAAAATTATTAGAGCTGACTGACCTTTGGTTACTGAGATACAAGGTCACAAAGTTGTAACATTTTGACCTTTTTTGCGTTAAATGACTATTTTCAAAATGGTGTAACTAAAAACCTATTAAAGCTAGAGCATTGATTTTGGTCTCATTTTAAAGCTCTTTAGTAGCCCCTTGTTTATTGTCTCTTGTTAAATATCTCTACTGTGAAAAATAAAAAAATCCCTTCAAAAGTTGACCTTTGACCTTGAATAAAAAAAAAATACCTTCTCCTAAAAAATTCAATTTTTTTACATTAATACCTTGAGTCATGTACAACAAAATCCCAAGAAGCTGTAAGTGGCTGATAACTAGTTCAATGTATAAAAAATAAATGAAGTTGGCATCATTCTTCAATTTTAGATTTTTTTTGTCAGTTCATTTATTTAAAAGTTCTGTTCTGATATAGTGTCAGTGAAGACTTAGTTCAACTTAACATTATTAGTTCAAAAAACTTTTTGTGACCTGTGCCAAAAGAAGTCTTTTAAAAGACAACCAGGGTTAAACCCCTCGACAGCCCCAAATCTACTGGAGTAGCGCTGATCCAAAGGCCCAACTAGTATATAAGTACTGTCAACTTTACAGAGTTGACTCCTGACTTCAAGTTAAAGTTAATTTATTTTTACTAAATACATGTATAAAAATTTATTTAATAATTCATTAATTGTTCATTGTTTTCTTTTCAGGATTTTCTTTGTGCTTTTGTGATTTCAGAGTACAAACATGGAACATTTAAAACTGAAACAGAAGTGTGCTGATCCTTTGCTGCATCACAAAGGTCAGTGTCGAAAGAAGAGTTTGAGAATTGTACCACAGGAACTTGTAAATAAGTTTCGCGATCTGCACTTAACACTACATCACAGACTTTGTAAGCAGTGTAGAGAACATCTTGAGTCCTTGCCTGAGAAAGGAATAGGCACTTTGAATTCAGACATAAATGATGATTCTTCTTGTAGTAGTGAACCACCTGAAGATCTTGAGAAAATTGAAAATGTTGACAATAGTGATGCATCAACTTCAGAGCAAAACCATGAGATGTGTACTTTGAATGCTTCTTTTGTTTCAATTGGTGAATCACCCATAAAAAAGAGAAAGCTTGTAGAGCAAAAGTCATATGGAGCTAAAAAACTAAGCAAGGTGACAGAGACAGTTAAGAAGAGAATGGAAACAGTTGCAGGAAAAGAGATTTCTGACTCACAATTTAAGGAGCCATCTGGAGATGTAGACTGTTTAGAAATAATAAATCAACTCAAGGAAAAATTCAAAAATGAAAATACTAAAAGAAGTGATAAAATAAAAATCCTCGTGCTGTATTGCCCAAAAGTTGGAGCATTAGGAAAATTGCTTCAGAATTTAACACAACAAGGCATACAGCATCTATTGCTAAAAAAATAGTTGAAGAAAAAGGTGTCCTTTCAGACCCAAATCCAAAGGGTGGGAAAAGAATTAAACAGGATACTGTTGACGCTATTAAAGTATTTTATCTTTCAGAAGACATCAGTAGAACAATGCCAGGAAAGAAAGACTATTGTAGTATCATTGACAATGAAAGAGGAAGGATACATTTGCAAAAGCATCTTTTACTTTGCAATTTAAAAGAAGCCTATCATATTTTCAAAGAAAGAAATCCTTTGGTTAAGGTGGGATTCAGTAAATTTGCAGAATTGCGTCCAAAGCAGTGTGTTATTGCTGGAGCAACAGGAACTCACTCAGCAAGGACTATTGCTGGTACACAGAAATTACACCATTTACAGCCAGTTTCATTGACTTCTCTTAAGGTTAAACATTATTCATTATCAGATTATTCAAATATTGAGAAAGTTACTGAAAAGGAAGAAGTTGTGACTGAGGAGAAAATACATGGTTTTGTTACTGCTGCATATGATGGCCATTGGTGGGTGGCATGTGTGCTGGAAAAGATACCAGAGAATAGAGAAGTAAAAGTCACATTCCTTCATCCTCATGGCCCAAACCCATCATTTGTGTATCCTGGTCGACCAGATGAATTAATCTTACCATATTCAGATATTCTAACACAAGTTGAGGCATCTACTACTAATGGATGAACATACAGGATTTGCAAAGAAGTTACTTTGAAGGCATCCAAAGCTTTGGCAGATCTACAGCACAGAAAGGTAAGAATTCAAAATTAAAATGGTCATGTAACTATATATACACTGCATACATTTTAAGTTGTGATAAATGGAAATCAATGAGCACTATACCTATACATATTGTATGTACATTTTAATATGTTGTGTGTATTTGTTAATTAGGTAGCTATCTAGGTATACATTAAAAATTGTTTTCTCTTCTAGAAATCACAATAAATTGGGTGGCCCACAAGAATCTTGTCAACTACTGAAAACCATCACATACATGCACAACATACAGGTGAGGTGGGTAAAGAACAAATATTTAAAAATAAGCATTTGCTTGTTTGTAGAAGGCTGCAGATAGTATGTAGATATGGGTTGTATTTGTAAGAGATTGAGCTGACCTTAGACAAAAATGGTTACTGACATACAAGGTCACAAAGTCATGACTTTTTGACAATTTTGTATAAAATGACTTTTTTCAAAATGTTGCTTGAATTCATTATTTTTTATACATTGAACTAGTTATCAGCCACTTACAGCTTCTTGGGATTTTGTTGTACATGACTCAAGGTATTAATGTAAAAAAATTGAATTTTTTAGGAGAAGGTATTTTTTTTTATTCAAGGTCAAAGGTCAACTTTTGAAGGGATTTTTTTATTTTTCACAGTAGAGATATTTAACAAGAGACAATAAACAAGGGGCTACTAAAGAGCTTTAAAATGAGACCAAAATCAATGCTCTAGCTTTAATAAGTTTTTAGTTACACCATTTTGAAAATAGTCATTTAACGCAAAAAAGGTCAAAATGTCACAACTTTGTGACCTTGTATCTCAGTAACCAAAGGTCAGTCAGCTCTAATAATTTGGGAATTTAAGTTTGGCATGTATATCTGCTATTGTGCCAAGTATGAGCAAAATTGAAAGGGGTGAGTGTTTTAGGTGGCTGACTTGACATGGAATGACCCCTTAGATGTAATAGTGACAATGAAAACCTGATTGTGAATATAAAAGACAAAAGTAATGTACAGGGTGTCCCATAAGTCCGGCATCATAGGAGAAATTCATATTTTTCTATTTCTACAAACCATAATTTATGCTCGGGATGCCAATTTCCCCTCCACCATTCTGTTCAGTGATGAGGCTGTTTTTTATGGAAATGGTGAGGTAAATCGACAGAACACCCACTACTGGTCTCAAAACAACCCTCATTGGTATACCTCTTCAAAGGAACAAGGTGCATCTCGGGTGATGGTATGGTGTGGCATTTGGAAGGATTGCATCATAGGCCCCCTCTTTTTCGATGAGCATGTCACTGGAGGCACCTACCTACGTATGCTCAAGGAAGAAGCATTTCCCAGTGTCTTGAACGAAGAAGGAAATTTCCCAACATGGTTCCAGCAAGATGGTGCTCCTGCACATTACAGCAGCCAAGGGAATACCTGTACCAACAATTCCCTGGTCATTGGATAGGATGTCGAGGGCCTGTGGAATGGCCAGCTAGAAGCCCGGATCTCATGCCACTAGATTTTTATCTCTGGGGCCACTTGAAAGCGCTGGTATATGCAGAGAAAATTAGGTGTGTTGAACATTTGTGGCAGCGCATTATTGGGGTATGAAGCACCATTACTCCTGACATCATTCACCGTGTGCTTGCTGACTGGGTATCAAGTCTGAATTTGTGTATTGAAAACAATGGTGAACATATTGAGCACATTCTGTAAATAAAAGCATTTGTTTTGCCTTTTTTTTATTTTTTTTCCTATGATGCCGGACTTATGGGACACCCTGTATATTCTGTCCATGCAATATATAACCACCTAATACTAATATCAATAGCTTTTTAATTCACTTAGATAACATGTTATGCAACTTGCATAAATAGAATGCCATAGTTGTGGGAGACTTCAACATCAATTTCCAATCTGAAGCAATCTCTCATAAATTTTTTAACTTAATGAATTCTTTCTATCTTAGTAATTCTATTACCAAACCCACGTGAGTCTGCAGCTATGGCAATTGAATAACAGAATCTACAACTGGTAATATATTTGTAAATAGCAATGCCCTCAAACTCTAGAATTATAACGACTAACATCAGTGATCATTTTCCTACTTACACTATATTCAATAACATTGTTCAGGTTGCAGACAAAACAACTATTGATTACAGAATATTCTCAGAGGTTAACAAAAGAAAACTTATTGGGGCTGTAGAAAATACTAACTTGACTGTGAGGAACCTTTAAATGACCCAGATCATATGTTTCAGTTCTTCTATGACACCTTATTCCATATTTTTAATATTTGCTTTCCTTTAAGGAGAAAAACAGTTTCGCCCAAAAGTGTCACAAATCCATGGATCACTCCAGGAATTATCACTTCAATAAAGAACAGAGATAAATTATTCAAATTGCAATTGCAGAGCAAAATTCCTAATACAATATACTCAATACAGAAACAAATTAGCTAACTAAAATAATCAAAATTGCAAAATATAACTATTATAACAATCAATTTTCCAAACATAAAGGAGACATGAAAAACATTTGGACAACCATAAACAATCTTCTCAGAAAACAAATTAAGAAAAATTCAGAGAAATTAAATGTTGATAATAAAGAAATTACTGATGATACTGCTATTGCAGACTCTTTAAATGCACATTTTACTTCAATAGTGGATAAGCTTCACTCACAATTAATAAATAATGATCACTCACCTCTAGAATATATGCCACCCAGCCCACTAAATTCATTTTCTTTTGTTCCTGCTACCTCTACTGAAGTCCAGAATATTATTGGTAAATAAAAAAATTAAAAAAATAACATTCATAATATTCCTGTACCTATATTGAAACTTGTTAAAGATAAGATATCTGTAACTTTGGCTAAGATTATCAATCAAAGTATTTCCAAAGGAATATTCCCATCAATGCTAAAAACTGGTTGTATAACACCCCTTTTTAAAGGGGTGATCCTACACTAGCAACAAATTACAGGCCAGTGTGTTCATTATGTGTTCAGCAAAGTTTTTGAAAAAATTGTAAAAAGTAGAATGCAGTGATATTTAGAATCCTACAATTTATTATCTCCAAATCAATATGGCTTCCGTAATAATAAAACAATGGAAATGGCTACTTTAAATCTTATGGAAAATGTAAATATAGCTAAGGAGAACAAAGAAATAATGATATCAATATTTATGGATTTGAGTAAGGCATTTGATGTAATAGACTATTATATTCAACTTAATAAATTATATTGTTACAACTTTAGAGGAGCAATCAGTGATTGGTTTAAAAGTTATTTGTCCAATAGATATCATTTTGTATCAGTAAATAGGTAAGGTTTGCTCAACTAAAGTACTTGTCAAACATGGTGTGCCACAGGGGTCAGTTCTGGTTCCACTGTTATTTTTATTATATATAAATGACCTTCCACATTCATCTGATATACTGAACTTCATAATGTTTGCAGATGATACAACTCTCTCTTTTCCTTGCAAAGATGTTAATACAGCTAAGAATATATTTCATTCAGAATTTATCAGTGTAATGAAATGGTTGACCACCAATAAACTCTTCCTAAATACCAGTAAAACAAATTTCATGCTTTTTACTAATAAAAGAAATGTATATCTTGATGAATTTAGTGTTAATGAAATCGCCATAAAGAAGTGTACTGTGACACAATTTCTTGGTGTAATGCTAGATAAGAATTTGCAATGGAGTGATCATGTAAATTATATCGCGAAAAAGATTTCAAGGAGCGTTGCTATAATGTTTAAACTTAGAAATGTAGTCCCTAAACAAGTTTTATTGACTATCATACTCTTGTTCTTCCTTATATAACATACTACACCCTTGTTTGGGGAAACTGTGCTAACAATGCATTAAATGGTATCTTTGTCATCCAAAAATGAGCAATAAGGTCATTATCTGATGCTGATTTCCTTGATCACTCTAGTGCATTATTTAAAGAGCTAAACCTACTAAAGCTCAACGATATAACCAAACTGGCACAGTTTATTTTTATTCAAAGTGTAAGAACAAAATCATTAATTTGTAATGGGTAAATAGATATTTTGTAACTCATCAAGAAATCCACTTGTATCAGACCAGAAATAGATCAAAGCTTGTTATACCTCAATTTAGATTGTCTTCATCTCAAAAATTACCCATTTTCATTGGGTTGAAACCAAGTTGAAATCCTGATTAATAATGGCATACTAACAAAAATCTAGGATTAATGTTCACTAATATTGTTTAATATTGTCCATTAATACTGTTTAATATTGTAATACATGTTTTAACTATTAATAATCCTTATTTACTTATTTATTTATAACTAGCTGCTTATTTTTAATAAGAGCCCAGTAAAGCCTAAAGCTTAAGGGCCAAATTAAATAAAATAAATAGTCAAGCTTCACAATTATTCATGTCATTGTAAATTGAAAAAAATGCATTTATTTTATTATTATTAATAAAGGTTATTCTATCTACCTAAAAACTCGTACCACAGATAAACCAGAAGATTGGCTTCTCAAACTTCATTCACAATTTGGAACCTTAGAAAGGGTCTCTTTTGCCATGTAATGGTGACATCTTACATCACTATCAATTTTTATCAAGAGGATCTATAAAAAGGAAATCACAGTCATATGTGATCCAAGAAGTACAAAGAAAAGTTAAAAAATTTTGGGATTGGACCAGTACGGTGGTATCACATGCCAAGATACTTCAAAAAGCCACCATCTGAGAAAAAAAGTAGAACAATTGATAAAGCAACATGAATACTTCTTGAAAAACAAAACACAGGAAGAAAGAATAAATAAGAAGAGGCCATGTTTCCTGAAGGAATTAAAGGAGTTATTTGATATTTGTTCTCAAAATGCTATAGAAATAATAAAAAAATATCCATTAAAAACTTTGGTAACAAAGCAGCAAGATAGAGAGTTTCTAATAGACCAAAGAGGACCCAAAAAGCTATCCTTAAAGAGAAGGAACAGGAGAGACAGGAAAAACTTAGCATGACCTTGAAAACAGATATTGAAGGAGAAATAGCTATTCCAAGTACACCATATGCTAGAGATGAGGATTATACGCCTCCTCCATCAAAATCCTCATGCAAAAGAGAAAATATTGCACAGAATCCTATTGTTTCAAATATGGCAGCTCATCTTAACCTTTCTGTTTGCCAAAGAACAGAGTTTGCTGCTGTTATTGCAGGTCAGTGCAATAAAGACCTGAGCAATATCACCATCAAAATCAGTGATGCACAGACAAGGGATAAAAAGCAGAATTGAAACAGCCAAAATGGTCAAAGAAAATTTTATACCACCTGAACATTGTGCTCTACAGTGGGATGGGAAGCTCATTTCTGATAACAGTGGAAAAATGGGAGAAAGGCTAGCAATAATTGTGTCAGGGATCCCTTCAGTACCTGAGGGAAAAGTTCTTGCTATATCAACTATTCCAGATTCCTCTGTAAAATGCAAGCAACCACCACATTTAATGCTGCAAAAGATTGGAACTTGGACCAAAACATTTGTGCACTGATTCTTTATACAACAGTGTCTAATACAGGTTGAATAAATGGAGCCTGCATCATTTTAGAAGAGCTCCTAGAAAGGAAGGTAATGTGGCTGGCTTGCATGTAGGCATCACATTTATGAAAGAGTCTTGGCCACTGCACTTACTCAAATATTTGGCACCACCACAGGCCCGGAAAATGTTATTTAAATAGTTTTAAGATAAATGGAAGACATTAGATGTCACAAAACCTTATACAACTTTGAAAATTACAAATAGACAGATGAAATCAAAGATGCAATGAGTAACCCAAGTTTTGAAGATGTTAAACAACACAGGTACTGAAACATATTTCTCAGGAATGATTATAGATAATGTGCAGAAGTTGTTCTCCAAATTCTTGGACATGGGTCATTCCATGTCAAATCAAACACATAAGGGCAAAAAAAAAATGTCAACCATCTCAGATTTTGTTTATACTTAGTACATTTAAGGACCCTTATGAGAAATGTAGATACCCAAACTTTCAGACCTCTATGACCTCAGGGTGCCGAGATATGAGGTCACGAAAGTTGACCTTTTGACCAGACTTTTTTCAAAATTTAATATATCTAAATTGTCATATCTCAGCTCCTACTGGACCAATTTACTTCATTTTTATGTCATTTTAAAGCTTGAAACGAGTAGAATCTTTTGTCTATCTTGAAATATATCCCAGAAATGATTCACAAAAAAGTTATAGAAGTTAGAAATATTTGAACTTGAGTAAAAAAAAGTATCATCTCCGAATTTTAAAAATGTTTTGTCCCAAGATACCTCTATCCAAGCACAATATTGTGTAAAAATTTCATTATTCTCTGGCAAACACTTTAGAAAATATAGCACTTTCAGTGTGGCAAATTTTAAAAAAAATATAAAAAAAATGACAAAAAATGAAAAATCATTGCTATTCCTATGGAATGATATGGAGTAACTTTTATTTTTGAAAGTATAGCCCTATGACAAATAAAAACTAATTGAGAGCTGTAAATTTAACATGTCCTATTAGATATACCGTACCTATTTCTGTATCTGTTATTTGTATGCAAACATCAACTCCTAGTTAGTCCAGGCAATCTAGAGCAAAAATAGCTTCAACCTGGGCAAAATTGCTTCAGAAGCTTTCTAAACTGTTTCCAGCTTAGGAACCATTGCAGAATAACATATCCAAAATCCGGCAAAATTGGACCTCGGGAACACCCCCAAAAATGAAATTCAAAATGGCGGACTGGCAGTTTCCTACGAAATACAATAAATTTTAATTTTGCTTTGTAGAGAGAGTTATGACGTTTTTCTTGATCAGTAAAATGTTTTAAAACACATTTTCGTTTCTAAATTAACCTATATGACACTAAAAATTGTATTAGGCGGCTAGTATTAAACTATGACGTCACGTAATGTAAATAAAATATACTGTATGGAGTGTATGTGAGAATGGACATTGCTACATCTTTATAAACTTATATTATGTACAGCTCTTTAATTCCTACTACCCACTATCAAATCTGCGTATTTGTGCTTGTCATTTTCTTTAAAACTGTTATTATGTACTCCTTTTAAATACTGCAACACAGTTTATTAATTTGTGTTTTCTGTTTCAGACTGACTCGGTGTACGGCTGACTCGATGTGCGTCCGCCTTCAAGAATGCAGACCCCTGAAGAATTGTGCGTGATTTGTAAGGAGAAATTGGACAGCGGAGCGGAAGTGGTTCACATCTCGCAAAAAGGAGCAGATGGTATAAATGCATCCAGCCGCAGCCGTGGAAGCGATGTTGTTGCAACAGCTGGAATAAGTGTTCACGTTGTATGTAGGAAAAGGTTTACGGATAAAAAGACCATTGAAATAAAGAAGCGACAGACCGCAGCCGAGGCAATACCAAGGAAAAGTGCTCGTTTTCATGAATACGCATTTTCCAGTGCTACTCACTGTTTGTTTTGTGATACCTTTGTGGACTTTTTTTCCAAACACAAACCAAAATCAGAGCATGTCAAAATAAGAACTACAGAGTTCTCCGAAACCATAAAAAGGTGCTGTGAAAGCCGCTGCGATGAATGGTCGTTTAATGTAAAAGGCCATCTGGAGTATTATCTTCGTGATCTTCCTGCTACAGATTGTGTCTACCATCACACCTGCAGCGTAAATTTTTGAAGTGGAAAAAACATTCCTCGCGCATACTCCTCCGACGATCATGATTCAAAGAAAGGGAGACCAACTAATGAAGAGCAACACCAAGCATTCCTTCAGACCTGTGCTTACCTGGAAGAGAATGATGATGAACAACTGTTGATTGGAGACCTAATTTCCAAAATGGAGGAATATCTTCAAGGAAGTCAGAGCTCTGTCTACAAACGCAGGCACATGAAGAGAAAGCTTTTAGAACGTTACGGAGACAAATGAAATTCTTATAGATTATCACAAAAAGTCGAAAGAATGTGATATAGATATAGAGCTACAGAAGATTTACCTAGTAGAAGCTGCTGCAAAAATAATCAGAAGTGATATCAAGTCTGTCGACTCGCCTAGAAAAGATGTGTATCCATCTCCAAATGACATCACTGCAGAAAGTGCTCTTGATTACATTCCCAACAGTCTGAAATTGCTATTATCAAAAGCATTTGCGGGACAGGATGCTTCAAGAAAAATAGGTGCAATTGGGCAGAGCATTATGCAAGCAACCCGTCCTAGAGGATTACTATGTCCACTACAGATCGGTTTGTCAGTTCAGCTACACCACAACTTTAGGTCAAGGTACCTTATTGACGTTCTCCATCAGCTGGGTTACTGTTCGTCATATGCCGAAGTAACAAGATTCGAAAGAAACGCGGTGCTGGCAAGTGGGTCTGGCTCTTTTACTGTTGATGAAAACACTGCAGTCCTTCTAGCAGCAGATAACGTCGATCATGATGTCTGCACTTTGGATGGGAAGAATACCTTTCATGGAATGGGTATGATTGCCGCAATAACTCCGAAGATCAAGATCCACCCTTCTATTCACAGGCGTAATGTTGGTGACAATGACATTAAGAAGATTGCAACCGTTAACATTAGGGAATATAGACACGCGAGAAGCATGTTGAGGGACATCTCATTCCGCGAACTTCCAGTACCCACTGCCACCATAAGTCGACTTAGTCTTCTCTGGCAGATATCTTCGGCAGAAAGATCAGGTCCAAGTTGGTCCGGAACAATGCAGGCAATTCACGGTGGATCAAGTGTCTCACATCCAGGTGTGGCGTCAATCACGTTCCTTCCCATCATAGATATGTCGCCAACTGACATGACCTGCATATTTTCGACATTACTATATTTGAGCAAGATAGCACGCGATCAAAAAGTCCCATGCATTATTACCTTTGATCAGCCTTTGTTCTGGAAAGCTTCCCAAATCATCAATGAACAGAGAGACCTGCAGGACATTGTTTTAATGCTGGGATCATTTCACACTCTAATGAATCTTTTGGGAGCAGTCGGTACTCTTATGAATGGTTCAGGATTGTCTGAAGTACTTCAAGAAATATACGGACCAAATGCCGTGCAACACATGATGTCTGGAAAAGCTGTTTCAAGAGCGATACGTGGTCATATGATAGTAGATGCAGCTCTTAGTACCTTACTAGTCACAGACGTTTTCCCTCGTAATGAAGATGGAACTCCTCATGACCTCCATAAGGAAGCTTGTGACCTGCTCGACGATGTTATGACCGCCAAACAATCAGTTGAGGATGTGGAATCTTCGAATGCATTGTCTCAGATTGCTACCACTTTGGATGCGAAGAAAACTGACCTACAATCTACTTCGCAAACAAGTCAACTCTGGTTGGAATATCAGCGAATGATCAACATTGCACGTTCCTTGATAACAGCAGACAGAACCGGCTCGTGGGATTTGCACTTGCAAGCTATGCTGGAGACCATCCCCATAATTGCAGCAGCCAGACATCACAATTACCTGAAATCGATATACCTGTACCTGCAGAAAATATTAAGTTTGCCTTCTGAAAATCCAGCCGTTAACAAAATGTTCCAGGAAGGTAAGTTTGTGGTAAGAAGAAGCGACAGATTATGGGCCGGACTCGGCACAGACCTGGTGATAGAACAAGTACTAATGCGTTCCCTGAAAAGCAGAGGCGGACTGACACGCGGAAGTGGATTTACAGACATCCAAAGGACAACGTGGCTCTTTTCTATGCCTCTGTGTTCCACTTATAACTTAGCAATGCAGGAATACACCAGAGTTTTGTTGGAAAGTAGTGAACAGCACAAGGAAATGAGGGGAAGTAGACAAATCAGGGACAGTAATGACATGAAGAAAGTACTTGAACGTCTGGAATCCTTATCCCCATTCCATTCTACCTCAGGTCTCTGCAACATTGTAACTAGTGATGGGACGATTAATCGGAATCGAGCATTTTTCAGGAATCGGAATCGGAATCGAGAGAAATTGTACCATGATTTCCGATTCTTAAAACGATTCTTTAACTTTTAATTGAACCAGTTTTGCAATGTAAACTTTAAAATTTAAATGAAAGAGGATAACAAATTTTATTTTTATTGTATTGTAGCTATACATTAAAACATGTATATCCATGATGTGTAATCAAGAAGATTAAAATGAATTGTTACAACTTACAGTTGATTTTTATTTTTAAACCAATTTATTATAATTTATAATTTATATTACCATACTCAATGTAAATAGTTAATCTTACCAGAGTAAAATATGACAATTTCCAGAAAAACAAGTATAGAATTATATTTAAAAATATTGAGAATCGGAATCGGAATCGAGAATCGTATCAGAATCGAGACTTTTTAGTGGTAGCAGAATCGGAATCGTTAAAAATTTTGGTATCGTCCCATCACTAATTGTAACAGCGCTAACTGCTGATCCTGGAGTTAACGTTCATCAATTGCATTCAATCGGTACGAACATTGTCGTAAAAATGATTGGGAAACAAGCCTTTACATATTCTGCCAAAAGATCTGACAAAGTGAAAACACTAGGATCTGCTTCTGCCGTTGTGATCACTGATGCTTCAGATATAGAAGTAGATCCTGCACTACTGTTTCAGAGAATGATGACTGTTGCCACTGGCGGAGACATGAATCTTGAAGATGTCATGTGTTACGAACTGTGTGCATATCCTCCTGCATTGTTTGAATCACGAAGTATCTTGAGGAAACCCGATAAGTCTCAGCTAGCTCATGCAATAATCAAATACACTGACACTTTACGCATGGAAGAAGTTCAAGAAATTCAGTGCACAGACCAGTACGTATTGGATGGTGGATCTCTACTACATCGTGTTTCCTGGCATCAAGATGAAACATATGACAGCATTGCCAACTCATATGCCGATTTCACTCTGAAAACATATGGAAAAGCAATCATTGTTTTTGATGGCTACAGCAGCTCTCCTACGATCAAGGACATGACCCACAGAAGACGCAGCACCAAGACAAGCAGAAATGTGAATCTCAGTCCAAGCATGAAGTTTGTTGGCCAGAAGGAACACTTCTTGGCTAATGAAAACAAGCAAGCAAGCATTTATTTCCCTCGTAGGTGAGATGTTGAAGAAGCACGGGTGTACTGTTCACAACGCAGATGGGGATGCTGATGTGGACATCGTTCGTGCAGCAGTTTCCTCATCAGAAAATGCAACTACAACAGTAATAGGGGAAGACACCGACTTGCTGATTCTCCTTCTGTACCATGCCAAGGACAGTGGTTTCAAGTTGTACTATCGCAGCGATATAAGACGGGGACCATCTCCTAATCCTGTGTATGATATTCTCAGCATTCAATCATTGTTAGGCAATGACATCTGCAAGTATCTCCTGTTTGTGCATGCTTTCACGGGCTGTGATAGCACATCCAGAATTTTTTCGATCGGTAAAGCCAAAGCATTCGACACACTGATGAAGGTGGCTGAACTCCGTTCAGTTGCAAATACATTCTGTTCTGATTGTTGCCAACACTCTGACATTGAAGCCGCTGGAAGAAAGGCAATGCTTCTGTTGTATGGCTGCAAAACACTTGAATCCACTAACGCACTACGTCATCGAATGTTAGTTGAAAAGGTAGCTACAGCTAAATCTTTTGTTACACCCGAACGTTTGCCACCTACCGATGCGTCCACAAAGTACCACAGCTTTCGCACATACTTTCAAATACTAATCTGGAAGTCTACAGAAGAGAAGATCGATGCAGAACAGTGGGGTTGGTATGTAAAGAATAATTCCTACTACCCTACAGCCTACGACAAGCCACCAGCTCCAAATTATCTACTCAACATGATCCACTGGTCCTGCAAGACGAAATGTGCTACTTCAAGATGTGGATGCAAGCGTAATGGAATGCCCTGTTCAGCCGCTTGTGGCGAGTGCCAAATCAGTGGTTGCGATAACAACCCAAGTACCGGTAATCTATCCGATGATAGTGATGAAGAGGATTAATTTCTGTGTTTGTGACCAGGTATCACTTCTTCTATAATGAACATAACTTGAAACTGGGAAAAAAATAATTGTTGTATTATTGATTATAAAAATCTGTAAAAAGCTATATAACATTATATTTGCGTAATAACTGGTTGTGTTGTATATTGTTGAATTATTTAAAACATTACAACTGAAGGAAAAAGCATCAAATGTATATCTATAAATAAAAGCGTAAATTATATATATTTTTTTTTTCGTAGGAAACATCCAGTCCGCCATTTTGAATTTCATTTTTGGGGGTGTTCCCGGGGTCCAATTTTGTCGGAGTTTGGATATGTTATTCGGCAATGGTTCCTGAGCTGGAAACAGTTTAGAAAGCTTCTGAAGCAATTTTGCCCAGGTCTAACTACAAATTGCCTGGACTAAGTACAAATAACTGTTTTATGTGTACATGTACTTTTTTCTTTTTTTCAGATCTTTTAGGAAACTATAAAATAAATCATCTATATGTAATATATTCAAAAATTCCTAGCCAGGTACCTATTCTATTTCAATTAGGAAATTTTGAAATGGATTTGCTTAATTTATAAAAAAAATGTGCTGATCCTTTCAATGAGGATCAAGGGAAATGGCGAACTAAGCGACTAAGAGTAGTTCCACCTGAAATAATCGTTAAGCAGCCTGATCTTCAATTAACTGCAAATCATAGACTATGTAATCCATGCAGAATTCTTGTTGATAAAATATTAAAAATACTGAAAATTCAGACAGTGACTCATCTCATCTCTCTGGCTCTGTCATATCCGAAAGACCACTTGAACCTGTGTCACCAGGGTCAGGCTCAAGTTCAGTGTCTCTAATGGTAAATTTTGAATTAGTGATGCTGAATAGTTCATTAAAAGAAATAGGAGAGAGTCCAGTTAAAAAACAAAAATTAGATACTCAAAAGGCATATGGACTGAAAAAATTTAAACAAGTTAAAGATACGTTCAAAAGAAAAATAGAAGCTGCTAGTGGGAAAACTATAGTTGAAGAGGAAGAAACATCACAGGAAGAAAAGGATTATAAAGAAATTTTAGATCAGCTAAAAGAAAAATTTAACGATTCAAGCACTAAAAGAAGTGAAAAAATTAAAATTTTAACAGTTCTGCCCAAAAGCTGGAGTATAAGAAAAATATGCCAAGAATTCAATACTACCAAGCACACTGCATGCTAGGCCGGGCTGAAACTATAATTTTTGTTTGATTTTAATTTATCAGAGTGACTAACAGTTGGCTTTTGATATAAAAATAAGATTCCTGAAAAAAATAATTGGTGGCCACCAACGTGTGTCCGGCCACCCCCATTTTTGTAAAAACATCTAATGCCGCACTAGCAAAATCAGGAAAATGGCAATATCTCTTCTTCTAAACATGCTAGAGAGATGGTTTGCATACCAAAAGATGCAGAATTTGATTTAGAACAAATTATTAAGTGTGGTATTTTTTCATAAAACCTTCAGTTTTTGAGTTATTTTAGAAAAACTAATTTTTTGGGCCCATAGACCCCCTTTCAACTCAATATCAACACAATAAAACATTCTCAAGCTGCAAATTTACATGTATTAATGGTTTTCAATCAGCAATAAAAATCAATCAAAATCAGCCATTTTAAATTCATTGAAAATGCTTTTTGACATTCCAAAACACCAAACATTAAATTATACAATTAGCAAATTGTCATTTTGTCATATTTTAGCATGATAAATAATAATCTAGAACTTAAAATATTTTTTAGACACAGTCTTTCATTAATTTACGTGATCTAATTTTGTTTCTAATAAGACCATCTCTACACTCATGACCTACAACAGCCAAGGATGCTTCAGTGACAAGCTTGATGTGCCTTTCAACATTCTGACTGTGGCACTCGTGATCCAGTTTCAATGCGGTATTAATGATATCACGCAGTTCATCATTACTGAATTCTTTTAATACAGGTGGAACAGTTTCCCATTGGGACATAACAGACAGCTTGTGGTATGCAGAAGCTTTGAAATTGATGATTGGCTTTCTAAAGACCCTAACATTCTCATCTATAACAGGATATTCATCAGTACCACCTTCATGATCCTCTTCATTCTCATCATCACTTTCAATTATTCCACCTGCAAAATCATTGCTACTACCAGATTCATCATCAAAATCCTCTATAACTCCCCTCAGACACAGAACTTTATTGACAGCACACCTCCTCACCTCTTCATCTGCCAGCATTCCAACTAAAATATTTTCACCATGAGCAAAATAGCTGTTATTGTTTAATACGTCATAACAAATTTCTCTAATTTTCCTGTCAGGGAATTTATTTACTCTTTGGATCATATTGAATAGGTTTCTTGACCCATCACTTAGCCTCTTATTAGCCTTGATATTGAACCAACTATGAAAGTATACTTTGATGATGAATTCTACTATGATTTTGAGGTTCTTACTGGGTCTTTTTTGTGAAACATAGAAGCAAAGAATTCTACAGGCTAAGGTGAGCCATCGAGAGTGATTTAGCAGGCCAACTTCTAAGAGTGCAAGGTCTTCATCCACTTCACCAGTAATAATTGCCCAGCAACATTATATGTGACCCACAATTTATGCAATTCCTCAGAAGTAGCTCTCAGTACAGCATCTGTTTTATAGTCTCCGAAACACACACACCTTTCAATAGCTTGCTTCAACGTAGGCAATTTCCCTAAAGGAAACTGTTCTGCTGGCATAAAACATACATCACCAAGTACTTTAGCAACTGTTTTCCTTGTATAAGTCATACTTTATATTGCAAATGTTGAATTTAATGACAAATTGCAGTTGGAAACTTATAACAAAGGCACCTGAAAAAAAAACAAGTTTTCAATTTATTACTTTTAAAAAAGTAAGATAACAAGGAAAAGTCATATCATGTGATCACTATGTCCATGTCAACATCCTTTTAGGGCAATGTTAGTAATCAAACAGCCAAATCATGCTTATTTTAGAATTTCTTTTGTCACTAAGGTCAGTCGAAAGGGGGTCTATGGGCCCCAAAAATTAGTTTTTCTAAATAACTCAAAAATTAAAAGTTTTATGAAAAAATACCACTCTTAATAATTTGTTCTAAATCAAATTCTGCATCTTTTGGTATGCAAACCATCTCTCTAGCATGTTCAGAAGAAGAGATATTGACATTTTCCTCATTTTGCTAGTGCAGCATTAGATGTTTTTACAAAAATGGGGGTGGCCGGACACATGTTGGTGGCCACCAATTATCTTTTTCATGGAAAGAGGACAGAGATCTTATTCAAATCTCCAATTTTGTAGTGTTAAAGTTGTTAATGATGCAGCCAAGCATGGAGTACAATTAATTGAAGATTTTGCAAGTTTCATCACAACAGATGAAGAACAAAGACAACAACAACTGCAAGTTGTGGAATATCAAAGAAGTTTGTTGCCATCTTTTAGAGAGAGTTCCTTAATTCAACTGCTAGAATAGCTTAAATCATTATCAGTATTCACATTTTATTTTGTACATTCATTTGCTTTACTAAGTAATTTTTCTGTTCAAGATACTGTATGTTTGTTGAATAAAAAAAAAATGATACAGCTCAAGAGCTGGCATGAAATGTTCAATCTCTTGAGTTGTTCCCACCTTGGAAATATTGAGTGTCTCAAATATATACTCTCTAATGCAAGGGTTAATCGGCATTTTCAATCTTTCATCTACTCAACCAGTCAACTCTGGAACAATCTTCCTCAATCCATCTTTCCCCCATCTATGACCTCCAATCTTTCAAATACAGTGTCTCAACATCCCAAAAACCCTTGACCTTGATTTTGGCTCTTTTCTTTTTCTATGGGGTGGGGTGCTTTTGCGAGCATTCACCCTTGGCCCCTCCTTCCTGCATAAAAAAAGAATATATATCTATGCGCCTTAAATTCACCTAAAATGATTAAATTAGGTACTTCCAAAGCTAAGCCCTTATAAGATGGGTAAATCTGCAGTAGCAACTAATTATAAACACTACCGCACATTACATTTCATTTGGAAAACATGAAGCCATTGGGGTCTATTGATGTTATCCAAGTCATACGCAATATTTTATAATAATGGAAGTGTGCAAAATGTCAATTTCAAGTCAGCAAATTAACATGAAACTACAGAGTTACCAAAGTAGCTTATATAATTTGAGCTAAGAATATACAGTATTTACAATCTACAAACAATTTCTTTCATTCATGAAAGTGTTAAATTCTTCTTAAAACTAATTAAGGAGCTACTATTTACCACACCATATGGCAAGTCATTCCAAAAACCTCCTACCATACTCTATGAATGAAAAAGTATTTTTGTAGATCAAGTCTACAAGCATTTTCTAATTTTATTATTATGCCCTTGAGTTATTCCATCAACCTCTACTAAGAAATAGCTACTTGCATCTAAATTGTCCAAACCTGAAAACATTTTGAACATCTGTATCATATCTCCCTTCATACAATGTCTCTCAGAACTAAACATACCCAGTTCCTTTAATCTTTCTGTGTATTCCAATCTTTTTAAGTTAGGGATAAGCTTGGTTGCCCTACATTGCACACCTTCAAGCATATCAATATCATCTCTTAGGTGAGGGGACCAAGCTGGCTAAGGTTCTACAGATCTACAGAAGCTAATGCTAATTTTGGGTCGAAAAAACGTGACCATCACCAATTTTCTTGAAAATTGGCACACTTCTAGATCTCAGTGAGAAAAACAGAAGGGCACTTGTTTCAACACTCTAGGTCAGGGGTAGGGAACCCTTTTTCATGGGAAGGCCGCATTTCATTTAACCAAGACCCTATTAGGCCGCATGCTGAGTATTTAACACATACAGTACAACAAAATGTCATATTTTAGTCTACAATCTACATATTTACTAATTTTAAATCAAACGATAATACGTGAGGGTTTTTATATGTGTGTGTAAGAAGCAGTGAAGCTGAAACCATGATCTAATGAAATAGCCTAAAGCCCTAAAAGGGTATCAGTTGCTGTCCATTATCGTACGGTATGAATTCTGAATGTCAAGTAGGCAGAAGGCCGCAACTAGTACCCCAAAAGGCCACATGCGGCCTTAAGGCCGCAGGTTCCCCACCCCTGCTCTAGGTCATGTGGTTCCAGAGATATGGCCATTTGAATTTTGTAAAAAAGGGTCAAAATTTTTTCCAAGGTCATACCATATTCCAACATGAAATATCTCAGCTCCTATTGCACTTATAGAGACCATTTAAACACTATTTTAAAGCTTTTAAGCAGATCTACAACTTTGTTTCTATTCATATTTTACCTCAGTGATAAAAAAAAAAGTTGATCTTATTTTTGACCTTTGACCTTGTGTAGGTACATTTGATGTCACAACCGATTTTTTCTCCTTTCACCCAATTTTGGGTACACATATCTACAGTGCCCGCGAAAAGTATCCGATCACCCTTGAAATTTGTATTTTTTACATAAAAAACAATGTTTAAATGTATACTAACCTTATATTAGTATTTTGTCATCTGTCCTTTGGTTTGGATGACTTGTTCTAGACGTTTTGGCATGGATTTAATCAAGTTTTGACAAACTTCCACTGATATTTCCTTGCACCATACCTTTTTGATGGCCTCTTGTAATTTTTCGACTGAGCCAGTGTCGTGGCATTCAACCTTATTTTTTATTATTAGCCACAGATTTTCTATCGGATTGAGATCTGGACTATTACCAGGCCAATCCAAAATATCAAATTTATTGTCAGTAATCCATTTTGTCACTATTTTGGCCCTGTGACATGGTGCACCATCATGCATGTATGTTTTTGTCCTTTGGATTGCCATTGCCATTGGAAGTTTATCCTGTAGCATTGCTAAATACCGTGCACCATTCATAGTTGTGTTCTTCGGAAGAAAATATAAGTTTCCACGCCCATAGTAACCGAAACAACCCCAAACCATCACACTTGGAGGGTGTTTCATTGTCTTTAGGGTGTATTTAGGGTCCATCCTATTTGAGCCAATAGGCCGGCGAACCTTTTTTGGACAACTTCTGAATGTCAAAAATGTTGACTCATCGCTAAATAAAACCTTCTTCCAGTCATCAACAGTCCAATGAATGTATTTTTTACAAAATGCGACACGTTTTTTACGCATTTTTTCATTAATGAACGGTTTCTTAGCAGCATGGCGAGATGGTAATCCGAGTTCTTTTTGGAGCCGCTCCTGGATAGTTCGTTCAGAAACACCAGATAACAAATTATTCATATTAAATTTTATTTCTTTCGCAGTTATTGTTGGGTTTTTCAATACTAAACATTTCATAAGTTTGTCTGTTCGCGAATTTGTTTTTCTCGGTCTGCCAGATCGTTTTTTAGGGACTGGCGTGGTTAGGCCACCATTGTTCTTAGCCCGTGAAACCCATAAATTAACGGTACTTTGGGATATGTTTAATTCCTTAGCTATCTGTCTCTGTGATTTCCCACATGCATGCAAAGCAACAATAGCACCTCGACAATCACTCTTAAGTTGTTTTTTAGCACACATTATATATAAATTTTATTTACACCACTTTCTGTAAAAAAAAAAAATATCAAGAAATTTACACAAACAGTGAAATCTGACAAATTTGAGACACAGCCACCCACAACGAAGGCTACCAGAACACTAATTTGAGAATGCATTGGATAGCTCTCATATCAGCGAGCAACCTCAAAGTTACCAGATGTAGCTAGAACAAATAGAAAGTGAATTACGTGTCTCTGAATATCAAGGGAAAATATTGTATTTTCTTGAGTGATCGGATACTTTTCGCGGGCACTGTACCTTAACCTAGAACAAGATTTTTAGTGTTGATTAAGTTAGTATAGATGCTACAGCCATTTCAGTGGACCATACCCACCTCCATTTTGACCAAGTACCTTTTTCCACCAAACTTTGGAGCACCATATCTTTGGAACTGTTTGAGCTAGAGTGTTGAGAAAAATACCATTAGATTTTTCTTACTGAGATATATAATGTCTGCTATTTTTAAGACAATTTGCCTTTTAATATATATATTAAAATAACCTATTCTTTTATTTTTACCAATTGAGTTATAAGAACGGATTCTTGTCTAGCTGGGTGAAACCATGAAAAAAGAGGCATCAACATAACTTTATATTTAAAAAAGGCAGTTACTAGGTATTTACAATATATCTTATAGAAGCCATTATTGTTACATTTATAATAATAATAAAGTATCTGTATAGAGTAATTCCAGGACAGATCACCCAATGGTCAACACCATCACCTCTCCGATTTTGTTCAAATTTGGTGTGCAGGTTAGGATTGGTGTTAGAAACAATTTCCCCAAATTTTTCTTCAATCCGTTCATTAGGTCAAATTTTACGGAGGGGTCAAGTTTGAGGTCGAGCATGTGACCTCTAAATTTCAAATGGTCATAGCTCAACTTCTAATTGTCGGATCTTCACAAGTTTGGCACCATTGGATTTGGGAGAGTCTCTACTTTTCAAAAAGACCATTTACAACACTGTAGATCAGTTAGAAAAAAAGTTATGTTGTAAAAACATTTTGACCTGACCTTTGACCTCGAGGATACCATTTTTCAGAAATTTTTATAGATGACAAAAATGTTCCTTGAAACAAGATCTACCAGAATCAGTAATAAATTAGTGTCTTATTTACCGGTATGTAGGTCAAAACACGATTTCTAATGACTATGTCTGCAAAAATTTTGACAAATTTTTCGCACTTTTCATAAATCACTACCCCATAAATATTTTAAAAGTCAAAATCAGAAAATTTTTATAGAAGACAAAAATGCTGTATGAACAGAAATCTATTAGAATCAGTAATAAAAAGCGGTCTTAATTACTAATAGATAGGCTAAAATTTGATTGTATGTATGATGATCTTTGGTGAGATATTTTCAGATTTTTAAATAAAAATTACAATTGTATGTAAACTATTAATTTTCTGTTTCCAAGATTTTTATTTATAACTACATGATTTTGTTTTTTGTTTCCAGATCTTAATTAAATGTAATTACATAAATAAAATAAAAATTAATTTGTAACAATGCCACAAAACTTATTTTGTTGCGATCCGCAAAAAAAACACAAAAGATGTTTCAACAAAGTATTTCCTGTAAATAAAATATTAGCTGCAAATAGTTTTGGCATGTTAAGCGAAAAAGATTTCTTATGCAGCAATTGTTCAACCAAATTTAAAAATAATCCGCAAATTTTGGAGAGATTAAGTTTGCATAAAGAAATGGATGTCGAAGAAAAAATCCAAGAAGCGGCACTGGAGAGAGAAGATAGTGGAACGTCTCATACCAGCAATGCATTATCAGATTTGGATACATCATTTATTGGAAAAAATATATTGATGGACAAAGTTCTTCCATTCTTAGATGAAAGTCCAATTAAAACAAGTAAGCGCATAATCTAAAATACTAATATTTTTCGCAAACTTTCATATCTTACCTAAAGCCTAAAATAAAAAATTATAATTACAACTTTACATCCTGATATTATAGGTTACTAAATATGGGAGATAAATTTCAAAACTTTTAATTTAATGTTATTTTCTATTATTGTACTTTTCAAATTAACACTTTAATTTTATTTATTTATTAGGCAGGCTAACACCGGTACAAAAACAAAAAAAAGGCGCAAAGAAACTTGTGTTCACCACAGAGAAACTTAAAAGAGGATTGGAAAGTGCGTATGGAGTTGAAATTCCTGAGTCTACAAAAAAAAAAAGAGAACTAATAATGAAGAACTTGAATTAGAAAGGTTATAGAATAAAATGTTTTTTCCACACACCTATCTATCAGCTATTAATATATATATTTACATATGTATCTATGTATAAAAATTACCTACACACAGACAGAATTAATACTTTAAAATCAAAGTTATGTAAATTTAGGTTTAATTAATTTATCATGGGATTCATGCAGTATATTTTTTTTTAAATTAAATAATATAAAATTTTTAGATTTCGAGGTATCATGGAGGAACTACGTGTAGAATTTCAAACAGAAGGTACTAGTTTAAACAAGAAAATTCAAATTTTAACGCTGTCCCCATTCACTATTAAGAAAACGCAAGAATATTTTAATACGACAAACTATATGGTAAAAAAAAGCAGAGAATTTAAAAGAAAATTTAAAATTCTCCCTGAAATTCCAAGCATGTTAAAAGGTAAAGTCATCTCATTTGAAACAAAACAAATAGTTAAAAAATTTTATGAGTCTGCTGAATACAGTCGTCAATGTCCTGGTCAAAAGGATTGCAAATCCTATACCAATTTTGAGGGTAATAAGGTCAAAATACAAAAACGCCTTCTTTTGTGTAATTTGAAAGAACTTTTTGCCGCATTCTGTAGCATTCGGGATAATCCAAAAATAGGTTTTAGCAGTTTTGCTGCATTGCGACCTCCTCACTGCATTATTGCTGGTAGTAGTGGCACACAGTGTGTGCGTGTGCACCTACCACCAAAACCCAAAATTACAGCTGGCAGCATTAGGAATTAAAGGCCTAGAATATAAAGATTTAATGGCGGAAGCTCTATGCGACATAAACGCTGAAGCATGCATGATGCAAAAATGTGGTCAGTGCAAAGGAGTAGCTGGTGTTAAAAGTTACTTAGAACAACTAATGATCAGCGAAAATTTTGAAGAAATTAAATTTAAACAGTGGCAGACTGTAGACCGGTGCACACTAATCGAAAAAAGTCAGTCCCCTGAAGAATTTATAGATACCCTCTCCAATAGTATTTTTGTTTTGACCAAACACCATTTTATTTGCAAGTCCCAATCAACATACTTCAAAGAATTGAAAGAAGGTTTGTCAATGACGGAAGGATGTCTGGTTGGTGACTTTGCCAAAAACTACTACTCCATCATCCAAGATGCGGTGCAGGGGTTCCACTGGGAAAATTCCCAATGTACCCTGCACCCGTATGCTTTTTATTATAAAGACTGTGACATGAAGTTGCAGTGTGATACGTTCTGTATAATTTCTGATGGTCTAAAACACAATAGCGTATTAGTATACACGTTTTTAAAAAAAATTATACATAAATTATACATTATAAAAAATTATACATAAAAACTATACATCATTTCACTGACGGGTGTGCCGGCCAGTATAAAAATAAATTCAATTTTTACAACTTGTGCCAGCAAAAATATGATTTTAACATAACAGCTTATTGGCATTTTTATGTTACATCACACGGAAAAAATATTTGTGATGCTATTGGAGCCACAGCAGAGAGGTCAGTTGCGAAGGCCTCTCTTCAAAGAACCGTTACTGATCAGATCCTGACTCCTGAGGCATTCTACGACTTCTGCAACCGAATGGAATCAAAAATCAAATACTATTTCGTACCACTCAGAAGTTAAAGAAACTGAAGTTTTTTTAAATCGCAGAACTCTTCCTTTGAAAACCATTACAGGTACCCAGAAGTTTCACAAATTTGTCCCCATTTCAAGCAACTTAATAAAGGTCTTCAGTTTATCAAAACATCAAGACAAATTAGAAGTAAAAGTGCTTTTAAATGATAAATCAGAGCCAGCCATAGCCAACGAAATTATTACCCATGAAACCATCAGCACTAGGGAAGATGTGATAGTTGGGTGCTTTGTTGCAGTTTTGTATGAAAAAACATTTTGGTTTGGGTCGGTGCAGAGTTATGATGAACAGTATGATGACTATAGCATAAAATTCCTTCATCCATCAGGGCTGTCACCATCGTACAGTTTTCCGCAAAGAAGATATTTGTGCTGTTCCTAAATCTAATATATTAGGATGTATAGAAGCTTCCTTGAGAGGAGGAACACGAATCCAGTACAAGTTTCCGTAAGAAGAAATAGAATTTTTTTATGAAAATTTTTTATATCAAATAAAATGAAAACTTTAAATAAATAAGGAAAATAAAATTAATTATGTACTATGTAGTTTGTACCTTTTTAATACTCATACAGTAAATAGAATTGTGGCTATGTCATCTAACTTATTTAGTAATTTTGCTTAAATGTCAGTATATTTCATTCTTATACGAATTAATTAATGCCAAATCTGTATATTATAATTAATTATAAAGATTTTCATATAGCGTTGAGTACCAGATAGATATAATTGACGCCATTAGTTATTTTTTATAGCAATCTGTATATTATACATTAGCATAGATTTCTTAAGCTATATTTATTTCTTATATCTACATTCACTTTTACAATAATAATATACGTATCTACCAATGTAAGTAGGATATATTTAAAATATTTCTGGAATGTAATTTTTTATCTTTTTATTTTTTCAAAATTTTAGAAAACTAATTAAAAATTTTGATATTTGATTGTATGTATGATGCTGCTTTTAGCCTATCTATTAGTAATTAAGACCGCTTTTTATTACTGATTCTAATAGATTTCTGTTCATACAGCATTTTTGTCTTCTATAAAAATTTTCTGATTTTGACTTTTAAAATATTTATGGGGTAGTGATTTATGAAAAGTGCGAAAAATTTGTCAAAATCTTTTGCAGACAGTCATTAGAAATCGTGTTTTGACCTACATACTGGTAAATAAGACACCATTTTATTACTGATTCTGGTAGATCTTGTTTCAAGGAACATTTTTGTCATCTATAAAGATTTCTGAAAAATGGTATCCTCGAGGTCAAAGGTCAGGTCAAAATATTTTTTACAGCATAACTTTTTTTCTAACTGATCTACAGTGTTGTAAATGGTCTTTTTGGAAAGTAGACTCTCCCAAATCCAATGGTGCCAAACTTGTGACGATCCGACAATTAGAAGTTGAGTTATGACCATTTGAAATTTAGAGGTCACGCGCTCAACCTCAAACTTGACCCCTCCGTAAAATGTGACCTAATGAACAGATTGAAGAAAAATTTGGGGAAATTGTTTCTAACACCAATCCTAACCTGCACACCGAATTTGAACAAAATCGAAGAGGTGGTGTTATTTTCGATTTTTGTTGGGTGATCTGTCATGGAATTACTCTATACAGTATACAGTTAGTATTGTACTTCACAATTTCAAGATCAATTGCAATTACAATTAATTTTGTCTGAATCAATTACAATTACACAAATAAATATATATCTATATCTAAGTATAACTAAATAAACTATCAAAGGTTTATTTTCATTGGAGGATGTATAACTGCCAGATCTAGGGGTATAATTTTTAACAATTGACATTAATTGATCAATTACATCAGTTATAGCTCAAAAATCAATTACAATTACGTTTATTTTATTTTGAATCAATTACAATTAATGGAAATTAGGATCAATTAATTAAAAATACAATTATAATTATTCATTGCATCCAACCCTGTTAAAAGCTATTTTTGTTTAGATGGCACAAATAAAATTTGGGACCTACTGATCTTGTTTCAGAGGTCTACAACAAGAAAAAATGTGGTTTGATTTACAGATTGGAATAAATACAGATGCCAAAAAAATCCTTGCTCCAAGGTTTAAATAAGCTTATTTTCACATGGGTACATACTGTTGTACACAATAAATAAATACACAAAGTTAAGTAATTCTATTAAAACTCATCTAACTCTTAAAACTGAACTTATTATATAGGGTAGTACCTATAGCCGAGTATAAGGTATGGTACTTATATATGTACATAGCTTTACCTTTAAACAGGATAGCAGGTTCAAAGTTCTTCACACTTTTGAATGTCCATATAAATTAATTAATTATGTAAATTAAATTACCTATATTATATAATTCTTTGAAATATACAAAAAAAAAAATTATAATAGGGCCAGATACTTATTCAACCAAATAACTGGGTTAGGTTAGATAATTACCAATTTTTTTTAAAATTAGCAGACATTATACAGGGTGTCCCAGAATTAACTATCTATTTCAATGAAATCGGACAAATTTTTTAAAAACACACTTTTATTTATGTTTATCAGGTTTAATATGTGTTAAAAATGTATAAATTTCTAAATTTTTTTCATAATTTTATTTTCATAATTTTTTCATAGTTTTATTTTCATTCTCTTTCAGAACCCTATTAATAATGAATACACAAGAATGCATCTTTGTTGTAACATCCGTATCAAAGGAATGCAATGTAATGAAATCAGATAAAAATTTACAAGAAGATTCCACAGAACCGGTCCTACAGACAAAGCGATTCGTGAACTTGTGAACAAATTTAAAAGAACTGGATCCGTACACGACGAGGTGGGAAGAGGATGCCCAAGGACAGCACGTAACAGTACCAAACAGGTATGACAATTGTTTGAGGATGAACCAACAACTTCGGTTAGGGAGGCCGGTCGAAGACTCAACATATCCAAGACAACAGTTCATAGAATCTTGCGTTCGACACTGATGAAAAAGGCTTATCACATTCAAGTACTGCATGCCCTAAATGAAGAGGATTATCCAAATCGAGCAGCAAGGTGTGCAGAAATTGTGGATCAAATCGAAAATGAAAGTTTATTGGATAACATCTTATTCAGTGATGAGGCGACTTTCCACACGTGTGGTAAAGTCAATCGACACAACTGTCGTATCTGGTCCAATGAAAGACTGTCTGAAGTCATAGAATGGCAAAGAGACTCTCCAAAAGTTAACGTGTGGCTTGGAATGACCAAATCCAAAATTTATGGCCCATTCTTCTTTGCGGAAGCAACTGTAACAGGTACCGTCTACCTTGATATGCTTCAGCAGTTTCTCGAACCACAGCTTCTTGATGATGGCATTCTTGATAATATTGTGTTTCAACAAGATGGAGCACCATGTCATTATGCTCTAATTGTTCGAGAATACCTCAACAGACGCCATCCGAATCGGTGGATTGGACGTGGAGGACCTCGACCTTGGCCTCCGCGTTCTCCGGATTTGACACCCCTGGATTTCTTTGCATGGGGTTTCATAAAAACAAAGGTTTATCGCCAAAAGATCAATAGTTTAGCTGAACTTAAAGAACGCATCCAGTTGGCAGTGCGGGAGATAACACCTGAAATGCTTCAAAATGTGTTTCGCAGCGCTGAGGATAGATTTGAAATTTGCAGAGATACAGACGGTGCACATGTTGAAACTTCTCAATAAAGTTTTGACTTATGATTTATAAATCTATTTGTTTTTGTATCATAATTTAGTAATAAACACAAAATTATGTCAGTTTTTATTAAATTTGTCCGATTTCATTGAAATAGATAGTTAATTCTGGGACACCCTGTATATCTTGGTAAGAAAAATCTAATGGTATTTTTCTCAACACTAGCTCAAACAGTTCCAAAGATACGGTGCTCCAAAGTTTGGTGGAAAAAGGTACTTGGTCAAAATGGAGGTGGGTATGGTCCATTGAAATGGCTGTAGTGTCTATACTAACTTAACCCTATAACGCCAACTGTGTAGAATACTTAGCATTTCAAATACAAGCATTTAAACTTAACCCTACAAAAATGTTCGGCGTTAAAGGGTTAATCAACACTAAAAATCTTGTTGTAGGTTAAGGTAGACATGTGTACCCAAAATTGGGTGAAAGAAAAAAATCAGTTGTGACATCAAATGACCTACACAAGGTCAAAGGTCAAAAATAAGATCAGCTTTTTTTTTTACCACTGAGGTAAAATATAAATAGAAACAAAGTTGTAGATCTGCTTAAAAGCTTTAAAATAGTGTTTAAATGGTCTCTATAAGTGCAATAGGAGCTGAGATATTTCATGTTGAAATATGGTATGACCTTGAAAATTGACCTCTTTTTTTCCAAAATTCAAATGGCCATATCTCCGGAACCATATGACCTAGAGCAGGGGTTCCCAAATTGTGTTCCGCGGAACACCAATTTGGGAACCCCTGACCTAGAGTGTTGAAACAAGTGCCATTCTGTTTTTCTTACTGAGATCTATAAGTGTGCCAATTTTCAAAAAAATCAGTGATGGTCACGTTTTTTTCGACCCAAAATTCTGTTGAACTGACATAGAATGACCCATTAGCTTTGTTCTTGCATAAATACTTGCCTAACATCATCTTTCCTTATATGAATATGATCAAGAATGTCTGAATTTACAGGATCTAAAAAATTAAAATCAAAGTTATCTAAATTTTCTTTGGTAAAAACAGAGCTAAAATAATCATTAAAAATACCAATAATATCCTGATCTTTTTCAAACATCCTATCATCATGTTCTATTGGGCCAATCCTATCATGCTTTTTATTAGTATTATATTTATAAAAACTAAAGAATTTCTTCGGATCTTTATTGCTAGTTCTAGCTAGATTTATTTCACCATCCTTTTTGCTCTTCCTAATCAAACTATTTAGCTTATTTCTTAACTGCCTATAATTATCCAAGTCCAAAATACTATTACTGCCTTTAAATTCCCTAAATGTCCTTTTTTTTATTTTTGGCTATTATGCAGGTAAGGGGCATCGTAGCTTTATAAACATACACTACTCTTTTTGACTTTAGAAATATATGTATATCATAAGCACACCGGACAAAAAATTAGTCACCCCTCTCAGAATGTACCTAATAACGTGTGACAGCGCCTCTGGCCTTGATAACCGCACGAATCCGGCGAGGCAGAGACTCTACGAGGTTGTGCATGTACTGAACAGCGATTTGCTGCCACTCATTCATCAGCCGGTCCCGAAGTTCCAGCAGAGTCCGTGGGTGTCTATTCCTGCGCTTCACTTTCTGTTTCCAGCCTGAACAACACCTTCGACGCATTCAGGATTAAAGGCTTCATTGGACCTGCGATGTACTCGTCGCCTCCCATCATTGGAGAACAAACAAAAACGGGACTCATCCGACCAAATTACACGTTTCCAATCTGCCGCAGTCCAGTTTTTGTGCCTCTGAGCCCATTTACAACGTGCCAATTTGTGACTTGCTGTTAACAGCGGCCTCTTCCGTGGTACCCTGCTCCAGATGTCCATCGCATGCAGTTCTTGTCGCAATGTCCGTTCGGAAATTGGTCGCTGGAGAACCTCATTGGTTTCTTGGAGCAATTGTTCTCTGGTTTGAAAACGATTTGCAGTTACTAGACGAGAAACATGGCGGCAGCCCCTATTGTCGAGAATTGTTTTCCGGCCACAGTTACGCCGTCGATTGTCAGTTGATTGCGAACTACACCACTCTTTGTAAACTCGCTGGACAGTACGCGTTGACACACCAACAAATTGGGCTACTTCAGACATTTTGTGTCCGTGGGCTCTGCCAAACACGATGGCTCCTTTTTGCCACTGAGTAACGTCTGCCTCACGACCCATTTTGCAGACTATATCCAACACACACTTTGTTCTTCACCACCTCACGAAACAGATCTGATCCTGTGTGCTACGTCACCGCTACTTGTCACTTACCAATGCTACATCAGCGCCCTCTGTGTGACCTTGAACTTCCTACTATCGGTGCTATTAGGGGTGACTAATTTTTTGTCCGGTGTGCTTACTATAATTAATTATATACTGGGAAAATATCATTTTATTGTTTTTTTTACTTTATTGATTTGGTTAAGGTTAGGTGGTTAGGTTAGGTTCCTTTAATTGGTGATAATTATTGTTTTTTCTGCATTATTTGGTAATAATTCTTGGGTTTTTTTGGTAATTTTTTGGGCTTTGTGCAGTGATACTTGTCTATCCAAAAGGTATTTCTTTACTATTATACCAGTCTCCGGTAGAAAGTTTTAAAAGCTGGTTTTCATTGTCTTTCAATGTGCCAAATTAAAAAATGATACTCATTTCTGTCACAAATGATTTGTTAAAGAGTTATCAAAGCTTAAATGTGATTAAGGTATTTTTTAAAATGTTTTTTAATTTTGGATAACGTTAGGGGTTGGGTTTGCTTAGGTTGTTTTAGGTTCGGCCAATTTTGAAAGTGAAATTTATGTTTTTCCTATGGTTTTTTTGTGTGTTTTGTATTAATCTGACTTTCAAAATCTTCGGAAACCACTCGTTTTTGTGATTCTCCCCACCCAAAAAAAAGGACAAAAAATGGTAAAAAAGGGTAGAAAGTTTTAAGCTTCAATAACACACTAACACAGTGATTCCCAACGTGGGGCGCATGCCCCACAGGGGGACAATTTGAAAATGCTACAATAAAATGAAATTTATACATGGGTCATTCCAGCTCAATTGGTACAGGGGTGGTCGGGTGACCATCTCCAATTTTCTTCAAATTTTCAGGGTTGATTCATACACCATTCAATAGCTTAAATCTAAAACTTTTGCTTCCTCAGTCAAAAACTTTTAATTTTATGGTCGCTTAAATGGCCCCCACCTTCGACAAAAAATGCCCATGTTGGGCTTGATCGGCCAACACCTTCATTTTGAGAGGCCTTGAAAAGTGTCTTCTAATAGGAGTAGAAGCTTCAAATTTGTCATGCCAATACAACTTCTAGTGGGCTTATCAATTTTGCAAGCAAAAAGGCTGTGGAACAAATAGTTTCTAAGTTACAAGGGCTTAAATATGGCTCCATTTTGAAGCTTGCATCAATTCCTCCCACTTTTACGACTCTACCATTTTCAAAAGTTTTAGTTCTACATCAATCACAGCTGTTTTAATACTCCTAATAGTCTCTATGGGTTGTAAATTTATGAGTGAAATAAAAAACAACCAAAAAAGGATTTATTTCTATTTTTAAAAATTTCCAAAAGTTGATATTTTCACAAAATTTGCAAAATTAACATCAACTTTGGGGCTTAATATAAAGGTGTCCGAAATTAGTCAGGGAGTTGATACTTCTAGTAAAAAAAGATACAAATGTGTAAAAAAATGTATATTAGGGAATAGATCTCAACTCAACTCCTTCATATAGTTTTGGTGATTCAAAAAAAAGTGCTTTTTGTGATTTTTGCAAAATTTGAGAATTTTTAAATTTCTATTTATGACATTGAATTATAATTTTACTTCCATTTTATTACTTATTAAGTTGATTTACAATTGTAATAATATGTAAATAAGTCTAAAACATACAAGAAATTTAATATGTCTGTCAAAACAACCAGCGACTCGAAGGGCTCTGGGTAGCTCATTTCACTTTGTATATTCTTATAAATGTAAAACATGATGGTTAATCATTAATGTCCAGGCCTATTTTATAGATCATGATCTTTTATTTTCAGAAAATTTAACTAGAGCAATTAACTTAATTTTACTGCCTGTAATAATGGCTCATTCTAATCAAGAATCAAAGTGCAGCTTTGGTATATACTTGGATGATCCATGTCATGAACACAAGACTCACCAGGAAGGTGGGTATGTATACCTTACATGAGCTGACAGATGAAACAAGGAAACTGCTATTGTGGAGAACAAAAGCAACTGTAATCAACCCAAATAGTGCTACTGTATGCTACCACCATGAAAAAATGTTTGGAATGCATTACCAACAAATGCAACGTAGCTGCCAAGATCCATGGAGAAATCATCGAAAGAAGATAACAAGTAAGTAAATATATACTGGTCAAAAAAAGAAACGCAATTAGCTTGCATATGGTGTAAAATTTAAGTTGTTAGTGGTATTATCACAGTTTCAAGATTATGGTTAAATGTTTGTTCAAATCTTTTAAAGCCACTTAGTGCATGTTTTTAAACCTGACTAATCCCGGCTAAGACGCCATTTTGTTACAAACAATAAACAGAGACTAAATTGAATGTATTCTTTATGAAGGCATGCATTTTTTCTTTGACTTCACAGAATACACACTGCCCGTTGAGAAAACCAAACTTTTTCCCGTGATTGAGGCATGCCACGACTCTCAGAGGTCAACAGAGGTCATGCCTTGGGCATGTTGGATGCAGGCATGTCTGCTGTCCAAGTTGCACAACGAATGCATGTGCATCCCAGCACAATCTCTAGGCTTGTTAGATGGTACAATGCCACAGGAAGTGTTCAGGACCTGCCAAGACGTGGGCGACCTCGTGTGATGACCCAATGCCAGGATCGCCACATTGTACTGCAGCACCTGCATCATCGGCAGTGGAATGCTCGTCAGACAGCCAGAGAGACACCTGGTATCCACAACAACAGAATTAGTGACCAGACCATCAGAAACCGACTCCGTAATGCAGGACTCCGATCCCGCAGTCCTTACAGAGGTCCTTTTCTCACTGATGCAAGAAGGCAACGACACCTGCAATGGGCCTATCAGCACCGTGACCTATCATGGGCCTATCAGCTCTGACTGCCCAGCACTACAGGGATGAGATTCTTCACCCACATGTTCTTCCATTCATGAGGCAACATCCAGAATTGGTGCTCCTGCAACAGGACAATGCCAGACCTCATGCAGCCAGGATAGTGCAGGCGTACCTGCAGGGACAACAGGTGCAGACCTTACCATGGCCAGCCTTCAGCCCAGACATGTCACCGATAGAGCACACATGGGATGAACTTGAACGGCGAGTTCGCAGACGTCAGCATCAGCTGCAGAACATCAGGGAACTGACCAATGCAATTATTGAAGAGTGGAGGGCCATCCCTGTTGCTTTCCTGCAGAGACTGTTGAGATCGATGAGGGCCAGACTCCAAGCCTGCATTGTGGCTAGGGGTGGCCATACGCGTTATTGACTGTTTGTTATGTTAAAGAATCATTTACTATATACTGAGTCCTCATGTTTATTAATAAATCTCAAAAATTGCGTTTCTTTTTTTGACCAGTATAGGTACTAATATATTTATATTTCATAAAGAAGTTTATATTGTAAATTGTAACCTAAATTAGCTATTTAATTTTAATAGGGTAGGCTATATACTGTGCTACTGAATGCATATGTTTTGAATATTTTATACGAATAGCCTATAACCAAATGTTGAGGTTTTAAAATTATTTTCCAATGTGTTTAGAGTTTACATTACCCTACTTTATTTGCAGAATCACTACAAATTATTGACAAAGACATAGCAACTAGACTGAATCTGATACCAGGACAAAAACTTTGCTCAACATGCTTCTCTAGAGCCAAGACAATTGAAGATGAAAAAGACTCAGGTAGTGATGAATATGTTCCAGAAGAAATAGTTAAGGAGACATTTGACGAAACGTTAGGTTGACGAGAATGCTCACCCATTAAGTATGTAAGAGATCGAAAGTTTTACGCGAAAAGGAAACTAAAGCAAACTGAAACATCAACAAAATCAAAGCTGTCAAAAGTACTTCACATGAAGCCTAGCATTTTGGATGAGGAAGCAGAGAAACCTATAGAGAGTGAGGAAGAAAAGTGTTATCAGCATATGACAGAGGAACTGAAAGAAGAGTGTAAAACTAGTACCAGACAAGAAAAGATACAAATTCTAACACTCCTTCCAATTGGTAAAACCAGGTCCAGAGAAAGAATTATGAAAGAATTTGAAGTGTCAGCCAGAATGGTTAATGCTGTGAGGGCCTTAAAGAGAAAAGAAGGTATCCTTCCTATAATGAGAAATAAAAAGAGTAGCAAGGGTATAAGCGATGAAATTTTTCCAAAACAATGAATATACTAGAGAATGCCCTGGTAAAAAAGACTACAAATCAATAAAAACACCACAAGGGAAGGTTCACAAGCAGAAAATACTGTTATTGACAAATATCAGAGAATTATATATGCTTTACAAAAATAAATATCCAAATGACAAAATCTCCAAATCAAAGTTTTTTGAACTGAGACCAAAATGGTGTATGGGTGTGGGGAGTAAAGGATCACACAATGTATGCATTTATGAAATACACCAGAACTTTAAACTTTTATGTGAATCACTCCCCGTCAAAGTAGAATTAAGAGTCCGTCAAAGTAGAATTAAGTGTGTTACTAGGGAAAATAGTCTGCAACACTGAAACCAGAAACTGCATGATTAATAACTGCAAAACATGTCCTGGTTTAAATGAATTACGGGATTGGCTTCTTACCATTTTTGAAAACAATGATTATGACATGGATGATGAGGTTTCCTTTAAGCAGTGGCTTCATACAGACCATACCCAACTGGTCACAATGACAAAAAGTGTTTCGAATGTAGTAGAAGACATGTGAAAGTGCAAAAAAGTTGAAAGTACACCATTTCATAGCAAAAGCCCAATCAAAATATTTGTCCGACTGTAAAGAAAACCTCAATGATTCTACAGCATTAGTGCTTGTTGACTTCTCTGAAAACTATAGTTTTATAATTCAGGATGCCATACAAGGGCATCACTGGGACAATACCAAGGCTACCTTGCATCCGGTAGTCTGCTATCAAAAAGTTGATGGTGAACTAAAAGTTACAAATTTTTGTGTAATATCAGATTCACTTACACACAACACAACTGCAGTTCATTCTTTTTTATGTGAAGCCTTGAAATTACTTAAAAGTCAGAATCCTAAACTAAAACATATTTGTTACTTTAGCGATGGCACAGCAAGTCAATATAAAAACTATAAAAACATCATTAATTCAGTGTTACATGAAAAAGATTTCCAACTAACATGTGAATGGAACTTTTTTGCCACCTCTCACGGAAAGAGGCCCTGTGATGGTGTTGGTGGCACCGTCAAAAGGTTAGTTGCCCGGGCAAGTCTACAAGCAACAAGTAAAGGTCACATCACCAATCCAAGAGAGATGTTCGATTGGTGCAAATCTAATATTAATGGTATACAATTTCTGTACATTGATTCAGCTAAAATTGAGGAAAATGCTAATTTATTTGAGTTAGAAAAAAGGTATTCCTTAATTAAGACAATCCCAGGAACCCGTTCATATCACTGCTTTAGACCTTCATCAACAGGCATTAAACTGTACAAAATTTCTAGTGATGAAAATTTCTTTAACGTACAACTTTCCTTCCTCAATGCTACACAAGAAAATGTGGCTTACCAATATAAACCTGGTACATATGTGGCCTGTTTCTATGAAGGTGACTGGTTTGTTGGAAACATAGTTGAAGTGTGTGATACTGAGAAGGATCTATTAGTAAATTTCATGAAAAAGAATCCTTTTAAATGGCCTGAACAAGAGGACGTTTGCTGGATTCCATTCCAACATGTTTTGTGTTCAATTGAACCACCTACAATTGCTGGGAAAATGGGGAGACGGTACAAGTTATCAAATGATTGTTTATCTAAAATTGAGGCGTATTTTAAAAAAAGCCTAAGTAACTACAGACTAGGGTGCTCCAGTTGCCCCAATGTCAACAAATATTGCTGAAGGTCCCTGTGGTATTGCAGTTGGGTCTAATGAACATGCCTCTGAAGTTTGGCTCATTTCCAACAAGATTTACCTTCATCACAAACACTATTTATGAAGGAACCCTTTTGCAAAATATTAAGTTTTTGCTGAGGGTCATCTACAAGTATGATCAGCTGATCCAAACCAGTTGGAACTGGTTCATTTTTCTGGTTCATTTCATTAGACCCAACTGCAATACCACAGGGACCTTCAGCAATATTTGGTGACATTGGGGCAACTGGAGCACCCTACTGTATGTGCTTTATGTTGTTGTATATGTGTCAGTTGCTAATTTAACTAATAACTGTAATAATCTTATTTTTCACTTATTTTTTATGTGCTTTATGTTGTTGTATATGTGTCAGTTGCTAATTTAACTAATAACTGTAATAATCTTATTTTTCACTTATTTTTCTCTTTTCAGATAGATAAGTTCATACAATAAGAAAGTTTTAAAGAATGGTGACCAGAAGCTCAGACTCCCGGCTTGATGTTTTAATAGAAAGTCCAGGAGAAGAGCATCTGAAAATTACTGGTTCAAAGTTACCAACATACAATCAGGTGCTACTCTGCTACTTGGCTAAAGTTGATGAACTTAGAAGGCAAGATGCTTCCAAAACATGAAATTGTCACGCATGGCATCGAAGTATGTGGTGAGCGAGATTCTTCCTCACTATTTGAAAGCACACATCCCAACAATTCATGAGATTACCATGGCTGAGAGAATTGAGGAGTTCCACAACAAGGACTATATTGGCTGCATGAAGATTCCTCCTGAAAGGCGATCAAAAAGTCCTAAGATTGCAGCTTTCCAGGACAAACTTCATAAAACTATGCCATTCTATCCAGGTAATGCAGAGAAAAGGATGGTTGAAAGCAAGAAGGGTAAGGCAGAGAATGAAAAGAAAATTATTGAGTATGACATAGCATTTCTGAGAAATATGATGACAGACAGGACTTTTACCTATGGAGGAAAGGACAAAGTTTGTGCTCAGATAGAAATTAAGCGCCAAGAGAGGGCTGAACAGGCTGCTGTGCGATCAGAGAAAGAGGAGAGAAGAGATCAGACATCATCAGTGGAGAAGATTTCCTCAGATTGTGATGTGTCAGATGATGAGGAAGCAGAAATGGTCAAATCAGCTGATGCCTCCTTTGAGCCTGAAGTAATGCCAAAATGATCACATAAGCGTTTAGTGAAAACCGGCTCCTCTGCATTTTGGCCTCATGATGTTCTTAAATCGCCAGAAGTGGTTGAAACTGCAGTTAGAAACAATGTTTCCTCAGCTGCTTTAGCACAGATCACTTTTTCCCTTATTAAGGCTACAGCTGGTGATCCATCAAAAGTAAATGCGAGTTACAGATCTGCTTATAATTATCGTGTGGAAGCTGTCAATAGTATTGCACAGAAAATCAGAGCATCATGGAATCATGGAAGCCACCTCTTGTGGCAACCATCCATTGGGATGGCAAATTGATGGACACTCTTGGAAATGAGTCTGCACAGGAGGAGAGGCTTCCCATACTTGTGTCTGGAGTTGGAGGTGTAAAATTGCTAGGTGTTCCACCCTTGCAACACAAGACTGACAGACTATCAGGGCCAAAAATTGCTAATGCCACCATAGAAGAACTGGAGGTCTGGAACTGCAAGGATAATGTTGCTGCGATGGTCTTTGATACAACATCCTCAAACACATGTGCAATAACAGCTGCCTGCATTAGTATTCAGGAGTCTCTCAAGCGTGAGTTGCTGTGGTTAGCATGCAGGCACCACATTGGAGAAAGGTTTCTTGTCCATACATGGGATGCCTTGAAACCTGAGGTCTCAAAGAGCCCAGACAATTCCCTTTTCATATGATTCAAGGAAAATTTTGAGAAGTTGTCTTACCGCAACCTAGAGAATCTGTCCATCCCTGACATTCCAGAGGATCTGGCTGAGCAGAGAACTGCCATCATTGCTTTGTGTCAGGAAGCTCTCAAGTCAGACTTTGCTCGAGGGGACTACAAAGAACTGGTGCAACTTACCTTGGTCTACCTCAATGCTGTGCCAGATAACTTTACTGGGTTTCAAAGGCCAGGAGCTCTTCATAAAGCCCGTTGGATGGCAAAAATTCTTTACTCCATCAAAATAGTACTTCTTTGTGATCAAATTGCTGAGCTGCTAACTGGGACCATACTAGCTAAAGGACAATTACCCAAACTTATGCAGTACGTACAGTTTGTCGTGTATTGCTACATCCCATGGTGGATTGCTGCCCCAGTGTCTTCAGCTGCACCAATGAATGATCTCAGTCTAATCAATTCCTTTCTAGACTACAGGAAAGTTAATCCAACAATTGCAGGAGCTGCACTCAAGGCAATTGGTTTACATATGTGGTATCTCACAGAGGAATTGGTGCCACTTTCTTTATTCAGCAGCTCTCTCATTGATGCAGTGAAGGAGAAAATAGCAAAGAAGCTTCTTGGAGCTGAACACCTGGCTTCATGCGTTAAAAGAGATGGGTCTGGGTTTGGCAAGCCAAAATTTCCAGAAGTTCCAAAGGAATCAAGTGATGACCTTTCAGAATTTGTTGGAAGTGATTCCTGGGCATTTTTCAGAATCCTTAACATCAATTCAGAATTCTTAAATCTGCCTGTTAATGAGTGGCCATCAAGTGAAGCATTTCTCTATGGAAAGGAAATAGTAGCAAATCTTTGTGTTGTTAATGATGCTGCCGAGAGGGGAGTTAAGCTTTGCCATGATTTCCTGGGCACTTCCAAAAAGGAATCCAATCTGCAAAATACACTACAAATTGTAGAAAATTGTCGCAACCGCCTCCCAAATCAAAGAAAGCGCAAGGTGGAATCTAAGAACTGGTTTTTTAAATTAGAATAGGTAAGGTAGCTGTTTTATTGATAATGTTTGTATGTTAATCAGTATTTTGTTTATCTTACATGTGAAAATCTATCTTTTTGAGTATTAATACAAAAACATAAACATAGTCTAAGTTTGTAGTCTTTAAAGACCTTGTCTGAGTTTTTTTTGTACACTTACTTCTTTGGAAATAAATTCTTGACTGTTAGAACTTCTATTAAGATCTATCCATTATCCATCCACAAATACACCTGCAGCTATGCATATCCAGAGCTCAACTTTGCATAAAATACCTGAAAAAATCATGAATTTGACTCATTTTTAGCATTTTTTATCATTAATATGTAGATTATTTGAATCAAAACCTCAAAAATTGAGTTACCCACCACCTAAGACCATCCCATAGGTTTTTTATCATAATAGTAAGATGTTACAAAGCAAAAATGTGTCATTTTTAGTGTTTTTCTATAAAAATGCCTTTTGTAAAAAGGTTCCTACAGAAAACGTTAATGTGATGAAGGTAAATCTTGTTGGAATTCAATCAAACTTCACAGGCATATTTACTAGACCCAACTGCAATACCACAGAGACCTTCACCAGCTTATTCTAAATTTTAAGATTTTATGGGGCGGCTGGAGCACCCTACTACAGACCTGTATCAAGCTGAATAATAAATTGTCAATTTATGGCTGTGAGGCCATGGAGTGTTGAAGACAATCAGACTTAAAGCCTGAGTACAATAATAAATTCCTGAGTCAGTGTCTAAACATAAGAGTTATTAGCTATATATAAGTTTACATACGAATTTACATAAAACAACACACATTAAAAAAAGAATATGAACTTATAGCCAATAATTCACATGCTTAAAAACTCAGGAATTCATTATTGTATATAGCTAAGTACTGTACACTTGTATTAAGGGAAGTAATACAACAAAGCTACTTAAATTTAAGGTTTTGTACTGAAAATGGTGGTTACTGCTAGTTTATCTGTACTAACTGCATAATTTAAATTACTAGGAAGTGCTTAAAGAGCAGTAGAACACGGTTCTACATGATTTACTTAGGTAGATCCAAGTATTGAGCCTACAAGCTGGTCCATCTGTTGTGTTAACTGCAAATGTAGTAATAATCTAGGTATATATTATGTCTTTTTTATAAGTAAAACTTTAGATAATTTAACATTTGTGAATTAACTTACCAAGTAATAAAATGGAAGTAAAATTACAATTCAATGTTATAAAAAGAAATTTAAACATTTCAAAAAAATTCAGAATTTTTCACAAAAAGTACTTTTCTTTGAATAGCCAAAACTATATGAAGGAGTTGAGTTGAGATCTATTCCTTAATATATGTTTTTGTACACATATCTATCTTTCGTTACTAGAAGTATCACTCCCTCACTAATTTCGGACACCTTTATATTAAGCCCTAAAGTTGATGTTAATTTTGCAAATTTTGTGAAAATATCAACTTTTGGAAATTTTTAAAAATAAAAATAAATCCTTTTTTGGTTATTTTTTTATTTCACTCATAAATTTACAACCCATAGAGACTATTAGGAGTATTAAAACAGCCGTGATTGATGTAGAACTAAAACTTTTGAAAATGGTAGAGTTGTAAAAGTGGGAGGAATTGATGCAAGCTTCAAAATGGAGCCATGTTTAAGCCCTTGTAACTCAGAAACTATTTATTCTACAGCCTTTTAGCTTGCAAAATTGAAAAGCGCACCAGAAGTTGTATTGGCATGACAAATTTGAAGCTTCTACTCCTATTAGAAGACACTTTTCAAGGCCTCTCAAAATGAAGGCGTTGGCCAATCAAGCCCAACATGGGCATTTTTTGTCGAAGGTGGGGGCCATTTAAGCGACCATAAAATTAAAAGTTTTTGACTGAGGAAGCTAAAATTTTAGATTTAAGCTATTGAATGGTGTATGAATCAACCCTGAAAATTTGAAGAAAATCGGAGATGGTCACCCGACCAACTTTCTGAAATCTGTACCAGTTGAGCTGGAATGACTCGCATAATAATTTTTATAAGTAAATATATTTTAAAATTTCAATAACATATAATTATTTTTATTTGCAACATTTTTACACGATGACAACAATTCCATATTTTACTTAACATGTTGATTCAAAGACAAAGATATTTGGCTTCATTACATTTCTGAAATTATGTCAAAAGAATATTTCTGCAAGAAAATATACCCAGTTATATTAGCTAAATAAGTGTGAAGTAACTGATGATGCTTTACTTGTCATTGTGGATCATTTGAAAATACTGGCCTGTGATTTAAATTACAGATTTTCTGATTTAAAAGAAATGAGTTTTCCATCTTGGCTAACTCAGCCATTGCTAGTGGACCTATCTGAAGTGGGCATAAAGTACCAAGAAGAACTGACTGAAATACAAAATGATGAGTCTGTAAAACTATATTCAAAGTAAAAGGAACCATGATGTGGCTCTGTGATGAGACCAAGACTAAATACCCAAATTCAACTCGTTTGGCGAGAGAACTACTGTTACCATTCCCATCTTCATATTTGGTGGAATGTGGTTTTAGTGCTGTAAGTGACTTACCATACTACAGAAAAAAAGAAACCAACTGGATATCACAAAACGAGGAGACTTTCTGAAGCTAACTAAGTTAGTGCCTGAAATCAAAACCATTTGTAGTAAACATCAAGCTCAAGGATCTCTAACTTGAGATTATCAAACTTTGAATTTGCTGTATTTTTACCTAATATTGTGAATTTAAAGTGGTATTATTGATTAAATTACTTTTTTGTGAATTTAAAATTGCAACTTTTCAACAGAGAAATTTTATTTCAAGGTAATAATTTAGTTAGCTTCAACCTCAAGTTTATTTACTCATATTATTGTAAATTTTAAATAATACCTTTTCAACACCAAATTTGTTTTTATATTAATGGGGGGCATCAAGTTTTTTGAGGTGTCAAGGTGGGGCATGGCGCAAAAAAGGTTGGGAACCACTGCTCTAACAAATCATTTATGATGGAAATGAGTATCATTTTTTAATTCAGCACATTGAAAAACATTGAAAACTAGCTTTTAAAACTTTCTACCGGAGACTGGTGTAATAGTAAATATTTACTATCCAAAACACTTTAAAACAAGTTTTTTCACAATTCCACAACTATTGAAAATATATACTACACAAAGCATGAAAAAAACATGCAGAAAAAAAAAAAATTATCACCAAACAAAGCTACGCCTGTTAGCTGCATAATTAGCTACCTTATTTTTAATCATTTTAGCTATTTCCCTATTCCACCACAGAGGTTTCCTAATCTTGTAATTCCTAACAAATAATTCATATTGCCTACATATTCTTCTATGTTTACAGAATCTAAGGAATTAAAGGTCACTATGCAGAAAATGACATGAAGTTGAATTCAAAAATATATTTTTCTAGTGTATTTTGGTGTGCTCTGTTCAAATATAACCTTCATTTCCTGTGCAAATGAACAGAAATACGTGTTTGGGCCATGCAATGACAACTTTATTTCTGTTCATTTGCGTAAGAAATGAAGGTTAATATGTTTTAAGGGTAATTCCAGGACAAATAGACAAATGGAAGTGCCAAATGTACACTCCACCATCTCCAAAATTCATGAAACTTGGTGTGAGGGTTGGTTTTGGTCCAAATTACAAAAATCTGAATTTTTTTGGAAATTGGTCAAGTTGGTCAAATTTTATGGCTTGACCAAATTTTGGCCAAATGAAAAAACCAATAATTTTCAAACATAAATATCTCGGCTACTAATTGTGGTAGCGTAATAAGTCTTAAATGATAAAATATGTAAAATTAACTGTAGTTTCTAAATATGTATCATTTTTTTAGGGTAACAAAAATAAAATTATGATTTTTTTGGAAAAAATGTCAATTTTTTTGTAATTTGGCAGCAAAGATATCATTTTTCGAAAAAAGACCAAGAATAAAAAATGTTTATTTGATGTATGTACACCATAATAAGTAATAAAAAGTCAGCTTATAGTTTATTATAAGGTTCAAAACTGAGTTTGAAATTAATAAAAAAAATTTCAGATGACGAAGATTTATTACAGACTTGTTGGTCCAAAAAAAGACAATTTTCAATTCATATAAAAAATACACATAGATAAACCAAACGAGAAAAAATCTTTTAAAATATATGTACAATGTACATACATAACCTCTCTTATATTTAGGGACAGAATATATTGACAATAATAATGTTTAATTTATAAAGCGCTTATCAGAGTATAAAATACTCTTCCTAATACTACACGTACACAAGTCTTTGAGAATGAATTAAGAAACAGTATTCTCATCCAGTGAATCCAAATTTTAGACACTAATAATATAATAATAAGAAAAAAGAATTTGAAAAGATTTTTATAACTATTAAGTAGATACACAAATCTTAGATAAAAATTTTAGAAATATTATATAGACAATCTTAAATAGTATACATTCGATAGAATTTATTTATCTTTGAAAAGTTATCTAATTCTTGAAGCGGAAAAATGTATTATATTCTTGTTCCTCCTCGTAAACTTGCTTCAATACTCCCAAATATATTTTCTGTTGGAACGTGACAAACATCATCTTGTGCAGGAAAAACGTATGAGGGACATACACCCGAAGGATGGAGAAATTTTATCAGAAAATCATCATATTCACAGTCAAAGGACTGGACTAATCCGAGCCATAGTTTATTTTCATACATACAACCCACAAAAGAGCCTGTCTCAATTTCACGTTGAGAGACAGTATTATGTTCTTGAACCGAAGCAGAAACTCTAATGAGCTCTCTTATTTCGACTGACTGTGCACTCTGAGAGAGTGGATAAACCTTCAACGAATTCTTGGAAATTGGGATGAAGCGATGTAATTGTTGAGTACCTTTGATAGAAGTAATAGGTTCACTCAGACGTTTTTGCAAAGAAAGCTCTACATCTACAACTTCGTAGAAGCCTTTATCTGTTTTTGTCCCGGCTTCAATCCAGCTGTAAAACAAATTCATAAATTTAGGTTGCGTAAAATAATCAAATATCAAATATTTTGTATATATGTATTCAAGTGCTGATGCTAATATTTAAAAACAGGAAACTATGAATTTGGCATTAAGAAACAAATGTCCTGAACAGAGTCTCTATTGTTTTATTACCTGTTTTAATAGGGCTTTCATCAAATAAAGGTAAAATATTGTCGCTGAGCAAATCTTTATTGAATTGCCTGTCTTGAATGACAAATTCTTCCAATGGTGGTGGATTCGTGGAATCACTACTGCTTCGCTCCATAGATTCGTTAAGTATGTTTGGCTCAGGTATTGGCGCAGGTTCCGGCTCTCTGGATGAACGTTGAACATGTTCTAATACAATTGGCTTCTTTTTAATTGTGACATAGCAATTGCTGCATAGTAATTGATTTTCTTCCAAAATTCCATAGCTTGCAGCTGCCATGGCAAAGTTTACTTTTTTGATGTTACAGAAAATTCTTCTTGAGTGTTTTTTTTCATAGGATCGCAACAAAACTTTGTTTTGAGGCATTTTAAGGGTTAGGTAAATTTACGTATACTAGAAAATTAGGTATATACTGAAAATCTGAAGAGAGAGCAAAAAATTGTTAAAATTTGGAGGATTTTTTTTTTTTAACAATTTTTTTTTCATAATAATCATCGATAAGCTGACTTTTTATTACTTATTATGGTGTACATACATCAAATAAACACTTTTTATTCCTGGTCTTTTTTTCGAAAAATGATATCTTCACTGAAAAAAAAAAAAAAAAAAAAAAAAAAACAGAATTTTATTTTTGCTACCCTAAAAAAATGATACATATTTAGAAACTACAGTTAATTTTACATATTTTATCGTTTAAGACTTACTACACTACCACAATTAGGAGCTGAGATATTTACATTTGAAAATTGTTTTTTTCATTTGACCAAAATTTGGTCAAGCCATAAAATTTGACCAACTTGACCAATTTTCAAAAAAATTCAGAAATTTGTAATTTGGACCTAAACCAACCCTCACACCAAGTTTCATGAATTTTGAAGAGGTGACCGACTGACCGTGTACTTCATTTGTCTATTTCTCATAGAATTACCCTCAAATGACATGGGCTGGACCTGTAAATCAAAGTAACTTTTTATGAGGTAGTTTTAGTCGCTTTATTCAAATTTGTCACTCATTTTTTGTGCAAACTATTGAAGAAAATAATAATAATAATATAAATATATATATATATATATATATATATATATATATATATATATATATATGCTGCAAACCCACAAGAAAAAAGAAAAACGATTTCTTGATCTAAAAATTTGGAGATGCTCTAATCAGTTCAAATATGAAGTCTACCGTAAGCCTACTAATAATAACTCTTATGTGCATTTTTATTCTGACCATCATCCTTCGATTAAATCCTCTATTTTCTCTGCTGTGTTTCTTCGAGCATTGAGAGTTGTCAGTCCTGAATTTTTAGATTCCGAGTTATGCAATATCATGAATATTGGTACTAAATTATGTTATCCTACTTCATTTTTAGATAACTGTCTTAAGAAAGCCAAGAATAGGTATTATAATAATGTAATTGTAAAGGAATTTCAGCGTAAAAATATCCTTAGCCTACCTTACCATGTTAATTTTCAATACCTTCCAACTGTACTTAAAGCAATTGGCATTAATGTAATCTTTAAGTATAATAATACTGTTAAATCATGTCTAATAAAGAATAGCCCTGATAATGTTGGCTGTGTGTATTCGATTGGATGTACACAATGTAACTCAGTATATATAGGCCAAACCAGTAAAATGTTAGATATTAGGGTAAAACAGCATAAATATGCGTGTAGAACAGCTAATACTTCCAATGCTTTATTTAACCATATGTATAGATGTAACCACAGCATCAAGTGGGATAGTTCTAAAGCGCTTGTTAAAAAGAGATATATAATAGAAAGAAATATTCTAGAATGTGCATTTATTCATTTTAAAAACACTTTCAATAACAGTGCGGGGACGTATAACATTGATGACATCATGTTAAAATTTCTTTTGCCTCTCATTAACCCTTGTTAAGTATGTGCTAATTGTTTTGGTTTTCCTGTACGTTGTATATATTTATGGGCTTCTCGCCTTTTATCTTCATTCCCTGACGAGATGTAGCTTTGAATACACGAAAGGCCTTGGAATCAATTTTCTTTTTCCTTGTGGGTTTGCAGCATTTATTCATTTCACGTGTTTTATTGTGAAATTCATCCCATATATATATATTTAATGTATTTGTAGTTGGGGGTGGTATGACATCATGTTACTCTGCGACTTAATTAGTTTGTTGGTTTCTGTTCTGGCTATTTTTTTTTTTCTAATTGGATTCAGTTTGGTGGTATTTGTGATAGAATTATGATATGCCATTTGTGTGGTTTCGACTTTGAGAACTTGATTCGTCATGTGCCCTAGCCCCTAGATGATAATACAAAAAGATCAAAAGATATTTAGGTGAAATAACCAATATTAACCTGTTAGGTTAATTGAATGCCCAGTTAGGTCAACTGAATGCCCAGTTAGGTTAATTGAATACCTGGTTAGGTCAACTGTATGCCCTTCGTGATTGATTAGGTTGTCGTGATATTTTCGTTAGTTTAAACAAAAATGACGAGAGCAAACTTTTCTGGTTAATATTTGGCTGGACACAGGGACTAACGAGAAATGAGAGGTTGTGTTTCATTAGCACTATTTTTTCATGCTCTTTACGATGGTACTAATAATTTTTTGTGGAAATGCAAGATTATAGAAAAAATTCTGTTACATTTTTATAGTGAATATTTCCTGTTTTGGCTATAATGCACTTTTTTCATAAAATATTTTTCCTGATTGGGCTATTTTTTTGCTACTTTGTGATTTAATTAGTTGGTTGGTTTCTGTTGTCTATTTTTTTTTTCTAATTGAATTCAGTTTGGTCGTGTTTATGATAGAATTATGATGTGCTGTTCGTATGGTTTCTGACTTTGAGAACTTGATTCGTCATATGCCCTAGATGAAGAGAAAGCAGTGGATGTTTTTATCAATTACAGCATTATTCTCTCATCCTTAACTTGCCCAAAATGTGACAATGAGTGTCTAATACGAAAAGATCAGAAGATATTTAGATGAAATAACCAATATTAACCAGTTAGGCCAACTGAATGCCCAGTTAGGCCAACTGAATGCCCAGTTAGGCCAACTGAATGCCCAGTTAGGCCAACTGAATGCTCAGTTAGGCCAACTGAATGCCCAGTTAGGCCAACTGAATGCCCAGTTAGGCCAACTGAATGCCCAGTTAGGCCAACTGAATGCCCAGTTAGGCCAACTGAATGCCCAGTTAGGCCAACTGAATGCCCTTGATGATTGGTTAGGTTAAGTAATCATATTTTTGTTAGTTTAAACAAAAATGACAAAAACAACATGGCCTGAAGGTGAAATAAAAAAATACCTTTTTCTAGTGTATTTTGGTGTGCTGTGTTGAAATATAACCTTCATTTCCTGTGCAAATATGACGAAACATAACTCCAAAATAATGTAAACAAATTCTTATTTCTTTACATTTGTACAGGTTGGTTAGGTTAGTTAGTTAGGTTAGCTAGTTTTTTATCAGAATTACATTTTTTTCCTGGTGTAGTTTTCTCTGCTTTGTTGGACTTTGACACACATTTCTTGTGCAAATGAGTAGAAACACTCCGTATTTTAGAATGGAAAAAAAAACAGTTTCTATTCATTTGCACAAGAAATGGGTATCAGATTCAAACAAAGCAGAGAAAAACTACACTAGAAAAATGTAAGGTTATTATTCGTTTTTTGACCCAGTCACACCCAGCTATAACAGCAATATATATTGAATAACTAATCAAAAATGAATAAGAAAATATATATATTATCGGTTATTATTCGTTTTTTGACCCAGTCACACCCAAATATAACAGCAATATATATTGAATAACCAATCAAAACTGAATAAGAAAATATATATATTATCTTGTGCAAATTTGTATAAAATGTGTTTTTTTATTAATTAAAATATATTTCCTATTTTTGGTGTTTTTTCAATATATATATATATATCGACTATTTGGTGAATATTTCTTATTTTTGGTGATTCTGGCTACTTCTGTGTAATTCAATTTGTCCTGTTTTACAAATAAATCATTTTTAGCAATTTTTCATCTGTTCAGTTCGGGTTTTTTTGTGATGAAGTATGATGTGTCAGTTATGCATATTTGATTTTGAAGACGTGATCTGCCATATTGCCCTTGATGAAGACAAGAGTTTAGACCTTTTTTTCAATCACGGAATAATTAAGACATCCGTGACCTGCCCTAAGTGCAATAGTGCTTGTATTTTAAGAAAAGACCAGAAGGTCTTTAGGTGCCGTAAAAAAAATCCTAAAAATAAACATGTCATTTCAGTTTAAGGGCAGGCAAAATTTAGCGGACTACCCATGCAAGGTTGACACACGTTATTACATTATCATTTGCATAATTTAGGTCTCAGGGGTATGGGGGTGGTGGTGATCGGACGTGTTGGCTGTGCTCTAGCGAATTGACTTTTGCGCTTCTTTATTAATATTATTACCTTTCCTGCACATTGATAACAAGTGAGGTGTTGACAAATTTTTCCAGGGCTGCAGGTGAGATTGATCCTGCATTTTGGAATTTTTTTTTGACTGGTATAAGATCACTCTGGTGTTACCTGTACTTGTTTGTACAGGGGTCATTCTCTGTCAGATCAACCAGTGCCTAACACCCTCATCTCTCAGATTTTGCTGAAATTTGGTTTATAGGGAGTTTGTGGGCCCTGAATCCATTTCTGAAATTATAAGGTCAATCCGACCAATGGTTCAAGAGATATGACCTCGGGAAATTTGAGGTCACTTGCGAGGTCACTAACATTTGGCGACCCATAACTTGGGTAATAATGGTCACAATTATATAAAATATATATATTTAGAATCAGAAAATGACAAGGAATCCAAATATGCAAGTTTTAGACTCTAGGTTGAAAAATAAAAAAGTTACACTGTAACCAAAATTGAGGTCATGATTTGACCTCTGGGGTATCAAATGAGAATTTTTTTTTTAAATGTAAAAAATGAAGGCATAGGCATTGGCTATTAGAATCAGCAAAAAAAAGTTTGTTTATGTTAGTATTTTTCATGTAACTAACATATAAGTGAACACCATATTCATAAGTTGTGCGTCAATTCTACCTATTTTTTCACACTTAAGCTCATAATTTGACCTATAGAAATTAAAATTACATTTTTTTATAGATATAAAAACAAAGGCAAAAAATGTAAAATTGTATTTCACTGCTAATCTACACTGGCAATAATAGTTATAATAGTGAAAGGGGAAGACCTACTTAGAGGATTCATGTGCTAGCCTAATACAATTTTTGCATGCTCGATGCTCTCATCAATTTCTTTTTGTGGAAAAATGTATTGAATTCTGCTGCCTCCTCTTAGGGTAGGACAACTCATTACAGTTAATATATGATGTCCTGGCACTGCACATGAATCCTTGTTTGATGGATAATAATATGCACTTGATCCTGATGACCCAGAGGGATGTAGAAAGTTCACAGTGAAATCATCAAACTCTTCACAATATTCCTCCACAATTCCATACCAAACTTGCATGTCATAAATGCAGCCAACATACTCTCCTGGTTTGACACATTTTAGGTTACCAAGCATTGCAGGTTCATTAGTAAAATGACTTTTCCTTATTCTTTTCTTTTCTCCAATGCCACTTGAAATGGATACACCATCAGTTCTTCCTTGTTTAGGGGAACAAATCTATGATATTTCTGAGTTCCAGGAATAGCCCTACTATCCTTGAATCGATGTTCCAACCGTTCTTCTGCATCTTTCAAATCAGCTGTAGTTACAAAGAAAAAATTTATCTTCTTGCTCAAGTTTTCTTCACAAAACTGAAACATGTGTTCTGGTGTAAGAATTTGCCTCTCTGTAGTTCTCTGCAAACTGGCACGAGCAGTAGCTCTTTTCACTGTTCCTCCAATCCCATCACATGCATTTTTGCCATGGGATGTAGCAAAGAAGTGCCATTCACAAGACAGACCAAAATCCTCTTCATGGTAACAGAGATTTGTGAAGTTGTATCTGTTCTTATATTGGCCAGCACATCCATCTGAGAAATAGTGCACCTTCTTCAATTGTGGGCATCTGAATTTAACATATGTCATAAGCTTCAATATGAATGAGTAAACCATTATAGTGTTGTGTTTTAGTGATGCAGATAAGAAACAGACACTAAAATGGCTAAGTTCCTGGTCTGCAGATGATCTATAATAGATGACAAAAGGGTGAACTGTACACTGTGAATTGTCCCAGTGAAACCCTTGGGCAGCATCCTGGACAATGAAAGAATAATTCTCAGAGAAATCACCTACTATAACTACCTCGCTCTGAGGTGGTAGTGTTTCTTTCAACTGCTTGAAGTACGTGATTGTTGCTGAGCAACAAAGTGATGACGAACCATGCGGGATATTTTCATGCTTAGGGATGATAAGTATTCATGAAGTGGCTCCACCTTATCAACCATTGTACAACGGTCAACAGTCACCCATTGCTTGTAAGATATTTCATTTGGAGCTGATTTCACACTGTCAAGTAACTCAAGAAAATCCAGGACACCCTCTTCTCTTGGGCAATCATTGCAAAGTTGCATCATGCAAGTCTCTCTTTCTGTACTGCAGACACTGTAATCCATAAGATCCTTGTATGAAAGACCTCTTTCTCCCAATGCAGCCAGCTGCAATTTTGGATTTTGATGGTATGTGCAGACACAGACAGAATGAGTCCCACCACTACCGGCAAGCACACAATATGATGGCCGTAATTTTGCAAATGTGGAAAATCCTATTTTGGGATTCTTTTCATCATTTTTATATAGTTCAAACATCTCTCTTAAATTCCCGAGGACCAATCGTTTTTGCACCTTCATTGCACCTTCAGCACTGATAACTTTCACGCAATCCTTTTGGCCAGGACACATACGACTAACCTCTTCTGACTCATAGAATCTTCTAACTATATCTTTGTGTTCTTCAGATATCACTTTTCCTTTGCTCATTAGTGGAATCTTCGGAAGGATTCCATGTTCTGATTTAAGTGAATGGCTTCTTTTCACCATGTATGTTGTAGTTTGAAAGAAACTAGCTGTTTTTTTCAATTGTGTATGGTGAGTGTGTCAATATTTGTAGTTTGTGATGGTGACATTTGCTCTCCAGGAATGACTGTTTCAATTCATTCATTAATTTGTCTAGATGTTTTTCAGATTTAGTTTCAGGTTTTGAAGTATCACTTACCTCCTCAGTAATTTGAACACCATAACTGAGTTCTAGCCTCTCCTTCAGGTGTTTCTGAGCAGATGATAGCTTACCACGAGCCTTGCGCTTTTTCTGGCTTAATGACAGCCCTTCTGAAAAGAACAGAAAAAAAGGTTTCACACCTGAATATTAGTAATTAAATATTAATTATAGTACCTTAAATGCTATATAATTGGCTATATAGTAGATCAAACAGACCTTGTAGTAAAGTATAAGTTATTATATTAATTTATTACTTACTTTTTTTAACTGGTGTTTGGTCCAGAAATGCTAGAACTGGTTCAACTGAAGTTGAAGGATTTTCCTTTATCAAGCAATCACTGTCATTGTCCAGATCTTGAATTGAAGAGATGTTACTCAAGCCACTGATAGTAGATGATTCATTTGAATCCTGCTCAGACTCGTTGTTTTCAGTGGTACTAAGTATAGTGGGGTTTTTCATTATCAGTGTCCAGCAGTTCACACACAACAATGAGTCTTTTTTCACTCTTCCAGCACATTTTTCAACAAGTACATCAGTCACTTTTCTAAGATTGATTGTTATGCGTTTCTTGTGTTTTTGAATAGGGTCCTGGCAGTATTTCAAGTGCCGAACCATTGTATTTTGATCTGTAAAGATATAGGATTTACAATTAGGTAATATATATTTTTTAGAAAATATATAGCTATACACACTTAATATTTTAGGCCTTGATAGTCTCTGAGGCTCATTAAAAACCATACCCACCAGCCACCCACAGTGCTGGCTGGAACTGTACTAACCTGTAGACAAGGAATTTTGCAACTATCTGTGTTGATTCTGCACTTAGACAAGTAGCAACATGTTTCAACAGGTTTGTTTAGGCTACATGTGAGCTTAGTCTTCCCCTTTCACTATTATAACTATTATTGCCAGTGTAGATTAGCAGTGAAATACAATTTTTATTAAATTCTTGGAGCTTGAGGTCAAATTGATAGCTAAGATATAAAAATTCCTTGAAATGACAAGCAATTTATAAATATGGTGTTCACTTATAAGTTAGTTACATGAAAAGTACCAACATAAACAAACTTTTTATGATTGTTTCTATTAGTCAAGAACTCTGACTTTGTTTTTTATATCTATAAAAAATGTAATTTTAATTTCTATAGGTCAAATTATGAGCTTAAGTGTGAAAAAATAGGTAGAATTGACGCACAACTTATGAATATGGTGTTCACTTATATGTTAGTTACATGAAAAATACTAACATAAACAAACTTTTTTTTGCTGATTCTAATAGCCAATGCCTATGCCTTCATTTTTTACATTTAAAAAAAAAATTCTCATTTGATACCCCAGAGGTCAAATCGTGACCTCAAATTTTGGTTACAGTGTAACTTTTTTATTTTTCAACCTAGAGTTCTAAAACTTGCATATTTGGATTCCTTGTCGTTTTCTGATTCTAAATATATATACTTTTATATAATTATGGCAATTATTACCCAAGTTATGGCTCGCCAAATGTTAGTAACCTCGCGAGTGACCTCAAATTGCCCGAGGTCATATCTCTTGAACCGTTGGTTGGATTGACCTTATAATTTCAGAAATGGATTCAGGGCTCACAAACTCCCTATAAACCAAATTTCAGCAAAATATGAGAGATGAGGGTGTTAATTTCAATTTTTTTTGGTTGATCTGACAGAGAATGACCCACAGGCCTAGCTTAGCTTATTCTGATAGCCTAGCCTAACCACAAGGTAAGACTCCCACTTGACCTAACCTGAGTAACTATTTTGATATAACTTGATAGTATCAAAGTTGGTGAGTCAACAAAAAATTTTTAAGCCTAGGACCTAACTTAGGAACATAGCCTACCCTACAAAAATGGGTTTTGACAGTGACTGTACTGTCACTGTAGAGTTTGTAAAAAGGAAGTTAAGAGTAAAGATAGGGCTATTGCATGTGATAGCTGTGATGACTGGTATCACGTAAGCTGCAAAGGCCTTACAAATGATATATATAAAGGTATAAATGCTGCTTCTAAGCTTAATATCAACTTGATGTGGTTTTGTGACAAGTGTAGTACTGTAATAAAAAATTTGGGTTAATATTCGTTTTAATGCTTTGTTCGTTTTCGATAGGAGACATTCTATGACAATTTAACATATAAATTTGTATTCAGGACACCTTGAAACCTCAGGGAAACTGCTAAAAATCAAGGAAATATAATAATTATTTTTTATGGAAAAAAAAAAATTTTAGACGTAAAAAGCAGCCATTATAGGCTATTGACCGAGTATTTAGCTCTTAACGCTGTTAAAATTTGAACAATCCTCGTCCTCTCCAGTTTTATGGGGAGACATCTCGTGGCAAAATTAGGAAACATAGGTCAAAACAGCCAATTAAATCTGGTTTTTGTTTCACGTGACCTTATCCGACCAATCAGAGACGTACATTTTGAATCTCTCGTAATTTCAAAAATACTTTTTCAGTCTGGTTTTCATTATGGTTTGCGGAGGTTGTGATTTGGATTATTATCAATTAATACAAGATATTTATAAGAAAGAAGCCGGTGCTGAAGCTTTCTTTACAAGTCACGGTGTTTTACCTAGTCGTGTTATTTGTCCGCAGTGTGGTCATGAGTGCAATTATAGAGAAGTTGCTGATCAATATTATTGCACAAGATTGATCCAGCAACATATTAGGCCTGGGACTACAATCTATTCCGACGAGTGGCGTGCGTATTCTCAACTCGGAAATCTAGGCTACATTCACCGGACAGTCAACCATTCACAGCTGTTCGTGGAAGACACCATTCACATTCAAAATATTGAGCGTTGTTGGAAAGACGTGAAGAGCTGGATATTACGGTCTGGCAACAAAACCCAATCCTATTCAAAGTATCTTGCATGGTACTTGTTTAACCGTGAATATCCCTCTCAACAACGTCTCCACAAATTCATGTTGGTCGCCGCGGATTTGTATAAACACCCCAACGGTGCTATTTAAGGTAAGAAATTGCGAAAAAATGCGGGTTAGGTTAGGTTAGGTTAGGTCTGAACCAACACACATTTTTCTGCTGTTTTTTGGTGCGATTTGCTCAAATCTGAACTTCGTTTCTTTGGGAAATTAGCCATTTTTGAGAAATTTTCAATTTTAAAATCTCAAAAACAGCTCATTTCCCAAAGAAACGAAGTTCAGATTTGAACAAATCACACCAAAAAAATGTGTTTTGGTTCAGAAAGGAGAAAAAGCACTAAAACGAATAATTACCAAAAATTTTAATAAGTCCAGAGGGTCTATTAGTGAGGGAGAGGCCAGACCAACTTATAGAGATACTGCAGTTGAGCCTAAATCTAGTGAAGTAGCAGTTCAAGTAAACTTAAATGTCCCTATACCTCATAGTGAGCCCAGGCCTAGATATCCTCAGATAATTCCTGAAAATGATGAGTGGACTAAACCTAGGAAAACCTGGAAAGCTAGAATTCAAGAGCCAAGGAAAAGTGTCCTTATAGAACTAACTAATCAGTTTCATACTTTCTCACTGGTCCAGGATCAAGATGAGAAAGCTGAAGAAAGTAGGCCTATAAACCAAAATGTTAGCAATAATAATCCAGACTCGTATAAACCCAGGCACTCTAAAGCTATAGGGGTGTTTGAACCAGCATCCATTATAGGTGACTCTCAAGTGAGGGGCCTAGGATCTAAATTACCTAGAGGTAGCATAGCTTACTGTTATCCAGGTGCAGGGATAAATAGAATTAGTACAGTAATAAAATTATAGAAAAAGGATCTGGTATTGACCTAACTGTACCAAAGAATATGGTTATACATGTAGGTGGAAATGATATAAAGGGTAAGCACTCCGAAGAAATCATGGAGTCATATAAACAGCTATTAACAAAGTTAAAGGAACAGAGACCTAACCTTAAAACATCTATCACAGGTATAATTCCCAGGATACATGAGAATAATAAGTGATACTCACAAGCATTATATATAAATAGTAGGCTTAAGACACTATGTCAGAGCATGGAAATTACATATATCGAACTGTGCAAATACCAATACTCTTGATAACAATAAACTAATAAAAAATATAATCAAAACTCAAAAGAAAAAGGTCAACAAAGAAAGTAGCTAAAAGAGATGCAAATAATATACCATCACAGAACAAGAACCAGACTAAATTACAAGCAAAATATTCCAAGGGTTCTTTGTCATTTTTCTATGTAAATGCAAGAAGTATCCGAGATAAAATAAATGAATTCAAGGCATACATAGGTATTGAAAATCCTGATGTTATGATTGTCACTGAAACTTGGACAAAATTCAATACAATACCAAATAGTCTATTTAGTGAAAGAGATAATACCATTACTTATGAAATTGATGGCTATGAACTTTTTTATTATGAACGTAAATATTCAGAGGGTGGTGGAGTACTTATTTATGCCAAGACAAATCTGAATCCAGTTGAAGTTACCTCCGTTAAAGAGGAAATAGTTGAATCTGTATGGATAGATATTGGGCATAAAAATGCCAGGAAAATCAGGATAGGGGATATTTATAGACCACCTGAGGGATGTTCAGTTGGAGGAATCCCCAAAAGTAGAGAAGAAAATAAGTATGTAGAAAATCAACTTATTGATGAAATAAATAAAGCAATGACAAGCAATATTATTATTGTTGGAGATTTCAATTATAGGCATATAGACTGGGAAATATTACAAACACCAGAAAGTAATGAGAGATTCTTAGACTGTATAATTGAGAATGGTTTAACCCAGTTAGTAAAGGAGCCAACCAGGGCCGATGCCATTCTAGATTTAATTCTAACAAATAATCCAGATACCTTCCAGGATATCTTGGTTTCAGAAACACTAGGTTCAGGTGATCATTGTATCCTTCGGTTTAATATTGTTTATAGCTAATTCAAGACCTAGTGAAAATAAAGTAGAAGTTCCAGATTTTAAAAGAGGAAATATAAATGGACTAGTAAATGATCTGTGTCTAATAAATTGGACAGATATTCTACAGCCTGAACAGACAGTAACTAGTATGTGGGAAAAATTTAAAAGTATAATAATGAATATACAAAGGAAGCATATCCCACAGTGTAAAATCAGAACTGGAAAAAAAATAAAAAACAACCTTGGATAAACTGCAATGTAAAAAGAGCAATCAGAGAAAAAAACAAGAGCATTTCATAAATTCAAAAGAACTAAAAATGGCAGACTCCGAAATATATAAAAGTAAAAGAAGCATTTGCAAGAAAGTAATCAGAGACAGCAAACGTGACCTGGAAAAAAGCCTAGCCAAGAATTCAAAAAACAATCCTAAGAAGTTTTTCAGTCACTTCAATTTGAAAAGTAGAGTGAAAAAGAAAATTGGCCCCCTCCATATAGATGATAAAACTATAGATGATGATCTTGAAATAACTGAAAAACTAAACAAATACTTCTCATCAGTATTCACAAATGAAAATTTAAATAATATTCCTGATCTTATACTACCAGGACAAGATAGAGAAATAAATGAATTAAGGGTAACAAAACTAGATATCTTAAAAGCAATAGATAAATTAAAAATGGAAAAATCTCCAGGGCCAGATGAAATGCATCCAATAGTCATAAAAGCTGCCAAAAAGAATATAGCACAGGCACTAGAAATTATTTTTAATAAATCATTGATATGTACTGAAATTCCAGAAGATTGGAAGAAAGCAAGGTAAATGTACAGTATTACACCCGTCTCCCTTTCGAGGTGAAATTTATGTTTTTCCTATGGTTTTTGATGTGTTTTGAACGAATCTGACCTTCAAAACCGTTGGAAATGACTCATTTTTTAGATACCCCCCCCCCCCAGCCGGCAATGTGGGGGAAATCACAGAAAATGAGTCATTTCCGACGGTTTTGAAGGTCAGATTCGTTCAAAACACATCAAAAACCATAGGAAAAACAAATTTCACCTTCAAAATTGACCTAACCTGACCTAACCTATCCTGACCAAACCTAAAAGAAAAACAGGAATTACCTTTAACATCTAAGACAGAATAATCACATTACCATCTTTTCTTCGTTTTAAGCACAACGTAACTTTTCCTACAATGCCACAATTTCTGGTCTTGACAATATGTGCACTCCATTTTACAATGTGGACACTTCACTACTGTCAGTAGAACACTGTGAGCACGCAGAAACTCAACACTTTTTTCTAAATTTTCATAGAAAGCGACAATACAGCGGTAATAATCGAATGAGCACATGTCACACGAAGCCATTCTGGTAGCAAACTAATTCAAATTCGAAATGGATGGAGCGCTCTGATTGGGCAGACATGTGACGGCAACACAAACGAACACACAAACGACTGTACAAACACACAAACGACTGTACAAATACACAAACGACTGTACAAACACACAAACGACCGTACAAACACACAAACGACCGTACAAACACACAAACGACCGTACAAACACACAAACGACCGTACAAACACACAAACGACCGTACACACACACACTACATACACACCAAAAAAATGTTTATATCTCGAAAATGAAGCATTTGCGACGGAAACGCTATAGAAGGAAAGTGTCTTAGAATTAAAAAATCTACTTAATGAACATATAATAATTGCTGGACGTTAGACGGGTGTAATAGTAGAATAATACCGAAAGCAAATGTGGCTCCAATCTTTAAAAAAGGAAATAGAAACTTGGCAAAAAACTACAGACCCGGATCAGCCTCACCTCCATTATTTGCAAATTACTCGAAAGTATCATTAGAGGTAAAGTTACTGAGTTCCTTGAAGAGTGCAACCTTATAAATGATAGCCAGCATGGCTTTCGAAATGGAAGGTCCTATCTAACCAACTTGATTGAATTTTATGATGGAGTCCTATTACATTTGGAAAATAAAGAGCCAGTAGATATAGTATACTTAGATTTTGCAAAGGCATTTGATACTGTTCCTCATGCAAGATTGTTGGTAAAAGTTAGAGCCCATGGTATAAGAGGTCATATAGCTGATTGGATAGAAGAATGGCTGAGAAATAGAAAATAGAGAGTTCATCTAAATAGAAATAAGTCTACTTGGAGACCCGTATTGAGCGGAGTCCCACAGGGGTCTGTTCTGGGACCTCTGCTTTTTGTTGTCTATATAAATGATCTAGAGAAGGGCCTATCATGTAAAACCTCAAAATTTGCTGATGATACAAAATTAGGCCATAATGTTAAGTCAATAGCAGGAGCAATGACAATACAAAAAGACTTAGAGTAACAGCCTGGGCAGATAAGTGGGAGATGAAATTTAATGTTGATAAGTGCAAGGTTATGCATATTGGGCCAAAAAATCCAGAATTTGAATACAATATGAATGGAATTTGGATTAAAAATGATGATAAAGAGAAAGACTTGGGTGTCACTGTGACAAATTAACTTAAACCCTCAAAACACTGTATGGTAATCAGAAATAAAGCAAATGCTAGACTCAATTTCATGCACACACACATTGAATACAAATCACCCAATATTATAAAGCAACTATACATTTTATATATGAGACCCCTCCTCGAATACTGCATTCAATTTAATAGTCCCTATTTGATACAAGATATTGAAAAACTGGAAAAAGTACAGAAACGAGCAACAAGAATGATCCCATCTCTAAGACAATTGACATATAAGGAAAGACTGGCGTATCTAAGCATGTTCTCATTGAAAAGGAGGTTAAAGGATGATATGATAGAGGTGTATAAAATTATAAAAGGGTTGGATAAGATAGATTTTGATTCTCTTTTCATTAAAGATCATAATAATCAGACTAGAGGTCATAGTATGAAATTATTTAAGCCAAGATGTAAAACAAATTTAAGAAAACATAGTTTTACAAACAGAGTAATTAAGTTTTGGAACAGTCTGACAGAAGAAGTGGTGACTTCAGATACGCTTCATTCTTTCAAAAGAAGGTTGGATAGTTTAATGTCTGCAAGGGACATCTGGTGATGGTGTTTAAGCCCATTTTGGTTAATATAAGTTTTATCGCACTCAGAATATCAAAAGCAAATATAATTATAAAATATTAAAGCATAATTTTCTCATCATTTTCATATAAGTCACTATCCTCGCAGATGCGTACTTAACAAATTATATACATTTGAATATTATGACATTTTTGCATTTTTTTTCCCGCCCTTCCAATATTTTGATTGGTGACGTCATGAGAACATGATATATGAGCTAGATTTTTTAAGTTCTTAGGCCTTTTAAGTTGCTAGTCTACTTCTGTTAGTTTTTGATAGATATTTGTGGCGATGACATGTAAACAGTACGAATATTATTTTGAAGATTTAATATACTCTAGGCTAGGTTAGCCAGGGTTAGGCTAGGTTAGCCAGGGTTAGGCTAGATTAGCCAGGGTTAGGTTAGGTTAGCCAGGGTTAGGTTAGGTTAGCCAGGGTTAGGTTAGGTTAGCCAGGGTTAGGTTAGGTTAATTAATACCAAAATACATTTTCTTAGTAATATTTGATGTGTTTTGCTTAGATTTTGACTTCAATTTCCCTTGAAAATGAGCCAAACTTCAAAGTACTATAAATTTGTTGGACTATAACTTTGTTGGATCTTATTTCCGACGGAAATGGAGGTCATATTTGAACAAATCACATCAAATACTACTAGAAAAATATATTTTGGTGTGTAAAATGACTGAGTTACTTAAAACACATAATTACCCTCATTTTTATTGCATGAATGGTACTAGTTTATTTCATATATATTATGTGCATTTGGGTGATAGATCCCACAGCTCAACACAGGTGTTGTGGGATATAGGGAGGCAGCATCTTGGGTTAGGGGATACTCTCTGTCCTTACACACCCTATTTAAAGAGATTCCTCTATCGAGCGGTGCCCCCCATAGTACTGTGAGATATTGAAAAACTTATGATCTTCACTTGCCCCACAAACACCTTTAAATGGGAGACCCAAAATGGGTGCACACACATTTCTACATTACTGTACAGTCTTTACAGCCACACCTACACTTTTCCTCTTAAGTATATATATTGTAATGTATATGGATGTAAGTTGTGACTTGGTCCGCAATTGATATGGACCGTGACTTATTTTTGGTTGGCATGGTACTGGTATTGATGGGTACCATAATGAAATTGACTGGATTCTTTGGATCTGATATATTTGCATGTCAGTTATAAATAGATATAGTATGTAACATATTTGTGGATAGTAGCCTATTATGACTTTGATCCTCTGGATCCAGAGATTCTATCTTTAGTTTTAAATTGATACTTAATTAGTTTTGTAAAAATTGGTTATTGCCAATGTACAGGCAGTTTTTACATAGTGGAGCCACCTCGATGGGCCGAAGTGGCCCCTAGTGTGCCCACTATAAAAATTTCTTATGTTCTTATCACGCATCACAAATTGATCAGTCCTAATGTTTTGAGGACAGTTCAGTATGTGATACCAGTTAGGTCAACTGTACGCCCTTGATGATTGGTTAGGTTGTCATAATATTTTCATTTAAATTCGTTAGTTTAAACAAAAATGACGAGTGCAAACTTTTCTGGTTAATTTTGAGGTGTTTTGTACGAAACTGCCATCCATTTCCTGTGCAGATGCGTAGTTTTCAAGATGACGATATCTCGAAAACTACGCATTTGCACAGGAAATGGATGGTAGATTCATGCAGAACACCTCAAAATTAACCAGAAAAGTTTGCTCTCATTATAGAGACACGGTCAAAAAACGAATAATTACCAAATGTAATTGATAAAAAATGTAGCCCCTGTGTCCAGCCAAATATTTACCCTGAGGTGTTTTGCACATTCCCTTTGGTAATGCGTCATTTATGAAATCTTGTAACATGAACATGTTAGGTTATGCTTTATTGTATAAAATGTAGTCAAAAATACATTTTTCAAGTGCATTTTGGTGTGCTTTGTTTGAATATGACCTTCATTTCTTGCGCAAATGAACAGAAATACAGTTGTCATTGCATGACCCAAACACGTATTTCTGTTCATTTGCACAGGAAATGAAGGTTATATTTGAACAGAGCACACCAAAATACACTAGAAAAATGTATTTTTTAATTCAACTTCAGGCCATGTCATTTTCTGCATAATGACCCTGAGGTCCTGATAATTTTCAAATATCCTATCTTCATGTTCCAATGGGCCGATCTTATCATGCTTTTTATTATTATTATATTTCTAAAAACTAAAGAATTTCTTTGGATCTTTGTTGCTATTCCTTGCTAGATTTATTTCACTACGCCGTTTGTTTTCCCTTATCAAATTTTTCCAAATGAAATGCAATGTAAATGTAATGTTAGGCTCGTCAAGCAAACTACGCGTTTACCTAGGCCTGCTATGGTAGGCCTACAGCCTAAGCCTAATACAATCACTAGCATAATTAATTAATTCATTGGTAGAAAAAACGTTAAAACAATTAATAAATAAGAGAAAACGGTTTCAATTTTTGCGAATTGGTCTTTGCTTGACGAAAACTACCGGAACGAGGTCATAAAACAAAAACCCCAAGGCCAAAGCTTATGTTATGAGTTAGACTGGGGCTGAGTATCACATTCAAATTGAGACGTTGCTACGATTTGTATCGATATGTTCAGATATAAGAGGACGAGGAGATGATACATATTGAAGTTTATTAGGAAATGTTTCGAAAAAACTTAATATCTATCATTAGTGCTAAAAAGTTAAGAATAAGGGAGGGCTACCATAACAGCCCACCAGATAAAAATAAAACTAACTAGATAATGAGTATATGAAAATGTTAATTGATCATGTAGTAATTTTTGAATTGTATAAAGCCAACTATATTATTTCATAGGTTCTTGTTTGGTTAGGTTAGTTTAGGACCCTACCTTATTTGCAATATTGCAATTATTATTGAATATAATACGTGGGCCGTTATCGACCTGCCTTGGGACGTTTTTACAATGGGCCGTTTTTTTCCATCGGACGTTATGGCCGTCAACCAAGAATAAGAACATATGTAAGAAGAACAGTTGAATATAATGAACAAAAATTTCAACAAAAATATACCGAGATAATAGAAATATATTGTTAATAATTAATAATAATATATTACATGATTAAGTGTAAAAAAATAAAACAAAAAATATATAAAGAATATAAATGGGTAAAATAACAATTAAAATAACAAAAGGTTAAAATGGAATGACAAATATTGTAACAATTATGAATGAAATATGATTTAATGATATTGTTACTGATGAATACAAATTGAAAGTTGATTTCGAGGTAGAGAGGGGTGTCCAGCAAACACACTGGAAAATTTTTCATAATAAGATTCCAATAAAACCCAGCGATTTATTTACTAGAACAACCTTCTCCACTACCAAGGGCCACCAATTCGAAATTGCACATGTTGGAGTTAACATAGACTCAGAAGCAGTTTTTCAGTGTCCGATGCATTCCATACTGTAATGCACTGCCAACTCATATTGTTTCCGTCATTGACTTGTCAGAGTTTAAGAGAGCCCTTGCATCTGCACTCGATGATAAATTGTTTGAGTACTATGAATAATGGAATTGTGGGCTGGTTTTGTGTTGCCTTTGTGCTTTGACTGTGTGAAAGTTGTCTTTTCTTTTAACCTGAATATTAGTTACTGCATATGGTGCACTCTCCAGCTCTGCTGCTCAGTTGTTTTCTCTCTCAGACATCTCTTTTTTTTTCGTTTTGAGCTGGTACACAAGCAAAGTGTGATTCCTTTCAGTGCGCTCAGAGCCTTTCTCATTGTTATTTTTTTATTTTATTAGGTTCAGAATCCCAGCTGAGCTGTGAACGGCCAAGCTCTGAAGGGCCAGTTCAACCTACAGCCCAAGTTAAGCTAGATTAAAAACTTACGGACTTGGAGGTCCTATTAGGTCCTACCTCAGGGTTGCTGACTCGATGTGGGCCTACCTTAGGCCTCAGTTGCATAAAATTAAGATAAAAACAAAAGGGGCACTATTTATGGTCTTCTTTCTAAACCTTGCAACAACAACACAACCTGCACTATTAACATAAGAAACATAAAATTTTTTTATAGTGGGCACACTAGGGGCTACTTCGGCCCATCGAGGTAGTTCCACTATGTAAAAACTGCCTGTACATTGGCAACAACCAATTTTTACAAAACTAATTAATTATCAATTTAAAACTAATTAATTGTCAATTTAAAACTAAAGATAGAATCTCTGGATCCAGAGGATCAAAGTCATAATAGGCTACTATCCACAAATATGTTACACTCTATATCTATTTTACTATTTATAACTGACATGCAAATATATCACATCCAAAGAATCCAGTCAATTTCATTACGGTACCCATCAATACCAGTACCTTGCCAACCAAAAATAAGTCACGGTCCATATCAATTGTGGACCAAGTCAAAATTTACAACCATATACATTACAACATATATACTTAGGAGGAAAAGTGTAGGTGTGGCTGTAAAGACTGTACAGTAATGTAGAAATGTGTGTGCACCCATTTTGGGTCTCCCATTTAAAGGTGTTTGTGGGGCAAGTGAAAATCATAAGTTTTTCAATACCTCACAGTACTATGGGGGCCACCGCTCGACAGAGGAATCTCTTTAAATGGGGTGTGTAAGGACAGAGAGTATCCCCTAACCCAAGATGCTGCCTCCCTATATCCCACAACACTTGTGTTAAGCTGTGGGATCTATCACCTAAATGCACATAATATATATGAAATAAACTAGTATCATTCATGCAATAAAAATGGGCTTAAACACTATCACCAGATGTCACTTGCAGACATCAAACTATCCAACCTTCTTTTGAAAGAATCAAGTGTATTTGAAGTCACCACTTCTTCTGTCAGACTGTTCCAAAACTTAATTACTCTGTTTGTAAAACTATGTTTTCTTAAATTTGTTCTACATCTTGGCTTAAGTAATTTCATACTATGACCTCTAGTCTGGTTATTGTGATCTTTAATGAAAAGAGAATCAAAATCTATCTTATCCAACCCTTTTATCATTTTATACACCTCTATCATATCACCCCTTAACCTCCTCCTTTTTAATGAGAACATGTTTAGATACGCCAGTCTTTCCTTATATGTCAATTGTCTTAGAGATGGGATCATTCTTGTTGCTCGTTTCTGTACTTTTTCCAGTTTTTCAATATCTTGTATCAAATAGGGACTATTAAATTGAATACAGTATTCGAGGAGGGGTCTCACATATGAAATGTATAGTTGCTTTATAATATTAGGTGAGTTGTATTCAATGTGTCTTTGCATGAGATTGAGTCTAGCATTTGCTTTATTTCTGATTTCCGTACAGTGATTTGAGGGTTTAAGTTCATTAGTCACAGTGACACCCAAGTCTTTCTCTTTATCATCATTTTTAATCCAAATTCCATTCATATTGTATTCAAATTCTGGATTTTTTGGCCCAATATGCATAACCTTGCACTTATCAACATTAAATTTCATCTCCCACTTATCTGCCCAGGCTGTTACTCTGTCTAAGTCTTTTTGTATTGTTGTTGCTCCTGCTACTGACTTAACATCATGGCCTAATTTTGTATCATCAGCAAATTTTGAGGTTTTACATGATAGGCCCTTCTCTAGATCATTTATATAGACAACAAAAAGCAGAGGTCCCAGCACAGACCCCTGTCGTACTCCGCTCAATACGGGTCTGTCTCCAAGTAGACTGAATTGCAAGAGAGCTCTCTATAAGACCACACCCTGTAAGTGCCGCATTCAACAAACGAGTAGGAAGGACGCACAGTGCCCAAAAAAAATGATGCCACAAGAGTGCCCAAACAATGATGCCACAAAAGCCCAAAAATGCTAGCTCTAAATTAAGTGAATTTTTCACTAACCTTACAATTATGAGATGGATATATATATATATATATATATATATATATATATATATATATATATATATATATATATATATATATATATATAAATTATACAGAGCTGGGCAATAAATACATTGAATGTATTTAAATACTAAATACTAAATACATGGGAGAAATGTATTTAAATACTAAATACTAAATACATTTTACGAATGTATTTAGATACTAAATACAAAATACATCAATTGTATTTAAATACATTTGTAAATACATTTTAAATACATACAAATTTTAACATATGCATTCACTAATTCATGAGTAACAACAATATAAAATGCTTGATAAAGGATAAAGAAATAGTACAATCTAATTTCCGATTATATATTTCCCTTTTTAGAACAAAACAAAAACAAAAGAACTTAGAACTTACGATGTTCAACCAGTGACATATTATACTCAACTTTTGCACAGTTTGAATCATGCCAGGGTGGACACGCTGTGAAAAAAATAAACATGAATTACCTAATGAATAATGATCGATAATTAATGAATCAATAATCATTGATATCAATTTTTGATAAATTTCTACTTTAAGGGACACGGTGAATTTCGAAATAAATACACCACTCGATAGATCAGACGATTTTAAAAGCTTTTTCATCAATGAATTTTCCATCGCAAATTGGATTGATTGCAGCGAGTTAGTTACACAGGCCCACTTAAGGCAGAGCCGTTTTGTACGATTATTCGGTCAATTTCAAGATATTTTTTGATGTCTAAAAAAACACTTACCTTCAGATGAGTGTACAGATTCGTTGTAGCATTGCTTGCAGCAGAGACTTCGTGTTTACACAGCAAGCAGGTGCACTTTACCTTATTACCGTCTTTAGATTTAATTTTAAAATATTTTCCATCAAACAGAGGGTGCACTAAATTGTTATCTGCAGATATATCACTGTTTGATTCACCGGATTTGCTTGTTGAAGCCATGACACGCACACGATAAAGAAATCAACCGCTTTCGACTAAGAGTGGCACACAACTGATTGAACTGACACGTTGAAACATGAACCATGCTGGACTACACTGTCGACGCGTCGTACTGTGCTAGTACAGAACGTGTATTAAACCAGTAAAAGTATTTACATTTTTATATTTTGAGTATTTAAATACATTGTATTTAAATACTCATTAAAGTATTTAAATACTATATTTAAATACATGAAAAACAATGTATTTATAAATACAGTTCTAAATACAAAAATGTATTTAAATACGTATTTAAATACAAATGTATTTAAATACTGCCCAGCTCTGCTAATATATATATATATATATATATATATATATATATATATATATATATATATATATATATATACCTTAACTTAATATATACAAGCAATGCTGCATCAATCAGCTTAGTCATCATATCGCCAAGGGACAACAATGGCTCTTCCTCTTCTAGATTTTCTAACACTCCCCACCGAAGAGGCGTTGTTGTCATTACCTTCTGCAAATTTAGCCAAGCCTTCTCCATGAGATGAGGCTGTAACTCAAATGTTTCATCTTGACTACCCATGTTTTTGCTGATTTCTAAAGCATAGAGTTTTTGTATAGGTTTCTTTAATTTTCCTCCCGAAGTCTTTACCAGTGCAGACCTAACTAAATTGTCTTTGCTAACAAACAACTCTTCAATTATGCCAAGCTCCCACATTGCCTTGGTCTTTCATCTTTCATTCCCAATCATTACCACTTCTCCCACCTTGATACAATTTGCATTGGAGCCCTTTACATTGCCTGATGGGTAATAATTGAGTTCTGGCAAGTATTCCATCTGCCACCTCTTCCATAACTGATCTTGTATCTGTTTAAGGTACTTGAACCTTCTGGTTAACTCTTCTTGACTGCTCTGGATAAGCTGTAAGTCTTCTGGCAAACTAGGGCTTAATGTTAATCGTTTACCACAAAGAAAATGATTTGGTTTCAATGGCTCTGCATCCTGCATACTGTTATAAACAAAAGTGATATGCCTACTGTTCACCATTGCTTCTACTTCACACAAAACAGTGCAGAGTTCTTTTTTGCTCAAATGAGCATTAGCTAAAAGTTTTTTTAATTAATGGACACTTTACACTTCTCACTAGTCTTTCCCAAAATCCTCCCCACCATGGTATTCTCTCAACAATAAACTCCCACTGTACCCCATGGTGTGAAAAGTAGGATTGGAATCCCTCCTCTTTTAGCAAGGACCAACCAAACTTCTTGGAGTTCCTTTGCAGCCCTTTTGAAGATTTTTGCATCATCCGATATGATTTTATTTGGGAAACCCCTTCTGTTCACAAACCTTTTAAAGGCCAAAAGAAATACATCACTACTTAAGTTGCTTACCAACTCCAAATGGATTGCTCTGGTGGTAGCACATGTGAAAAGACATATATAACCTTTGTTAGACCCCCTTGTTCATACACATAGACTGGACCTGCGAAGTCTACTCCCACTACATCAAATGGGGTAGTATAGACACACCGTTCAATTGGAAGTGGAGCCATCTTTTCATAATAAGGCTTTGCACTCCAACGCTTGCAAACCACACATTTATGCAAGACTTTTTTTACTATTTGTCTAATTTTGGGAATCCAAAACTGTTGTCTGATCTTTATTATCACTTCTCTAATTCCAGCATGTAACAACTTATGATGCATATCCAGGATCAAAAGTTCCACAAAGTGCCCCGCAGAAGGTAGCAAAATTGGATGTCTTTTCTCCTCTGGAAGCCTAGAAAACTGTAGTCTACCTCCTACTCTCAATAAATCCTGATCCAAAAACACATCCAAACTCTTGAGAGCAGACTTTGTTGGTAGAACCTGTAGTGGACAGCTGGTGAGCAATTCCCTCTCTTCACCAAATTTTTCCTTCTGTAAATATACCACCCAGTATTGCCTGGCTTGCTGAATCTCCTTACTGTTCAGAATTCCTTCCCTTCTTGTTTCTCCCTTAATGTTTGTACTGTAAATCTATATACCCATGCTGTCACTCTTAACAACCTTTTCAAACTGCTAATGTCCTGAAGCCTCAATATGGGGTCCTGCTGCATAACTTGACAACTGTTCACAGTGCATTTTCTCATCTCACTCACCCATTCTTCTTCAGCCTGGCATTCTCCTACAATAGGCTGATTAGAAGGCCAGTTTTCACTCCCAAGTTTTAGCCACTCTGGCCCATTCCACCACAAACTTGACTGTGCAAGATCTTTCACTGAAATTCCTCGTGTTGGTAAATCAGCTGGGTTTTGGGTGCCTGGACAATGCTTCCATTGCTTGGGATCTGTGTGTGCTCGAGTTTCCTCCACCCTATTGGCACCAAATGGTTTCCATTTCCTTGCCTGGCTTCTTAACCAGTGCCAAACTATAGTGGAGTCTGGCCAATAATAGCTTGGAATTTCATAAAGGGTCAAAGACTTTTGCACTCTAACTGCAAGCCGACTAGCAATAACTGCACCCATCAATTCCAATCTTGGGATTTCAATGTCTGCAAGATGTGCCAATTCTTTGAACCAATATTTCTACCTTACCACCATATGATCAGGTAACTCTTGGTCCCAACCAAATCCAATTTCCCAGAGGCTCTGAAACCAAATTTTTTACTTTATCACAAATGGAGCCAGGAATCCAAGAGGATCAAAGACCTTCGAAGCCAAACTAAGAGCTGTACGTTTTGTCCACCTTGTCTCATTCTCAGCCAGCTCTACTAAAGATTTCCCAATGAAGGTAAACAAATCCTCTCCTTGCTGCCAAACAATGCCTAGCACCTTTGTGTCTATTGCCCACAACTCCTTAATACCAGAATCCTCAAGACTTTCTGCTGTATCAGGTACTACACAGGACTGACTCATAAACTGTTGTAACTGAGAATGATTGGTCTGCCATTTTCTAAGCTCCATGCCAGCCTCCCTCATTATAGCTCTAGCCTCCATGAATATCTGTTTAGCCATTTCTGTATTATCCACGGAACACAGCAAATCCTCAACATAAAATTTTTTCCTTATGTGTTCAATAGTGTTAGGATAGACTTCAGAATATTTTTTAAAATGGTACTGCATAGTAGCTGCCAACAGAAATGGACTAGAGCTGAAGGCATACAACACTGACTTCATTCTATATGCTTGAACCTTAGGTTCATTTTCCAACAAGTCTTTCGTATCCACCCACAGATACCTTACTGCATCTCTGTCCTCTGGTTTTAACTTTATCCGGAAAAAGGCTTGCTTCACATCTGCAGTCAATGCTACTCTACCAAACCTGAATCTCAGTAACAAGGAAAATAAATCTGCATTTAAATTTGGCCCAGCATCCAAACAGTTATTCAAGGACACACCACCTTTGTCCTTGGCTGAGCCATCAAAAATTACCTTCAGTTTGGTGGTAGTTTTGTCTCGCCGTACCACTGCATGGTGTGGCAGATAATGTGCCTCCTGGCTCACCAGCTCACCTTGCACCCTTTCAGCATAGCCCTCCTTTACATAGCTTAGGATGGTCCCATTGTATTCATTTAACAAATCCTCATTTTTTCTTAGCCTGTGCAATGAAGTCTCCAACCTCCTATTAGCTAGCTGAAGGTTTGAACTGGGTTTGCAAGAATCCTTCCAAGGGAGGCCAACTTCATAGCAACCATCTCTAAACCCAATCCCTTTTTCAAATTGCTCTAAAACATCACTGTTCACTGTAGTCGCCTGCTTCTCCTTTATGCCAATGGATTCAAGTTCCCAAAAGCCTTTCAAATGCCTTTCCAAACCATGGCTGTTCTCCTCAATCTTAACAAAAAGAGCTTTAACTTCCATTTCATTGCAATAGCTACCATGTAGCATCCATCCTAGCTTACTTTCAATAGCTACCGAACCTCAAGATGTGCGGACAGTATTACCAGTGATGAAGTCCCAATAATAGTCGGCTCCACTCAAAAGACTAATATCTTGTTCCTTCAAACTTATTATTGCCCAAATTAATTCCTTTAACTTGCAATTCTTGGACACATGCCATATCTAAACAAGTAGTGATTGGAGCACAAAGTACCTCAATCTCTACAGCTTGGGCCTTGATAGTGGGACCTTGTGGTAACAACCCCTTAACCAGAACTTCTACCTTCTTAACTTTGGTTCGGTTTTGAACAGAACCCCCAAACCCAGAAATTCTTAAATTTTCCCTCTTAAGTTCTTTAAACTTCAATTTTCTGGAAATTCTGGTCTTAATAAAGCTACACTGGCTACCACTATCAAACAACATTCTTACAGGAGCTTCTCCATCATTCCCAATTAATAATGCTGCAGCTGTTTGCAATAATTCCCCTTTACTTTTACTCCCTTTCATAGCAGTGGCATGTGCCACTGATGTGTGAAAAATGCTCTGTATGAATTGGTCTCCAATTAACCCACCCCTAATATCTCCAGTCTAACTATAGAGTAGATTAAGCCTAGCCTTGTAGGGGTCAGCCTAGAGATTCCAGAAATGGTCCAGAGCGGGCAGAGTAAATTGAGGTTCACCGTAGGATTCCTCACCAAATTAGGTTAGGGTAATTTACCTTCACTTCACCTTTGTTAAGCTATGAGTTGATGCTAGGTCTTAGACCACAATGTAGGCCTAACTTGTCTGACCCAGCTTAATTTATGTCCCTTAATTAACTGGGTTAAAAACACAACTTATCACTTACCGAGTGTTATTAGACAGTCCATCTTCTCTTTCTCAATTGTTGAGAGCGTAGTTGCTGGTGGGGATCTTTTTCCGTTGTTCTGCCTCTTCCTTCTCCCCGTTCCGTCTTCTTCTCTCGTTGCCTCCTTTCGTTCTCTTCTCCTTTTCCGCGGGGCTTTTTCCACCAGCGTCCTCTTGTTTTTTTTCAGTTGGTTGATCGGTAATGTATGTGTATTACCGAGCACGCTCTATCACACAGTATATAAATACTAATGTGGAGAATAACTCTGGTGAGCAACCAATTGGTTTTATCCACCCAGTATTGACACAAAAGGAATTTAATGATTGTTAGATTAACTACCTACCTACTCAGTGGACCATTTTCGTTACCTCCCAACTACCCACACGTATCAGTTTTCCATAGATGTCTCTACTTCACGGGTAGGCCTACTAGGAATGTTTTCACACAATAATGGCTGATGCCGGCCATGGCATTTTTTGCACAAAATTTTAAACTTACAAAACCTTGCTCTGTGACCTTTCAAAAAAACATTTAAAACATGCTGTGGACTTAGTTACCCTGTCCTTTCTCTCCTCAACAGGTAAAGCCTCAGCCACTTCATATTTATATGACCTGTGGTTGCCTTCGCAAAATATGCATTCCTTGATTCCCTTTAATTTATTCTCAGAGGAAGCATGTAGAGCTGACACTGTACCTGGGCTATTCCTTTTTGTAGAAACTTTGGTGCTGTGCCTGCCTTTGTCCCCTTGTTTAACATCCCACTGTGCAAACTTAATTCCCTCTCGTCTTGCTAATTCTGTGCTTAAAAGACTTAACATCTGCTGATGGGGGATGTACACATGTTTTGTAGAGTGTCCCCTACTTAATTCAAGCAAAATTGAGCTAGGCAATTTAGACTCCAGTAGTAGGGCGGGTCGTACTCAGGTGACAACATGAATCTGAAGGAAATCCTACCATCAGGGGTGTCTAAATTATGTGTTTTTACATGGGGAATTCAAATATGAGCTTCTTTTTTGGATAGGATAACTCTAACCTACATCATTTTGTATTTTTAAATTGCCAATTTTACCCTTTTGAACCCCTTTAATATATTAAAAGATATAAGGTAAATCATTTATATTGACAAGGCCAAATCAACTTTACATATATTTATTAATAGGTGAACTGCATGTATATCACTGGATATAATTACAAAGATCATTCTCCTGACATCTTGAACTTTGCCAGGTTGCACAAATCCTGCTTTGACTCAGACTTGGACATCAGCTTCCTGCTGGTCTCCTGAGCCCTGATCCCTCCATCCCTCTTTTCCTGTGAGAAGTACTTAGCAGAAGCCTCAGTCACCATTTTAACAACCCTCTCAATGCTTTGTGTGTGGCAAGGCCAGTTGCGCACCTCCATGGGGGTGTTGATGAAGTTTTTCACCTCTGAGGTGCTTAGAGAGCAGGTGAGAGGTGGCTCTGACACACCTTCTGACCAGCTGATCAAGTCACCGATGCTGGAAGCATCACAATTGATGTCAGGTGTCCTTCTGCTCCTAACAGAGGAGTCCCCCAGCTGAGTGTCCGGGTTCCCCTATCCCCTGATGGCCAGGATTCTCTCCACCCTTTCAATCCTCTCCTTCTGATCCTCAGAGCAGAGTAGTGTTTGGAGGATGACTTCACTGTGGGCATACCAAGCAGATCTTCTCACAGTTGGCATCACAATATCCAGCACCTCCTTTCTCTGGGACTTGAGGCAGTCCAGCTGAAAGAGGATGTGCCTAGGCCCTTCGATCCAGGAGTGCTTGACCTTCACGTTGAACCAACATGGGTAATACACTCCAATGATGAATTCCACAATGAATTGCAGAATCTTCAGGTTCTTTCCTTTAAGTCCGTGCTTTGACACCCAGAGCCTGAGAAGTCTGTTCGCTGTGGTGAGCCAGCGGCTGTGGTTTACTGGTCCTATCTCTAACAGAGCCAGCCCTGCAGGAAGTACTCCATCCCTGACTGCACAGACAATTTTATAGCCATAGTATTGATCAGTTGAGAGATCTTGAATGACCTTGTCAGGAAGCTTGATCAGTGGAGGGCCAACAGAGATTCGGGTGAAGTTTGGATTGATATCAAAGTCTGTAGCAGAATCAAGGAGCTTTCCTATTGGCCCGGATAATTTTTTGTCTGACAGAGTAGGGCCATCAAGGTCAACAATGAGATGGCGCAGGGGAAGTTCAACAGTGTGCAGGTTGCACACCAACCAGACCAGCTTTCTCCCCAGGTGCAGCTCCAGCTTCCGCATTACTCCAGCTTTCACACCAGTGTTGACATTTGTTGAGTCTCCTCCAATGGCCAACAAGGTCTTATCATAACCCCTCTCTTTCAGCCAGGCAAACAGGACCTTAGCAATCTTCTCCGCATGTGACTCCTCTTTAGTTGCTTTCTCTGGGTAAAGTGGAACAGATAGTAGCTGCCAGGCTCACTAACAACACTATAGTGTTCTTCCTTGATCTTTGCGGGAAAAGATTGGTCACTGCCCTCAGCTTCCATCATCACATTGGTCAGGTCAATCCGCCCATCAAAGAGGATGCAAGAGATCCCCCCCTCCTCCCTGCACTTCTTCTCGAACTGTTCCCCCAGCTCTCTCATCAACTTCTCCTGTGCTCTCTTGACCTTGCTCTTATCAATCACTTTACTTGTATTGTTTTCTGTGATGATTCCTGCGTCAATCAGAGCTGCTGTTGCTATCGATGCAGTTGGCCTCAGCCCTATGCCATACCTTACACTAGCAAGGGCAATGTTTTGAGTCTCATCATAGTTTTTCTGTACCTTTGCCGAAGCTGCTGGCTCAGGGTCAGTTTGAGGGAAGAGCTCAACTTCAGGAACAAACTCATCTTCATCACCACTTCTCTCCAATTCCAGATCCTCATCACCATCTGCCAAAAATCTCTCAACATCCTTCCTGGCTGCCTTCTCTGCTACTGCAGCACTTTCCTCTTTGCTCCTTCTCCTTTTCTCTGCCTTATGCGCGCCAGAAAACCGTCAAAATATTTCATATACCAAACTGTATGATAATTACAATTAAGTGGAATGGCACACCTTTTTATTTGAGTATTTAAATATTATTATTATTATATGAATTACATTATATGTGTTTATATGAATTAGTTAGAACAATGCTCTATGAGAGATAACGTGAGCAGCCTGATAGAAAACGTGAGAAGACATATTCTGGGGTAACTACAATAGTAAAATAATCAACAATTTAATAATAATCAACTGCAAAATGATGTAGGTTAGGGTTATCAGAATTAAATATTTTCTTCAGAATTGTGTTCTATACACCAAAATATGTCATTTGAACACCCCTCTCCATTGATTTAAAAAAATGCATAGTATGACCCGCCCTACCAGTATAGTGACCAACATTATACCATACCTTTCCATTCCTACGCCCAAGTTGTCCAGGGATCTAGTTCTAACTTCAAATTCATCATATAACTGCCGTAACTCCTTGACACTATTGGGATTATTAACAGGAGGTATAGCTAAAAGTTCGCGGAGGTGGCTTTTAATTAAGATCTCTGGTTTACCAATCCGTTTCTTTAATATATCCGAAGCTACATTATAATTAGCCTCTGTTAATGCTAATCCTGCTATTGTCTTTGCTGCCTCCCCTTCCAAGAGGGACTGCAAATAATTAAACTTCTCCACCGCACTTAACACTTGACTAGAATGAACTGCTGATTGAAAACTGTCTGCCCATCCTTGCCATTCCTGAATACTCCCAGAAAATGTTTTGAGTACAAGCCTCGGTAATTGAACTGCAGATCTGTTAACGTTAACTTCACAAACACCATTTATTGAGGGTTGTGTCTCATTATTAGACCTGGTCTCTAACTGTACTGAGCTGCTAAACTCTTTTGCTCTGTGGCATAATTTAATTATATCATCAATAATCTCTTCAAAGTAAATTATGTTATTTTCTATTTCATCCTCTTCTATAAGAGCCTCAATTTTAAATTTACTTCGCTTAGAGCAACCTTTTTAGTTTCTAATATGGAAAACTGTGCAGTCACTAAGCTTAAATCCTCTTGCTCTATGGCAGAATCTATAGCTGCACTCATCTTCAATGCAAACAACAATTGGGCTCAATGCCAAATAAGCTGAATTGGCAAAAATACTTAACCAAACTGATCAAACTCAAATTTTGCTTTTTTCAAATAAACTGAATTGCTTGGTTGGGGTACTAACCAACCACCAGTATAGAATACCAAATTTTCCACTGGCGCACTGAAGTCTGCAACCTTCGCCTACGAATAATAAACCAAAATTAACCAAACCGGTAAAAATGTAGGCCCAAAACAACGACAGACGAGTGGCCAAGTTTCGCAATTGGGCGACGAAACTTTCTACCCTGGGACCTTAACTCAATTATGCTCAACCCGTACAGGCCTAACTTGGGCTACAATTTGCACAATCAGAACTTTGCCGAAAAATAGTCACTGACTCAGTCTTGGGCTAGAATCCGGTTCGAAGGACCATGTTATTTTTTTATTTTATTGGGTTCAGAATCCCAGCTGAGCTATGAACGGTCAAGCTCTGAAGGGCCAGTTGAACCTACAGCCCAAGTTAAGCTAGACTAAAAACTTACGGACTTGGAGATCCTATTAGGTCCTACCTCAGGGTTGCTGACTCGATGTGGGCCTACCTTAGGCCTCAGTTGAATAAAATTAAGACAAAAAACAAAAGGGGCACTATTTATTAGGGTGTACCATTTTTGGGTCATTTTCAAAAAGTCAAGGTCCAGGAGTCTAATGTTGTGCCAAATGATGTCCTAAACACGAATTTTACAGGCATTTTCTAATCCGACAAATTTTGAATCCCCCCCACCCCCCCTTGAAATTTTGCGCATCCCCTTTTCCTAAAAACCCCATATATCTCAAACACTATCAACTTTATCGAAAAATGTTATAGAATAAAAATTATTTAGAATCAAAAGTTCTATTAGAAACGTTCATCAAAATAGAAATTTACTTAATTTTGAAAATTTTCATTTATTTTTTAAAAATTTAAATTAAAAATTTTTTTTGCTTGCAGTGCCTTCTTCTTAAATAAGGTGTTACCGCCACCTTTGAAGCATCACCCCAATGTAGCTTCGCGGCGATGGGCTTTGTATTTGCTAGTTATAATGCAAATCATAATTAGTTTTTATTATAACTAGCCTATACAAAGTGAGGACAACCTCAAAACTATATATATATAAAATAAAGCTAAAAATTAACACTTTATCTATAGTTGTGAGGTCCCATCGTTTTTTTTTTCCTTTATTCAACACTTTCCTCAAAAAAATAAAAAGAAACAAGTTTCCTAATTAGAAATCATTGATATAAGAGCTTTTTAAACATAAAAATAAGAAAAGACAATTTATGGTATATTTAATAACAAAAAAAAATCAGCCTCTTCTAAATTAAAACAATCTCTGCAAATAAAAATACCTAATCTATCTGTTAATGAACTATTCTTTACTGAGTTTCATTCTTTTAAGAGTCTCTTTACTAGGATCAGGAATTAGTCTTCTATTCTCTTCCACAATTTGCAAAAGACCTTGAAATTCTTCTTCATTTTGACATTTGTCATGAAAGTCTTGAACCAGCTTGATTCCTCTTTCAGCGGTATCATTGACTACTCTAATAGATGAAAGAATGTTTTTTAGTTTGTTGTAGTCATCGACTTCTTCCCATGTTGATGCTGGTTTCTTTATCCATGAGTCTGGTTTTGACCCACAGCATTGAAATAAATGCCATGAAATTGGACCTACTAGCTGATGAAGCTTTGTGTCTTCCTTTAAAATGGGGAAAACAGGTTGCCCACATACATAATTTTCTGGAACTGGATATTTGTTTAAGGATTTTGCGATCTTATCTTTTTCATCATTACTTAGCGATCCAAAGAAACTCAAAGGGACCACTTCCTCCGTCAAATACCAGTAATGATTGGCAAAAGATTTCAAAGCAGCATTTGCAACTTCCCTATCTTCCTTCTTGTAATTCACCAAATCATGATAAAACTTCAGATCATTAGCTGGACTATCTAGTGAATTAGAACATAAAAGCCAGTATTTTCCATAAATTAATGCATTAAATAGACACATTCTCTTTAATTTCTTAATCAATGATTCATCATATGATGCTTGGTGGGCAAAAGCATACATTTTATTTGTATACAAAATCATTGCCATCCACCTGGCACGGTGCATTGCACCAGGTTTCCGCCAATGACTGTTTTCTCTGGAAACCTCTCCTAAAAGCATTAAAGTTGTTTCAGCAACTTCCTTATAGTCATCACGTGGAAAGCAGTCAGATTTTCTTAAACATTGGGTCATAAATTCTACACATTCTTCCTTTAGGCCTCTTTGATACCTTGATTTAACATCAAGAACATTGTATGTAGATTTCGTATTAATTTTCTTCCATTTAGACTCGCGAAATTCTTTGAATAACTCAAACTCAGGAGATTTACTTGGGCCAAAAATGGTTTCATACACAGCACACAAAACTCTTTCAGCCACATGATGGCGGCATGCTAACCAAATCAATTTCTTTTGCAAAAGTTCTTCAAGTAACTTACAGGAACCTTTCATCCATCCTGAATTGGATGCAGTGGTATCAAATGATACTCCAAAGACATTTTGCTTCAAGTTCCATTTTTCAATACTTTGAAATACAGAAGTGGCTTGAGACAATCCAGTGGAATCATCTATTATAGAAACTGATAAAAGTTTTTCTACATTTGGGTATCCAATAACAAGTATTGCAAGGCGGTCTTCTTGTTCTGAACATGATTTAGTAAGCAGCTTGCTATCCCAATGTACTAGGCAGTGATCAGGAGGAGTAAAATCCTTGATGCAAGTTTCATATTTTCGTTTTCTTGTCTTTCGAGCGGCTCTTGCAGATGTGGTCCTGGAGAGAGACAGTTTTTCAATATCCTTGCCACACCTAATGGCTACTGCAGCAGCAAAAACAGTCCGTTGTCCAATAGAGAGATTAAGTCTGTCTGCAGTGGAGGAAACCAATGGCGCGGCAAGAATATTTTTGGGGCTGGAAGCATTTGAAGGTCCTGCTGTAGGTTCTGTCGGAAACTCTTCATAGCTGTCTGTCTCAGAACTGGTCGTGCTAGAAAGAAGGGTCTCTGATGTTCTGGCTGTAGCACTCACTTGCTTCACTGATTTATGTTTCTCTTTGCGTTTCTTCTCTTTCTCTAATCTAATGTACTTGCGCTGTACTTTTGATGCATAATCTGCATCTAGCAAACCTAAACATGTTTCTCGTTTTGTTCTTTGATCTTCTAAGAATGAAATATCATATGCTTTCTGAGGCTCAGTTCTCATGCGGTCTTTTTGGATTAATTCAACGGCATTTTGAGAAGAGATGTCAAAAAGGGAATCCATAATTTTCATGAAATTAGAGAGTTCATTTTCAAAGCTTGCTCTTTTTTTGTGCTTGATTAAATTATTATGCATTTCTTCTAGATTTAACAGCATCTTCCTGCCTTTAGGGTTTTTACTAATATCTATAGTAGGAATGCATGCTTTTTGCCATGTTATTAGTAGCTTCTGTAGAACTTCATTAACAGTAGAATCTTTTGTAACTTTTGGACCCTTATACTGCATTCTCCGTAAATAAATAAAATGGCTTAGAACATCTTTATTGGATGGTAAAACAATTTTAGATGAACTCATAATATCAGCCTGCAAGCGACCAAGAATAAAGTCATGCTGTTTTGTAGCTGTTTGACTCATTTTTTATTTATTTTTCAAATAAAGCAGTCTGAAAAGAAACAATAAGAGTAAAAACAATGCTTGTTTATTAAAATTCAATGTAAAAAAGGATTTTTAAATTTGGATTATACTCACAATATACTCATAAATAATGTAACTTAAGCACCTTATTTTATATTAATACAATAAGGTGCTCTTGGACAAAAGAAAATGAAAATTTTCAAAATTACGTAAATGTCTATCTTAATGAACTTTTCTAATAGAACGTTTGATTCTAAATCATTTTTATTCTATAACATGTTTCGATAAAGTTGATAGTGTTTTAGATATATGGGGTTTTTAGGAAAAGGGGATGGGCAAAATTTCAAGGGGGGTGGGGGGATTCAAAATTTGTTGGATTAGAAAATGCTTGTTAAATTCGTGTTTAGGACATCATTTGGCACAACATTAGACTCCTGGACCTTGACTTTTTGAAAATGACCCAAAAATGGTACACCCTACTATTTATGGTCTTCTTTCTAAACCTTGCAACAACAACACAACCTGCACTATTGCACGATGCAACAATTTTGTATCTAAACAACCAAACTGAATTGCAAGAGAGCTCTCTATAAGACCACACCCTGTAAGTACCGCATTCAACAAACGCGTAGGAAGAACGCGCAGCGCCCCCAAAAAATGATGCCACAAGAGTGCCCAAACAATGATGTCACAAGAGCCCAAAAATGCTAGCTCTAAATTAAGTTAATTTTTCACTAACCTTACAGTTATGAGATGGATATATATATATATACACCTTAACTTAATATATACACGCAATGCTGCATCAATCAGCTTAGTCATCACATCGCCTTGGGACAACAATGGCTCTTCCTCTTCTAGATTTTCTAACACTCATAATTTCTGGTTTTCGTTGCCGGAGGAAACCCACCACGTGAGACACTACGTAAATACAACGTTGTATCCTGGTTGAATCTTGGTCATGTCAGAAATTGATGTTGTACTGACGTAGTCACAACGTAAAACTTAAACGATATATTGCAATGTTGATAGAACGTTGCATAATGACGTTGTATACACGTGAAGTACAAGTAAACTTCTGACGTAATGTTTTGTACATAGTATAGACGTTGTTTGCACGTAAGTTTTACATCTATAGCCAGTGCTGGGAGTAACGCGTTACTAGTAACGATCGTTACGTAACGCCGTTACTTTTTTAGTAACGGTAACGGGGTTACATTTTTAAATCAGTAACGAATTAAGTAACGTGACGTTACTTTTTTCAGCAAGTCAGACGGTTACTCGTTACGCGTTACTTTTTGTAAATAAATCTAAAAAGCTAAATAACGTTTTAACAACTTTAATTATAACATTACTTGTTATAACATTACTTGTTTATTATACATTGCTTATTATAACGTTACTTATTATAACTTGCTTATTATACTATAGCTTCAGGATGTAATTTAAGGTACGTTTACACTTGTAAGTTGTACACAAGTGTAAGCACATGTATCTACTGTATCTTATTTTTTCAATTAAAAAAACGGATTCTTTAGATCAAAATTTGCCCAGATTTGCTGATTCAAAATGAGTGAGACATACATGGGATTGCTTTTGCCAACACTCACTGCTTGCTTGTCAAAGTTGATAAAAATAGGAGAGGACCTTCGTTTTTGCCTTCCCTTGTTAAAGTCTCTTGTGTCAGGCATTGAAAAAAGATTCAACAATATCTTCAATGACAATGACTGCGTATTAGCAGCAGTTTTTCATCCTCGATTTAAGCTGTTGTGGATCGAAGATGAAAAACGAGCGGCAGAGGTGACGCAGATGATGATTAATAAGATCAACAACAATACAAAACTGAATCCTGACAATTCTCCTTCAGATAGTTCTATGAGTGCAACTGATGGAGAAGACTATTTTAAGTGCTTCAAAAGTCTGACAAAAGAATGAAAACATCTACAGTAGTTTATCTTCTGAACAGGTATCCGCCTTTCTGTTATCTGGTCCATCACGGAAATTCGGCCCTTCATCCAGGCCCGGCTCCAGTTATGTGCGGCCTGTGCGGCTGCACAGGGCCCCTCCAAAATTCGTTTGTTCTTCGTATTTTTAGTTGCTATAGCATCACCAAACTTATAAAAACAACACAAAACCACATAAAAGAATGTAAATATGCAGCATAAATAAGTGTGTATTATTATATTTATATTTGTAGGCTACTTTTTGTCATTATGTGTTCAGAACTGTCACTGTTAAAATTCTCTTCATTTCATTTTTTTTGTCTCTTTATGTACGTAATGTGACGTACATAAACAAATAAATCTGACCATCCGTCACCTCAGCGGCGCCTCATGTAGTATTGCCATAGAGACGTCATCCGAAAATGTAAAACCGTGATCTGTAGCCAGGGCCGTAACTAGGGTTTAGAAATTAGTGAGGTCCAGATTTTTTTTTTTTTAGGAAATAATTACCGAGGTCCGGACCTCGGTGACCTCATAGGTAGTTACGGCCATGTCTGTAGCCACCAGCCAGTTGGCAAGCAACTGTTTTATGAAAGGTATGTTTCTCTCTCAGGTTTGAGCATAGTGCTTTAGTTTTGATATATTTTCCGAAGTAGCTTTATTAATCAAATGCTATAATTGTATAAATCTATGCATGTCAAAGTAGAAAGTACTTTGTGTCAGAGATGCGTTCATATTTTTGGATGTAATTATTTCAGAATGGTGCAATAGAAGTTGCTCGTTTATAACAAATGAAATTGGTGTGTTATTTTTAATTATTAGAATAAGAACATAGAACGGAACAGCAAGTGCTTTGTTGCCTTTGTATGCAGACTTTCTTTCGAAATTACTCAAGTAGCATAATGTTTTATCTATAATTTCCTTGGAATATTTATTTATAATAATTCATATACATAATACATATAACTGATCGAGGCTGTTCCTAGTAAAGATTAGTAGGCTATAATCACACAGTTTTCTTTTTTTCTTTCAGATATTGCTGTTGTGGCCCCAGTACCAACCAGTCTAGCTAACTGCAGTGGCACAAATAAAACGGTCTTATCCATCAGGTGCAGAGAAAAGAAAGAAAAGAAAAAGTGAGGATGGAAAAATAGCAAAGGAAAAAGGTGGTGTGTGGTTATTATTATTATTATTTTTATTATTAAATGTATTCAGTGATGGATTGAATTTATGTGAATCCATGTTATATCTTTCAGGGACATTACTCAAGTATTTTAGAACGACTTCATTAGGTGAACCACAGCCGTCTTCTTCCTCCACTGATGTCACTGCTGCTGAGGGAACATCAGCACAGGTACCAGGGCTGTCTTCTTCCTCCACTGATGTCAATGCTGCTGATGGAGCATCAGAACAGGTACCAGGGCCGTCTTCTTCCTCCACTGATATCACTGCTGCTGAGGGAGCATCAGCACGGGTACCAGAGCCGTCTTCACCCTCCACTGATCTTCCACCTTTCTCATCTCAGTACTCTAATTTAGCTCAACCACTTGATCCAGCTGACTGGCCATCTGTTTTGTCAGATGAAATCAGGACAGATTTGGTCAGCAGAGGGCCATTTTTGGTTGGTCCTGAGTTCACATTTCCTAAATGAGGAGATGGTAGAAGCTTTAACATTCACTACAGTTATAGGACATTAATCAATGGGGAGAAAATTAAGCGGAGTTGGCTTCTCTATTCAAGAAAAAACAATGCAGTCTATTGCTTCTGTTGTAAATTGTTTTCAAAAAAGACCTGGGAGGGTTGTGTAAGGAATGGGGTCCCCAACCATGTTGCACAGGGCCTCAGAAGCTAGGTCCGGCCCTGTCTTCATCTTTTCCTTCGGCTGAATTCATATAAATTTTTATTAACCTCGACACGCCAATACCATCAAGTGCAGCTGTTGAGCGGGTCTTTTCTGTGGGGAAGGACATTCTTTGCCCTAAACGAGGAAGACTCTCCGATGATAATTTTAAAAAACTTGTGTTCCTAAAAGCTAACAAGAGCCTGCTGATGGATGAGTAATAATTTACTGTAGTGTTAACTAGAGTTGTCGTTTTTGTTTTAATTTACTGGCAAAGAACAGCCACATTATTTCTCAATTTCTTATCACTTTTTTTTATTTTTGTAGCATTGAAGCATCTAATTTTGTTCTGTTTTATGATGTTTTTTTCAATTTACAGTGTTCAATGTTGTAAAACGTAAGTGAATAAAATAAAGAATAAACGCAATGTTGAATGGAAGTACCTATTTTTAATTATTTTAGATAGTATTATCAAAAGTAACGGTAACGGTAACGAATTACTTTCATGGATCAGTAACGGTAACGCGGTTACCTTTTTTCAGAAGTAACTGTAACGGTAACGCCGTTACTTTTATGAAGTAACGGGCACAACACTGTCCATAGCATATAGTTTCGTTTTACACTATTCTTTGTGACAAAATTGTTGCGGAGTTACATACGGCATACTACTATTTCAAATAGGGCGCCTTTGTTGGACCAAATTCTATCCTTTGTGATTAATTAGAAATGTAATTTTCGAAAGTACATGTAAATTTACTAGTAATAATAATAATAATAATATACTCACTGTATAAATTACCTATTGTTGTGATACATGAATTAACGTAATTAATATAGTTACTATCTCTACTATTTTAAATATAAATCTGAAATCCCTTATAAATGTAAAAAACTTCACTTTTTTCTACGTGAAGGTCAAAATATGATAATAAAAACCCACTCTAATAGACAGAGTTTATTTCCACAACAGTTTCGATGCCCACTGGCATCCTCTTCGGGTGGATCCGAAGAGGATGCAAGTGGGCATCGAAACTGTTGTGGAAATAAACTCTGAATATTAGAGTGGGTTTTTATTATCATATCTGAAATCCCTTCTTGCCGGTAGGTGGTAAGCTTTGAGTGTACGTTTTTAGAAATATATAACAGTTTTAGGGTTTGGGTACGATAATTTATATCTGATCTGACAACACTACTACAGAGTGTAAACACAGGGGCCAGCTGAGACAGAGCGCCTGCTTCCATGGCCGTAACTACCTATGAGGTCACCGAGGTCCGGACCTCGGTAATTATTTCTTAAAAAAAAAAAAGAGACTGAACCGTGAAATATTGCTGCAGCTTTAATAAAAGTATGTTTGCTAACAGGTCCCTTTGTACAGTATTTAATTATAGACAAGGGTTTTGTGTTTAGTGTATAGCTTGGGTTGTGTTTGTAGATGTCATTTTGGTCTGAATTTTGCTCGTCCCGCCGCGCTCGAAAAAAATCTGGACCTCACTAATTTCTAAACCCTAGTTACGGCCCTGCCTGCTTCCGTCATTTGTTTTTGCAATTCTCCTCAATGTCGGTAAGTTATGCGTTGTCTGACTTTATAACTCAGAGATCAACGTCGTGTATATACTGCATTATCAGAAAAGGCACGACCGCATAATATAAGGAAATCTCCTTTCAACTTTCAGAAATGAACATGTTCTTACAGATTTACTCAGTTTCTGATCAGTTTAGTTTAGCTTAGGTTAGTTGGGTAAGTTAGGTTAGTTTTGACTCACTGCTGCAAGTGGACCGAAATCACTGGACCGCCGAAGTCATCAAGGGCCGACCCCACCTGCAGGCTATTCCCCGCAAAAATTAATTTAGCTTCGGCTACATTACAAGAACCGCAATCGCTGGTGGCATGCAAATTGTTTATGCACTGGCTGTTTCATTTAAACATGAAATGGGGGGGGGGACCTGAAAACGTTTTGTAGACTTCTTTGTATCCCCAATCTGAATTTAATTTTGAGAATGGCATGTATTATTTTACATTCCCCTGGTGTCAAACCCCCTCCCCTTCAATTGATTTTTCTAACACCCGTACTCCCGGCAATTTAATTTTACATCATTCCCAATACCACCATAGTATTTTTAAATGGAACAGCCCTAAGGTTTGCTAGTTAATGTCCTAAAAATCTTTCGCTGCTTTTAGGTTTGGTCTCTCTGTTTTTTATAAATATTTATTTGTTTTTAGGAGTCTGCCTCTAAAAAGAAACAGTTCCAGACCAGTGGATCGGGATGATCTGGAGTTAGAACAGTCTGGCCAAGATGACTAAACTTTTGCAGTTATGGGAACTTGTACGTTATGTCAGACTATATAAACTATGTCAGAATGATGGTGTACCAAACTGAAATAAAAATTTGAAAACATAATTTGTGTGTTTGTATATATGTACAAAATGGGAAGGGCTACACAAAGAAAGGTTTGAATTACAATGATGCAACTAGGACCACAAATTTACGTCAGACTGCAACATAATCCTTACTAAATCTCAACGTTAGAACAACGTTGTAGCTACGTAAAGTCTTCGTAACATCACAATCCTTACTAAATCTTAACGTTGGGACAAAGTTGTATCTACGTAAAGTTTACGTAATATCACAAGGTTGTGAAGACGTAAGTGAGACCACACAAATTTACGTTGCATCTACGTCACAGTGCTACGTAATTCTTACTAAAATGCAACGTTGTGATAACGTTGTATCTATGTGAAACTGTTAGCTGGGTGAATAGGTAGCGAAGTTCAGTGTGAAAAATGCTCTGTATGAATTGGTCCCCAATTAACCCACCCCTAACATCTCTAGTCTAACTGTAGAGTAGGTTAAGTCTAGCCTTGTAGGGGTCAGCCTAGAGATTCCGGAAATGGTCCAGAGCGGGCAGAGTAAAGTGAGGTCCACAGTAGGATTCCTCACCAAATTAGGTTAGGGTAATTTACCTTAGCCTTTATTAAGCTAGGAGTTGATATTAGGTCTTAGACCACAATGTAGCTTAATTTAACTGGACCTAGTTTATCTGCTATCCCCAAACTGGGGTTCTGAAACACAACCCAATCACTTATTGAATGTTATTAGACAGTCCCTCTTCTCTTTGCTCAATTTTTGAGCGTACATGCTGGTGGAGATCTTTTTCCATTTTCAAGCCCCTTCGTTCGTCATGCCATTCTTCCTTCTCACCAGTTCCTTCCGTTCTTCTGGCTTTTTCGACCAGTGTCATTTTTGTTTGTTGTTTGATTAGTAGTGTGTATCAATACTACCAAGCGCGCTCTATCACACAGTACACTGAGTACACAAATACTAGTGTGGAGAATAACTCTGGTGAGCAACCAATTGGTTTCATCCACCCAGTTATTAATATAAAAAGGAGTTTAATAATTGTTAGATTAACTATCTACCTACTCAGTGAACCATTTTCGTTACCTCCCAACTACCCACATGTATCAGTTTTCCATATACTGGGGGCCCCGCGAGGTAAAAATCTTGGTGTCATTGTCACCAATTTTTATGTCTGAGTGTAGACTAGCTAACTATTTGACTGTAAACGCCTGTTAATCCGATTAACAGTGACTATCCTCACCTTCTCATGGAGAAGATATAGCATTTAATTAGAAGAGAAAATATACATCCATAGGATGAAACTGTTCATGGTCTTTACCATAAGAAAAGGAAAAGTGAAAGTTAGAAGATGAAATTACAATTCCCCAGCATCTATTTTTTGCTGTAAAACTAGTCGCGCCTTTAACGCTGTTTGTCGCTGATGTCTTGTGTCTGTCAACGTTGTAGTAGGATGTGTTACCAGTCCTACTGTCAAGGGTATAGTTACTGGAAGTTCAGTGTCTCCAGTTGTTACTGTCGGTGGAGGGGGCTCTCCAGAGTCCATTATTTTGGGTCCAGACTCTAGGGGGTACAAAAGAGAACTGTCTCTTGTTGTGTCACCCGTTGAAGTCCTTAATTTTACCACTCTTGTTACCCCGTCTGCCCGTGGTCTGAGTTCTAAAACTCTAGCCAGAGGCCAGTATTGTCTTGAAGTACTGTCATGTATTAGAACAAGGTCCCCTACCTTAATTGTGTCAGACCAATCCTTCTTAGTCATTTGTTTATGTCTCTCCCTTAGACCCATCAAGTACTCAGTTTTCCACTGTTTAATGAAATGAGCTTTAACTCTAGTTAAGTGCTGTAACTTAGTCTGGAGTTCATCAAGTTGTTGAGTCCAGTTTGGGTCTTCTGAAGAGTCTATATTGTAGGGTGGCAGGAGACTTCATCAAGTTGTTGAGTCCAGTTTGGGTCTTCTGAAGAGTCTATATTGTAGTCCGGCAGGAGACTAACTTGTTCTTCCCGAATCAAATGATTTGGAGTTAATGGTTCCGAGTCATTAATGTTGTCACTCACATAAGTGAGTGGTCTATTGTTGATGGTGTTTTGAGAGTTTTCATGGACCTCAGATAATTCAGATCCTGTTGATGTTGAGCCTATTAGATTGTCTACATAAAAATGTTCTTTAAGGAAGTTTAGTGTTGAATGAGTTTGTACTGTATTCAAATGATGTCTAATTGTCAATACTAATAGGCTAGGTGAGCAATTGGCTCCAACCAACACAACACTGACTCTATAGGTTATGAACCCTTTATTCAAATCAAATGGATCCCTGAACCATAAGAACCTAAGTTGATTCTTGTCATATTTATTTTTAAGATTTATTCTCAAAAATGCCTTTGAAATGTCACTTTGTAAGGCATATTTATCTAACCTGAACCTGAGTAAGATCTTCACAAGGTCAGAAATGAGATTAGGACCCTCAATCAGGCAATCATTCAAACTGAGTTTATCACTGTTTTTGAGGCTACAGTTAGTTATATGTATACTACTCTGAATGTTGTTGTTGGGGCATCTTGTCGATAAACCCTCCTGTGGGTTAAATAATGACAACCATCTTTTTTAAAAGAGTTAGTTGTTACTTCTTCAATGAAGCCTTTCTGTAGCTGTTCTTTGAAGACATCATTGTACATTTGAATTCTATTATCCTGTTTGAGCTTTTTCATTACTTTATATAAATGTTCTTTAACTACTTTGAGATTATTTCTTAAAGTTGGACAATTTATTTTCAAAGGTAACTCAACAAAATAACTATTGGCTTTGCACTGAATGTCATGTATAGCCAGAGCTGGGCACTTCCGCAAACACTTCCGCAAACCGCAAATTCCGCAATTGCGGAAGATGTTTTTCGTTTGCGGATTTGCGTTTGCGGCAAAGTCATCGCAAATTAGTGAATTTGCGTTTGCGGAAGTGATTTTGAGTTTGCGGATTTGCAATCGCAAATCCGCAAACTCAAAATCACTTCCGCAAATCCGCAAATCCGCAAACGCAAATTCACTAATTTGCGATGACTTTGCCGCAAACGCAAATCCGCAAACGAAAAACATACTTCCGCAATTGCGGAATTTGCGGTTTGCGGAAGTGCCCAGCTCTGATTGTATACCCACATATTCTAGCAACCATAAAGTTTGAATTGCCTCATCTAGAGTTTCATTTGATAGTGATGAATTAAGGTTCTCAGCTGTTATAATATTATTCAAAGTGTTGCTATTCTTACAGGTGTTATGTAGGATTGAGTTGAGGCACATACTGTAGTATTTGTTAGTCATGAACTATTCTGGTTTAGGTCTAGGTTGTATCTGGATAGGTCACCCAAGGGGGCTATCCCTGATAGTGTCTGATAAGCTATACCATTACCTATCTTCACTATGCCCCTATGAATAAGGTGAATATAATCGGCCCCATTAACATTTCAATGTTAGCTACTGTGTTGTTTGTGATATGTCTATCAGCTATATTGTACTGTTTCCTCAAATGATTAATGGTTTGTTCTAGTTTGGGTACAACCATTTTGTTCTATCCTAGTTTTGGAATAATGACTGTTTTAATTTTTTCTAATTAATTTTCTACATGTAATTCCAGGTCAATTGCTTTATAGCTATTTTTGTTTGAGTTATCCTTAACAAAGGATGTGATATTGAGTTATTGTTCATTTGGGTTTGGTGTGAAACCCAATTTATTGACTAAATTTTGTGAAACAAATGTTTGTTGAGAACAAGAGTCTATAAGACATCTCACTGGAGTGGTGCTACCCTCACCATTCACTAAGTCCAAAGTAATAGTTGGTAAAAGAACCTCAGTGTTTTTTTGTTACGTTGTTTGAACAAACAGAATGTCTCATGAAAGTGACATTTTCTTGATTATCTTTGTTTGGAGGAGGTATATTTTAAGTATTATTGTATGGACACTTCAGTGAATCACACATTGATGAGACATGTCTTGAACTTTTACAACTTACAATTGAATCTTAACCTAGATTTACAATCTTTCTTATAATGTCCCTAGCCAGTACACTTTTTACATAAGTTCAACTGTTCACATCTTCTAGATCTTGAGTTAAAGTCTGAATATTTGTCACACCTAGTACTACTGTGTTCATCACTTGCACAAAATTTACAATGGTATGTAAGTTGAGGTAGCAGTTACATTAAAGTTCTGTAATCATACCCGTAGCCACGTTGAGGCAGACGAGGCGGCCGCCTCGTCTGGCTTAACGGACATTTTGGATCAATGAGGAAATTGAATTTCAAAGGAAATCTGAGGAAATTGACAGAAATAGGATTTTACCTGTCTCGTACAAATTATATTATTAATTATTATTAATTTAATAATAAATAATTACAATTATAATTAAAAAAATTATATATAAAATAATTAATAATTTATTATTATTATTAATTATTAAGTACAAAAATTCGATTTTACCTAGAGTCGTACAAATCCAGCGCTCTTTAGCGCTTTTTAGGCAAAAGTTATTATTGTCCAATTCACTCTCAGTTACCATACGCTCAAAGTGCATGATTTTGTGCTAGGATTAAAAAAACCTTTTGAAGGAGCATGGCCCCGGACCCCCTAGTAGGGCTATTTTCGCCTCGTCTGTTTTTAAGCCCTGGCTACGGCCTTGGTAATGTAGGTGTTCATGTGTTATAGTTGGTCACATTTGAGTCTACAATATCAAGTTTTGTCTGTTTGGTTGTAGCTAGTTGGTCTCTGGGGACAGTCTTTGGTTTATCCATAGTCTGGGTCTTATTTTGCTTCGAACTATTTCTCAAGTTGAAATTAGTTAGGATAGTTGGAAAGTGTTTTCTAATGCCTTCAAGATTAGGATAATTTTCTCCTGTCTTTTGAACTAAAAGATCTTTAATCCTCAAAGAGAGGCATCTAAGAACTGCGGCTTGTATGATCCAAAATGAAGCCTTAATATCTATCTCATGGCTAACCAGTTGTTCCATAATAGCTTCTAATGTTGAGTAAAATCTTTCCATATCACTATGGTTATCTTTTACAGGTGCAAAATCAATAATTTTTTGAGCTAATTTGAATATAATCTCATCTTTATTAATGTAATTACGTTTCATGAGATCAATAGCTACTTCATATAAATCACCCACAGCTGGTAAGTAGGCTATCATGTTATAGGCTTGGCCTTTAAAGAAACTAGTTAAGTAGCTAAACTTATCAACAGTTGGAATATAAGGTTTATTACCTATTGAAGTCTCAAGTTTCTCAATGAAAGATGGGAATTGTACAATGTCCCCATCAAATGTTGGTACTAGCAAAGTGGGTAACTTAGCCCTAAATTCTTGTGACTCAGGATTTGGCATGCCACTTAAATTTTGTTGAAGGTCAGCTCTATTTTGATTAAAATCAGAATTAGGTTTATTTGGTGTTAAGTCATTCAAACGAGACTGCAGTCTCCTTAGGTGCTTTTCAATTGAGATTACCTCTGATCATTATCAGAGTAAAGGTCTATAAGTTGTTCGTCAGCCATTTCAGGTTCAACTAACTTTGAAATACTCTCATCAATGGCTAGTATATCCTTCTTTTGTTTATCCAATTTAAGAATTACATCCACTAAATCTTCCTTGTCTGGTTGTGTAATATTGTTAAAACTGTTGATGGCCCTAGTAACAGCATCCAACTTTCCCCGCTTCATTTTTTTTAATTGTTGCAATTCCTCACTGTCCATGTTTAAGTCAAAATAGTTTAACTAGGGATTGTAGTGAAATAATAACGTGAAAATAAATTACACTGGTCAACACTCATTTTATTGCCAATCATATTAGAGTGATTTTGGGGTAACTTCGTGGTGCTGATTCCGAATATGACATCGGTTTTGCTAGATTGGCTCTAATTTATGAGATAATTGGTACCCCATTGAAACACGTAAAAATGCAAAAAATTTAATGTTCAGGCGGAGCCTACTTACAAATCGCATTGAAATTGTCTCAAATCATACAAAAGCAAACACATGAAATACATAATGGCATTTTATTCGGTATAATAACAGATAAACAGTTAAACACAGTAAGCTGATTCGCATAATTATAATTAATGTATAGTAAATCTCTGTTTGTACGATTCTCTTTTATGTGGGTTATCAGGACAATCACGTTGGAGGTTCCAGCAATAGTCTGCCACAGTGGCGTGCGGTGACCTTCGAGGTTGGGCATGCAATAGTTACTCACAGGGGCGTCCGCAGGAATTTTTCCAAGAGGGGGCTCAGCTACAAAAATGATAACACAAAGTGCGAGCGAAGCGAGCACTGAGCATGCAGCTAGGGGGTCTGGGGGAGCGCTGTAAGCTCCCCCAGCGGGGTCCGGGCCAGAGCCCCATAAGCCAAACGAATTTTAACTAATGATACATTTTCATGGAAAAGAATGGTGTCAAAATATCTCTGTGATGCATTTGCATCAACCACAGACGATGGGTTATCAAGAGCATGTTTCGATGAAGTGCATGAGCATGCAGCTAGGGGGTCTGGGGGAGCGTTGTAAGCTTCCCCAGCGGGGTCGGGGACCCGGAAGCCAAACGAATTTTAACTATTTCAGCCATTAAATTGGAAACTAAACACTGACTAAGCTGCAATAGAATTATAGAAGCCGTTGCGTGGGCGAACATAAATTTCCAGGGGGGGCAACTGCCCCCTCTTTCCGCCCCCCCTTGCGGACGCCCATGGTTACTCATGCATTCTACTGAATTATTTCTTAAATTAATTCAATAAGAGGAACCATTTAGTTTCGTAACATAGTAATGGGATCACTGATAAGTACATCTAAATTAAAAAAAGACCTATACAAAATAAGAATTATTATTTACTTACCTCATTTATAAATTAATTCAATTCTTCGATCCTTCAGGACAAATATGTTTATTATCTTTTCATAGAAATCTTCTGATTTAATTAAATGTTGGAGCAAATCTTTTTCAATAGACATAAGGGCTAACCCTGAAATCCTTTGCTCTCCTGTTGTATTTCTTTGGTAAGTTTTAATTCTCTTCAATGCAGAAAAGGATCGCTCTACAGAGGCAGTCGTAGAAGGAATTGTCAAAACCAAATTGCAAAGATTGAAGAGTTCTGGCATAGCATCAATAAGATCCTTGGTATAAATATAATGCATTAAATTGCATACACTTTGCTTTATAAAGTCCTCCATTGAATACAAAACACATAGTTCACTCTGAAGACGAATTATATAAAAAAAAATCACCATAAGTGGCCTTTAACGAATTTAAAGCATCCACTGGAAATTTTTTGCAATATTCTTCAGCTTTGCTAAAATTGAGAAGCTCCAGGAATTTAAGCTCTTCTAATGATGAATATCTTACTTTTAATTGGTCAACTATTGTGCCAATAATTTTGTTATAGAGGATTCTGTAATGCTGTCGTGGGTCAACAGATTGGTCAGATTTATTCCTGCATCTCTTAGTTTGGTTTGCTGCATCTATGCCATATTTTTCCTCCAAAGTTTCATAAAACATGAAAAAGTCGTCCAGTTTATTTTCGAGCATTGTTCTAGTTTTATCTATATGCTCTTCGCAATACACAATGTCAAGATTTTTGGTCTGAAGGATGTTAAATAAAACATCAGTGAAGGAAAATATATCACTAAATACTTCTAATAAAAACAGGAAATCAGGATCTTTTAAATTGTGTCGGAATCCAATTGCAGAATTTATAGTGACTTCATCCCATGATTCAGGATTCTCAATGATGTTTTCAAAAAGGCTGTTTAAGAAATCTAGATTTTCTTTTGCGGGATTAACTAGATGCGAGGAGTAATTCCACCTAGTTGCTGCAGCTTTGGGAAATCTTTTTTTAACAATATTATCCAACGCATTGGTTCTTTTGGGTGATTTAGTAAAAAACGTACCCAGTCCATTTATTGTAGAAAAAAATATTTTGCATTCTTTCATAGCAGAGCATGCTTGTGAAAGAACTAAATTTAGCACATGGGCACAACAATGAATAAAGATTGCAGATTCATATTTCTGCCTTACCTTTGACTGCAACCCATTTAATTGTCCTGCCATTGTAGCAGCACCATCGTAGGTTTGTGTAACTAATTTATTTTCACACTTCCAAGTTTCAATGCATTTAAATACGTGTTCAGATAAAGCATTTGCTGAACGGTCTGCACTCACATCGTTAAACCCGATAAATCGTTCTTTAGCAACACAATCTTTTGTAACATATCGCAAAACAGTCGAAAGTTGTGAATAGTTTGATACATCGGACGTTTCATCTAGAAGAATAGCAACAAATTTTGCCTGATTAAGTTCATTTTCTATTTCATTCAACATTGCCTTTTGAACCGCATCGATCAAGTCATTTTGTATTCTGTTTGAGAGACCCGAGAAAATAGAAGCTGTATCTAGATGGTTTGCCAATTTTTCATCATACTTACTGAATAAATATAAAAGTTCTTTATAATTCCCGCGATTATTGGATGCATCAGATTCAAAATGACCACGAAATGATAACTCTTGTCGACCTAAAAAAATAACTGCATCAATCAATCTTCGCATAATAGCTGTTTTGTTTAACCTTTTCATTATGCTGCTGTATGCTTTGTCTTTTATGAATATCTAATTGTAAGTCTATGCGAACATTTCCGAATGTTTTAAGATCGATCAGAGATTTTATGTCTTTGAGAACGTTGATGTTTTAGCATAGCCATATGTAGATTATTTAAATCATCGTATCCCTTCTCATTCCAAACAGTTTTTTCTAAATTAAATAACAAGCATGGCCAGCAAAATAACTTATTTAACTCAGCACATCCTGTTAACCAGTTTTTTCTTTCGTATAAATTAGTTTGAAAATGCCTCACACATTTCTTGTTGGAACTCCGTAAATTAGGTAATTTCGGCATAGGCCTTCCATGATTTATAATTAATTGTCTCGCTTCAAAGTCTCTTTTTGAAAAACCATTCTTCAAAAGTTCTTCTGTAACACACATTTCACCCATTAGGGCTGATATTTTGAAAGATATTTAAGAAATGAATAAATTAAGTGGCAATAAAAGTTAAAACACAGAACGCGCACATCCTCACCGAACACTGGCACGGGTAGCACTAAATGCGGGGTGCATTTTCGGAATTGCATGTGAGTCGACGATATTTAACGAAAAAGAATTTGAGTCACTACTGACTCGCGGAGGATTTTTCAATGGCCGCACTAATGCAATTCGTTTGTTGCATCTGGGATGCAAGAAAAACGATGTTTTATTATGGCTTAAGAAAAAAATATTTTCCTTTAGTTCTCTCAAACAAATTAATTCAATTTTTAAGTAATTTTTTACTGCTTTTAAATGTTGTTAGATAAATTACTTTTTAAAATTTATTTTTGTATTTACGAAAAATCAATGGTCATGCAGTGCATGACCTGCATGCCCTAAATGCACGCCACTGGGTCACTCTGCCATCATGTGTCTGTCCCATCTGCCTTGATACCTTTCCTCCATCACCTTGATATCTTGATGAAACCTCTCCCCTTGTTCCTCGCTAAAATCACCAAGATTATCCGGAAATCTGTGTAAGTGGCTATGGAGAAAGTGTACCTTTATGCTCATATTAGTACCCAACTTTTCAAAGTTTGTGAGCATGTTTTGCACCAGTTCTTCATAATTGTCTGCTTTGTGGTTACCCAAGAAGTTCTTGACAACTGAGACATAACTGCACTAGGCAGAAGCTTCAACACCATTCATAAATTTTGTGAAATTAGAATCCTTGATAAGTGTACGGATTTGAGGGCCATCAAAGATTCCAGCTTTTAGTTTTTCCATACTTAGTCCAGGGAACGATCTACAAATGTATTTGAAGCAATCGCCATCTTTGTCCAAGGCCTTAACAAATTGTTTCATTAGTCCCAGCTTGATATGAAGTGGTGGGAGGATGATTTTTTCCCTGTCAACCAAAGGCTCGTTAATGATGTTCGCTGCACCTACAGTCATGTTTTCTCTTGAAGGCCATGTCACTTTTTTCCAATGATCTTGCCTTGCCCTACTATCCCATAAACAGATGAAACAAGGGTACTTCGTATATCCACTTTGCTGCCCAAGCAAGAAGTTTACCATCTTTAGATCAACACAAATAGGCATCTGGTGCTCATGATAGCAGAGTTTCTGCAGGACCATTTTGATATTTTCATATTCTTCTTTAAGTTTTGTTGAGTGAGCAATTGGAAGAGATGCATATCGGTTACCATTGTGCAATAAAACACATTTCAAGCTTCTACTGGAGCTGTCTATAAAAAGCCGCCAATCTCCTGGTCGATATTCCAGTCCCATTTGAAGAACAAGTCCAGGGATGTTATTGCAGTATACAAGTTCTTCATCTTGGCTGAAGTAAGGAAGAAGTCCCGCCTCTCTTGTCCGATAACCTGTTATTTTAGCTTCTGGTTGTAGACAGTTCTTTTCTTTTAGTCTGGATGCTAAAAGTTCAGATGCTTGCTTTGACAGACTGAGGTCCCGTATCAGATCATTGAGTTCGTCTTGGGAGAACTGCTGAGGTGTTGAAATGCTTCCTTCATAGTCACTTCCACTACTACCACCTAAGTCCTGAATTTCTTCAAATTCCGACAACGGAAGGTCGGGCAGTGTGGTAAACACTGGTATGGGAACGTCTTTGCTGTGTGACACAGGTCGCCTTGCTGATTCCAAATTGGGGTAATCCCACTTGAGTTTCTTGTATCGATTGAAACGTTTCACATTAACCACACAGAAATAACAATCGTCGTGGTGGTTTTTCGGCTCTCGCCACACCATAGGCACACCGAAGTTTAAACTTTTCCTTTCTCGATTTTTCCACTGTCGTAAGCATTCTACACAGGTTTTGCAAACCTTATGGGGAGCCCATGACTTGTCTTGGTCTCCAAGCGCCACGCCAAAATACGCAAGGTAAGCTTGCTTTACAAAGTCTGTGATGTTTTTTCTTTGTTTTTGCAGTGTATTCGTCGCAAATGTAGCAGAATACATTAGGATTGTTTAAGCAGCCTCTTCGTGAAGAACTCATATTTCTCTGAAAAAAGAAAACAATAAAATTATAAGTTCATTTCATATTGACTTATGTACAATAAGTATATGTATACAAATACATTACACGGACGAGAAACACGAAAAACACAACAGACAACACGTACCGCTCCACTGCCAACTGTCAACTGACTACTGGTTGGGTGGCCGATGACTTATATACGGAGGGGGAATATTCTAGAATGATCGCGGAGTAAACACTAAGAATATTCGCGTGTCTCACCATCTAGAATGTTCCGGTAGTTTCCCATATGCACGCGTTATGGTTACGTTTCCTATTAATTGAGGGTATTCATTATCTCAAGAACTAGAGCCAAATCGGAAAAACTACTTTCATTTTGGAATTCAGCAACCCCAAAAAACCCTAAATTCGTACGAATTTCCTTGGCAACGAAACAAAAATTTTTTTTTGTTGAGCTGTGTTATCAGAGATGAGAGATCAAATAAATTGAGTAATCAAACAAACAGTCAAGTTTTAAATTTGGTTAAATCCCCCCAAGTATTTAATTAATGTCAAGATTTAGTCCACTAAGTACCCTAAACCTTGAAAGAAAAGGTAAGTTTGATTCTGGTTAATCTGTATGTGGCACTTAGTTCTAAGCTTATAAAAGAATGGGACTCCTTGAATGTAAATGTTTCCAAGTTAGGCCCTAAGTTGTAGACCTAATTAGGCAAGTTTGTTACTTTAGGCTTGATTAGGTTAGGTTTAGGCTAGACCATTTAGCCTAATTCTGCAATTTTTGTTAAGTAAGGTTAAGCCTAAAGTATGTAAATTCCCCGCACGGGCCACCAATGTGAAAAATGCTCTGTATGAATTGGTCTCCAATTAACCCACCCCTAATATCTCTAGTATAACTGTAGAGTAGGTTAAGCCTAGCCTTGTAGGGGTCAGCCTAGAGATTTCGGAAATGGCCCAGAGCGAGCGAGCAGAGTAAATTGAGGTCCACAGTAGGATTCCTCACCAAATTAGGTTAGGGTAATTTACCTTCACCTTTGTTAAGCTATGAGTTGATATTAGGTCTTAGACCACAATGTAGGCCTAATTTAACTGGACCTAGTTTATCTGCTATCCCCAAACTGGGGTTCTGAAACACAACCAATCACTTACTGAGTGTTATTAGACAGTCCCTCTTCTCTTTGCTCAATTTTTGAGAGCGTACATGCTGGTGGAGATCTTTTTCTGTTTTCAAGCCCCTTCGTTCGTCATGCCGTTCTTCCTTCCCGCCAGTTCCTTCCGTTCTTCTGGCTTTTTCGACCAGTGTCATTTTTGTTTGTTGTTTGATTGGTAGTGTGTATCAATACTACCAAGCGCGCTCTATCACACAGTATACAAATACTAGTGTGGAGAATAACTCTGGTGAGCAACCAATTGGTTCCATCCACCCAGTTACTGACATAAAAAGGAGTTTAATAATTGTTAGATTAACTACCTACCTACTCGGTGGACCATTTTCGTTACCTTCCAACTACCCACATGTATCAGTTTAACATATTCAGTGTGTATTTTGTAACTAATGTAGTCATAAAAGGGGAAAGTACTGCATGTCATTATTTTTTAACGGTGGGGACTTTAAGGGGGTTGATAGATATTGTTAAGAAAATTTCTGGTTAGGGAGTGTAATATATGTTTGGGAAAAGTATTACTGATGCTGAAATTAGGAGTGAATTCTATGATTGTGGAAAGATAAGTAGGAGGAACAGAGTTGATATGCACAAATTATTAGGATTTTGATGCTATTAGTTTCATACAGTAAAGGGATAGGGATGTGGTTTAGATAACACTAGGCAACAAAGATTTTGTTACAGAAGACCAAATAGGTGCTCCTAGCTAATTTCGGTATGCTGATTTCAAATCTATAATTAGATTTTTTCTATCACGTCTAGATTTTGTGTAAAATGCAAATCACTTTTAGTAAAATTTTCTACCACGTCCAGATTTTGGTTTTAATCGGCTTAATGCCAGTAATATGAAACTTGCTTTTCAAGGTTAAAGCAATTTTTTTTGCCAACTATATACAAATTCGAACAATTTTGATAAATAAAATTTATCCCGAGTTGGCAACACTGAGTCAAGAGCATAGTAACGGGCAACGGCCCAACGGTCAGTCGCTACGTGACAGTCAAGCAGAACGGTTGTTGAAGCTCTCTGCTGATGAGCAAGTGACAGGTTGTGGTGACTTGTGTGTTTTTATAGCATTTGTTTTGTACTACGGTGTGTATTTCTTTTTATTTTGCACATCGTAATAATTACTTTTTACGTTTTTTCAGATATTGTATGGTAATTCAAAATGGCATCAAATAGACGTGCTTGTGTAAATCACCCAGACAACTTCTGCTTTGTCTGTGGACAATATACACCTAAGCCACAACGTAGAAACATAACAACAAAGATTAAACTTGCCTACAAGTGTTATTTTGACTAAGTTAGGAGACCAACAGAGGGACTGGGCACCACATATTTGCTGTGCACAGTGCAATGCAATGTTAATAGCTTGAATGAATGGTAAAAGAAAAGCTATGCCGTTCTCAGTCCCCATGGTTTGGCGTGAGCCGAAAAATCACTTCAATGATTGTTATTTTTGTTTGACAAAGATTGCTGGTTTCACAAAGAAAAACAAATCAAAGATCACGTACCCAAACTGCGAATCAGCAATGAAACCAGTACCACATGATGAAACAAATCCACCACCAGTTCCACCAGCAACGATAACAGACAGCAGTTCATCTGAAGATTCTGCTAGTGATATAGAAACAGGGAAAGATGGCATATATGTTCCAGATGCAAATATTTCCCCACATTTGTTAAGTCAAGCGGAGTTAAATGACTTAGTGCGCGATTTGGAATTACCAAAAGAAAAGGCAGAGTTGCTTGGTTCAAGACTTCAAGAATTTAATCTTCTCCAACCAAACACCAAAGTTTCCCATTTCCACCATCGCCATTTGCAGTTTTCATCATTTTACTTACAGGAAGAAAACGTTTGTTTCTGCCACGATATCAATGGTCTGATGCAAGGGATTGGCTGTCGCTATGATCCAAAAGAATGGAGACTGTTCATTGACTCTAGTAAAGCTAGCCTTAAAGCTGTATTACTGCACAACGGCAATGAAAAACCTTCAATACCTGTAGCACATGCCACTGGCCTTAATGAGACTTATGAATCGATGAAACTGCTGCTAAGACTCATCAAATATAAGGACCACACATGGAATATTTGTGGCGACCTTAAAGTTGTATCATTACTTCTTGGGTTACAGTTGGGCTACACAAAGCATATGTGCTTTTTGTGTCTATGGAACAGCAGAGATGACAAGAACCACTACAAAAAACATGATTGGCCATCTAGAACTGAACATGTTGTTGGTAAATACAATGTGAAACACCCAGCACTTATTGACCCTCAGAAAGTACATCTTCCACCACTTCACATTAAACTTGGCCTTATGAAAAATTTCGTGAAGGGTATGGATCATCAAGGTAGTGGTTTCCAATATTTAAAGGATAAATTCAAAGGAATATTGACAGATGCTAAGCTAGAAGCTGGAGTTTTCACTGGACCACAGATCCGCAGTGTCATCCACGACTCATCGTTTCCATCTAACCTAAATGAGAATGAACTAGGAGCATGGACATCTTTCGTTGAAGTTGTCAAAAATTTTCTTGGAAACCACAAAGCTGAAAACCACCGTAAACTCGTAGAAAACATGCTTAAATCTTATGAAATAATGGGATGCAGAATGTCTTTGAAAATTCATTTTTTACATTCTCATCTTGACTTCTTCCCGGCCAACCTTGGGGCTGTAAGTGACGGGCATGGTGAGCGCTTCCACCAACAGATCTCAGTTATGGAAAACAGATACCAAGGTAATTTCAACCCAAATATGATGGGAGATTATTGTTGGTTCCTGCAGAAGGAGAGCTCGTCATCCTACAAGCGACAAAGGAAGAGGACACACCAAAGTTTCACTTAAGAACAGGAATTTGCCTTTCAGTAGTAACAACAAAATACTAACGCGCTTTGGGTGGATGGTTGGGCGCAGGGGTGGTAACTCCGCCAGCGGAATTCCGCTGTCTGTCTTAAGCCAGAATAAAGGAGGAAAGACATCCCTGTTCACTAATTATTTAAGTATGCTTAACATAAAACGTGGCACGGAAAAGTAGCTTAGACGGCTTTCGTAATAGAAGCGGGTGAGAAAAAAAATGAAAAATAGGGGTTTTCGGTTACACAAAATCTGGACGTGATAGAGAAATTTTGATATCAGATCTGAAATCAGCATCAGCGCTTTAGTAGGAATCAGTAGTTCACGTGTCTCTAACAAAAAAAAAGTTGAAATTTGTTGCCTAGTGTAATTGGTACCCAGGCCTGTTGGTATGTTTGTATGTTGGTTTTCGATATATGGAAGTGCTGAATTTATAATTTTGTTTGGTTATTGTTAGATCTAAAAAGGCGTAGGTTGTTGTTGGATTCATGTTCTTTAGTGAACTTAATGTTTTGGTGTTAGGAATTGAAGTAATTAAAAAAGAGGGGGCATGATCGGTATTGTGAAAGTGAAGAAAGGTATCGTCGACGTATCTTTTATATAGTCGTGGTTTATTTCAGACTCAACAAGTACGAACATTATAGAAGTGGTCCATAGAAAGTTGAGATAGTTGTCTGGAGCAGTGACTATGTTGGCCAGTGGAACACTATGAATAACACTGCCCAACACCAATTTTGCTGATTTAATTCTAACACCTATTTTTAGGTAACTTTGGTGTGCTGATTTCAAAAATCACCTTAGTTTTTGCCTATCACGTCAGGTTTTCGAGCAATCAAATACGGATATTTTGGAGATATCGCATTTTGGCAGGGTTATGCCCAATTTTTTTCTTTTCAAAAAATAAGTTTTTACATACTCAGAATCAGCATGGAAAAGTAAACAATTGTGCAGGGAGTGAACTTTAATATACAATGGTAATATTGACACATAAAGTGATTAAAAGTGTTTAAATAAGCAGAAAATGAATCCATATTAAAGCAAGCACGGAACCAGTTTTCTTAACATTGTCTTTTTCTTGTTTTCTTACTTTTCAGTGCTGATAAATTTTCTCTTATAGGACTTCCTAGAATGAGAGCTGTCAAGACAATCTCTTTGCAGGCTCCAGCAGTAGTTAGCCATCATATGGGTATCCCATCTTCCTTGGTATCGTTCTTCCATCATTTTGATATCTTGGTGGAACCTTTCACCTTGCTCTTCACTAACATCACCAAGATTTTCTGGAAATTTATCCAGATGACTGTTGAGATAGTGAACTTTAATGCTCATGTTGCAACCCAACTGCTGAAAGTTTACAAGTAAATCCTTTACAAGATCTTTATAATTTTCAGACTTTTTGTTTCCTAGGAAGTTCTTAACTAGTCAGGGGGCTTAATCATATAATTGTTCAAATCATTCCAAAAGTGCCATTTTTGGACCACAGGTAGCTATGACCATACTAATTTGAATGTTTGCGGGAGCCAAGCTGGGCTCCCATTGTGGCGGCCATATTGGCCAAATCAAAATGGCCGCTGTCCAAAATGACATCCACTTGAGTACCAATACTAGTACAGGTTACATAGTTAACTTGATAAAAAATAAGAGTCAGCATCAACATCTTTTGCTATTAAACTTCAGTATATACGCAAGTACAATCTTCTTTATTCCTTTTACTCACAGTACTGCATCTCATGATAATGTCTATCCAATAGATGGCTGTTCACTGATTAATAGTCGTCATTGTTCAGGCAGCCACCCTCACACTTGCAGAGTGTCGTACATCGAATTCCAGCACTACTGCATTTGCAATTCCCTCTGCAGGCTTTAGTGCATCCGCAATGAAGGAGAAGAGCACATGCCTTACTGGCATCAGCGAGAGTTGTCCAGAAAGGGAGCCATTGGTTGCTGCGCTTGTCATATTCATAGAGGTCAGATGCTCCACCACAGCCCTGCAGTACTTTGTTCATCTGCTCATGAGATTGATCTTTCGCGATGAGGCTGAATGTACGAGCAGACTTTTGGACTGTAAAGTTCCCTTTGAGGTACTCTGCGTACACCTGTGGATGGCTTTCAGCAAGACCAACCATATCTCTGACATGAATTGGTAACCAGCGGGCATAGTTAGTGTGGTCCAGCACAAAGAACCATGGACATAGTTCATCACACACCTGGACATAGAGAGGGAAGTCACCCTCTCTTAATGAGCGCACAAATCGACACATCAATAGCTCAAGCTCAATCACTAGTGACCAATATTTGAACATGTGAACATTTGCAGATTTCCTTGCACACCACATCTCATATGACTCACAAGGTCCCAGCACATTGGATGTGTATTGCAAGTATGCATTTTGCTTCAAATGAGAGAGGGAAACAAGTGACACTTGATGTACCATCACACGGTCATATGAGACAGAGAGCCCAAGGTGATGGGCATTCTCTATCTGGTGCTTAAATCTGGCATCTCCATGCAGTTTAATACCATGGTAAAGTGGGAATGGCGTTTCACGATCCCTATTGTGACGGATTTGGGTGCTGTCTGATGAAGATGCATATTTTACTGTGTTGAATATCAGCAGTTGGCACAGTGTGCACGCAATCTTCGCCCTTGTTCCCAGTTCAGCATCACTGTTGGATTGCTCTCTACTATGTTTATCGATATTACCTTTAGGACCCTGGAGGACAACATTGATGAAACCTAACAGTGTTTCTTCTATGGGGGACGTCAGGCATTGTGGAGAGAATGAACCATTAAATGGCTCTTGTTTCTGAAGGATTCGCTTTCGTAGTGCCATAGCAGCACGTATCAATAACACAGCTTCATCTTGATTGATTTGTGAGGAATGATAGCTTTGTTCTAGCACAGCACCCACTTTTGCCTTGTGGCTAATGAATACATCTCTCCCCTGTGCATAGGAAGCCCACTCAGGAAGATGCTCAAGCAGATGGTCTTTGAATCTTGTTGCATGAGGTTCTCTACCAGAACAGGGATGTCCTAGATCTGATATCATTATCTTGTACATTTCCCGTAAGTCAGACAACTTGTGGACCTCAGACTGAGAGTCATCCACAAATGCCACTAACTGTGCTATGACCATGGAATCAAATGGGGGAGGCTTGGGTTCACTTGAAGATCGACGTTCAACTGCACGAGCTCCATCACGAAGCCGCCAATAGCATTGTACATGATAACATGCATCCATTGCATGTGCATCAGAACCTGCAGTCAAGCGCCCATATAAATGCCAGTTGTTAGTTGTTTTTGCCCAATTCTTCAGATTTTGATCAATGTTGTCACTTAAGGCTCTATGAAGATCATGCTGATCCTCACCCAGACATATGATTCAGAATAATGTTTCTCGAGGTGATCCGTAACTTGATCTGAGTTTCTTCGGACTTATCCCAGCTGCACATTCATCTTGCGTGGCCACTTTTCCTCGTGCCCGCTTTACCCTGTAACTGTTGCATGCACTCCTACAACTTTTATGATACACTGCAGCATGTGATTGGAGGGTTGCTGCAATTCCTGAGCCATCATCGAGCTCACTAACCTTGATACCAGATGGAACAGCATTGAGCTGCACAAAATCATTCAGATCTCTTTCAAGAGATGAATATCCCTGTTCTTTTGGCTGTTGTAATGCCTCGTCTTTGCTGGACTGACATAGGCAACACAGTGTCCAATTAATTCCAGTTATGTTAGTAGACATGTTGAGGTATTAATGTTCTACTACACACTACTAACTACACACTAACGAGATCTTCATATCTGCAGGCCTGAAGAGACTAGAATGTGAAGAAGACCACCACCGCATAGACTTGCTTCAGAGGAATACAGGTATGCCAACACCTGCAAAAATAATAAAAAATAGATTAATAGTGGACAAAATGTCAGTAGAAATCCAATGTAAAAGTTAATATAGCTGTTACAACCACAAATCTAAGTGCAATAATTATGTATCATGATTCAATTGACATAAAATGTACATTTCTTATAAAATAATATCAAATGTGAATATATACGACCTGACGTATATCTTGAATTAAAAAACAAATATCAGAACTGGATTTTCTATACTCAAAAACATACAAAAAGTGTCATTATTTGCTGTTCTACTATGATTGGTTGTTATTTTATCGCCCAATGTCAGACCAGATGGCGGCCATCTTGGATTCGTCCATAATGGCCGCCACAGGGAGAGCCCATGTTGGCTCCCGCAAAAAAATGAATGCTTATGGTCATATCTACCCCTGGTAAAAAAAATGGTACTTTTGGAACAAAGGGAACAATCGGGGTGATTTTTTGGATTAAGCCCCCTGACTATTTTCGGTCATCGAGTTACTGATAAAATTTTAACAGCAAAACAGCTGTTAACAGGTCTCAAAAATCATCAATTTTGATAAGCGCCCTTCATGGATTACCCAAAATAGGCATATTGCATTGCACGAAAACCTGATGTGATGGACAAAATCTAAGATGATGTTTGAAATCAGCACATCAATATTATCCAGAAACAGGTCTTAGAATTAAATCAGCAGCAAAAAATATTTTTTTGTTGGGCAGTGTAATGAACATACAGGTGCCTACGCCAATGTTTCCCGATTTGAGAGCTATAACATATATCGGGTATCAGTCCACTAACCATGGCTTCTATAATTTTATTGACTGACTCGCCAAGCCTAGTGATAAATCTAAATGCAAAATTGCGTATGACACTGGCAAAGTTAGGCGCCTTATTGACTACAAACAGCATACTGGCACTAGAAGGAGCACCATTTATAAATCTAGTTCTTAATAAACTCGTAAAATATTATTATAGGCAACATACAGTTTTCTCATATTATACACCCTGTAGTTCCACTGCAAATGAGCTGTATGCATTGGGGTACAAAAAGTTTTGAACAAGATCAACTTAATATCTAATGTACACATATGAAATGTTCTAATCACAGTATATCCCAGAGCATATAATTGTCTATATTGCCTTAGAATATCACAGTCATTTGAAAGACTCAGTTAGTGTGACCGAGATACTTGGTCTGGGTCACTTCTGACAGCACCATACCATTCAATTGAAATTCAGGAAATTTTATATACTTGTAGGCCTTGGTTCTTATAATCATAATATGACTTTCAGTAGGATTACATTTTGTCATTATCCTTCCCATCCCTTTCACAAACTTTCAGAAGTGTGCTGGGCCCTTTTACAGATGGAGAAATAAGAACTAGATCAGCTGCATACATTAGATGATTAACAATTATTGTACCAAGATAGCAGCCTATTTTATAAGTGTTCAGTACAGTAGATAGATTATCCATATAAACATTGAATAAGTAGGGGGATAATATCCCTTCCTGCCTGACACCACTGGTTACAGAGAATGGCTCTGAATTGACTCCACCCCATCTGACAATCATTGGTGATTATACCAGGATATTAATATAGCCCACGGACCAAGTAACCAGGTACATTACGATTTATAAGTTTCATAAATAAATTGTCATGATTAACACAATCAAATGCCTTAGAGCAGGGGTGGCGAACCTTTTTACAGTCGCGTGCCAAAAAAAAACTATGTAAACCCTAAAAAAAATTCGTGGCCACCAAAATTTATATATATTACACCAAATTATAAACATTAAGTCTATTATTTTATACTCATTTTTTGGATAACAATTTCTATGAATGTATAAAACCCGCAAATTTGATCGCGTGCTCAAATGGGCACGCGTGCCATAGGTTCGCCACCACTGCCTTAGAGGCATCCAGGAAACACAAAAACACATTAGCATCTAAAGTTTGGTATTTACAGATAATCTCTTTTAAAACATATATAAACATGTTAGTACCACGTTTCTTTTTGAAACCAAATTGGTTATCTTTTTTTTTTATGCAGGAAGGAGGAACCAACGCAAATGCCCGCAAAAAGCGCCCCTCCCATAGAAAAAGAAGAGAGCCAAAATCAAGGTCCGGGGTTTTCGAGATGCCTAGACACTCTGCGTTTGAAAGATGGGAGGTCATAGACAGGAGGAAAGATGGATTGAGGAAGATTGTTCCAGAGTTGACCAGTTGAGTAGATAAAAGACTGAAAATACTGATTAGCCCTTGCATTAGATAGTTGGACAGAAAAGGAATGAGAAAGTGTAGAAAGTCTGGTACTGTGTGCTCTCCTTAAAGGAGGAGGCATGCAGTTAGAGAGTTAGGAAGAGCAATGTTCGTTATAATAGCGATAGTAAAGCGAGAGTGAGGCAACATTGCAGCGAAGAGAGAGAGAGACTGAAGACAATCAGTAAGAGGAGGGGAATCGATGAGATGAAAAGCCTTTGATTCTACCCGCTCAAGTAGGGCTGTGTGGGTTAGCCACCCGACACATGAGAAGCATACTCCATACAGGGACGAACAAGACCCCTGTACAGAAACAGCAACTGAGTGGAGGTAAAGAAACCGTGGAGGCGGGACAGCACACCTAACCTCTTAGACCCCCCCCCCCCCCCCGCTAAGGCGGAGGGTCCGGGAGCCCTCCCCCGGGAAAAACTTTGACTAAGAAGAGTCGATTTCATGCAATCTGAGCCCTATTTTCAACTATTTTAAGTACCTATTTTCAAGGTAGATTCATAAGATTATCGGTTATTTTAACCTATTTAATTTTACTACATAAATCACTGTTTTCATGAACATTTGAAAATAGTATACCAAAGTAATGAACAAAAACTTGAAAAATCAAATTTTGCACAGATTCAATTTTGCCTTCATCTTTCGGTTTTATTTTTATAAAAAAAAATCTAGAGGTGTTCACAACATTTGAATTTTTTCTCATATATATATATTTTTAATTATATAATAGGTTAAGGTACACACAGTACACACTAGTCACTGAAATGTAATACAGTATATTGTCTTATTTACCTACTGTACAATTAGTCTTTCCAATAATGTACTTGTACAACCTCGAACAAAATTGGTTAAAGCGTGATATCTTGATGAGAACAAACGAGTTCGAAACTGGTCGGTGTCTAGTTTTTCATCGCTATTTGTGTGCTCAAGTTATACATATTTCAATCATTCTGTTTGAAGGCTCCCGATGATAGCAGAAACGAAATGAATTTTTGGCATCAAAATTATAAATTATAATTTTGATGACACTATTATAATTTATAATAGTGGTTATTTAAATATTTGTCATTCACTAACTATGTGAATATATTACAATCTGTCACAAGTTCACAACCACAATAGTTTATATAGCACACTTAAGGCAGTGGTTAACTGGTAGGTCGTTGATTCAATTGGTTAAATCTTGTGGCAATGCACATCATATTTCTATATTTTTGTCACGATTTTATTTAATACACTTCTTTTGATACATTTGCTATATTAGCATGTATGTAGGCCTACCTTCCCTTTAAAGGAAGGGAGGGGGCGGTGCTGCAAAGAGGTGAAGAGATAAAGGATAGATGGAAGGAATATTTTGAGGAATTATTAAATAAAGAAAACCCAAGATCTTTCTATGAGGATGGATTACCAAATGTAGCTATGACAGAACAAGTAGGGAGGATGGAAGTGAGTCGTGCTCTGAATAGGATGAAAAATAACAAAGCGACTGGCCCAGACGAGATACCAGCTGAGGCATGGAAGGCACTGGGAGATGAGGGGGTGGATCTGGTGTGGGATCTAATGCAGAAGTTGTTTGACCAGGAGGTGATTCCGGATGAGTGGCGGACAAGCAACATAGTGCCTATATTCAAAGAGAAGGGAGATGTACAAGATTGCACGAATTATAGAGGGATCAAGCTAATATCACATACAATGAAGATATGGGAGCGAATAGTGGAGAGTAGGTTGAGAGACGAAGCGGAAGTGGAACAGTTTGGATTTATGCCGGGAAGGAGAACGACAGATACAGTTTTTGCATTGAAACAGTTGGCAGAGAGGTACAGAGAGGGGCAGAAGGCATTGCACATGGTTTTTATTGACTTGGAGAAGGCATGTAAGGGTCTAATTTATTATTACAGACCTTTACATAGATAATTAATTAAATGCCAGGGTCACCAGCGCCCAAATACTAGATTGGCATCCAGCACTGCAGCGCAAAAATAATTTTAATAAAAAAGGGAAGGATTGATTATAAAATCATCAACATGAATTTTGTATTTTATTGACAACAATTAATAAACTATATGCAACAATTATTTGTAGATGCAAAGAGGATGTTTACCCGTAACAACTTTGATTGACATATAAATGCGAAATTAAATAATGGCACCGTTTAGCTAATATATAACAGTCTGCAACTAATACTGATACTAATAATAATAAATATGTAACATACTAAACTAATACTTATATGCAACAGGTACCAAACTAATATACAACAAATACTAATAGGTAACTAATATTAATAGGTAACATACTAATAATATGCAAATAATATGAATAATAATGTGTAAATAATACTAATAATATGCAAATAATATGAATAATAATGTGTAAATAATAGCCACAATGACAACCTTGTCTGCAAAGAGAGAGACAAGAATACTGTAAGTAATATTCCAGACAAAAATGATACATAATAATGGCAAAAATTGATAATTAAAATATATATGCTATATAGGCCCAGTAACCTGTGGATGGTGAATTACAGTTAATCCTCATTATGGGATTGTGTTAAGTTGAACAGGAAAACTAAGAAAGTATGTAGGCCACAAATGACTAATAGGCCATCTGCTAAGAAAATAACATGAAACATTAAGAAAATTAATGGGCAAGCCTATGCCTCCTCAATATAGTAGGCTGAGGTTAATCATCTAAAACAAAGGCTACGGTAGGCCTCAGCTAGGCTAGAGTAATTTACAATTTGGCTCTTGCATAGATAGGCCTAACTTAGTCTAAGCTAATTTATAGTATGAATCTTTCAGTACTATTTATAGTATGAATCTTTCAGTACTAATCACAAACAATATAAGGCTTGTTACTATCTGCAGTATGCAGTATTGCATACAGATATGCAATAGTAAAAAAATAAACATTATAAATAAGAAACATACCACGAAGAAATTTTGCTTGCTGGCGCCGTCCTTTTAAATCAGGGGTGGCCAACCTTTTACATTTCATTCGCCAATTTTTTCACGCATGAGTTCAGATGCGCCATACAAGTCTTGTACCCCCATTCAATTCTTGTATAAAATATGTTAATATAGATATATTTAGCATTTTTACATGATATAATGATTTAATATAAAAACAATGTAAACATTACTTACCTTAATGAGACTTTTGAGTCTGTTTTGATTTCACCAAGCTTTTAATGTTTGGAGTTAAATTAGTTACTGAGAGCAGCAATGCACCACTTCTAATCATCCAATGCGCCACTTTTGGCGCATGCGCCATAGGTTGGCCACCCCTGTTTTAAATCATAAAATGTGGAAACTTGGCGTCCCTTGTGTTGTCGTTGCAAATAAGTTTGTTTTTACTTCACAATTTTACCAACAAGCCAAAATAATCCTTAAAAGCAAACTCACGTCTAGTCACACCATGCCCCCCAAAATTTACATTGTTTAAAAGGCACAAAGTATATTTTTATATTTGCTTTAAACTTCTTTAATGATTGCACTTTAATTTTTAACTAAATTACTATACACTGAATGCTTAAGAATTAAAATTAACCACTGGACATGTTTAACTTGTATTTATTTATTTAGACTTAAAATATTTCACTTGTGCCAACTTGTGGCAATTTTCACTAATAAAAGATAATCCTGTGGTGCAAGGCACTACAGGCATATGATAGGATACCACGGCAGGAAGTTTGGAGATGCTTAAGGGAAAAGATGGTACCGGAGAAGTATGTTAAACTGATCAAGGGGATGTACAGGGGAGTAACAACTAAGGTGAGGAGTAGTGTGGGTGTGTCAGAGAGCTTTCGGGTGGAAGTTGGTCTGCACCAAGGATCAGCTTTGAGCCCCTTCCTTTTCAATGTGGTATTCGATGTGTTGACGGACAGGATTAGAGGGGAGGCGCCGTGGTGCATGATGTATGCAGACGATGTTGTGTTGAGTGGGGAGACGAAAGAGGAGGTGGAGCAGCAGTTGGAAAAATGGAGAGAGGCGTTGGAAAGTAGGGGGATGAGAATTAGCCGAAAGAAGACCGAATATATGAGATGTGATGTGCAGCAGGACCGAGGAGGGGAAGTGACATTGAGTGGAGAGCGTGTTAAGACGGTGGAGTATTTTAAATACTTGGGGTCAACAGTGGATGCAGAGGGGGGAGCAGAGAGAGAGATAAACTGTAGAATACAGACTCAGGGGCGTACCTAGCGTTTGTGCCGCCCGGGGCGGTCGTAGAATTTGCCGCCCTCTAAACAACATACAATTCCAAGACTTCCAAAAATTTCAAATCGAGACGCCATGAGCGAAGCGAGCGACGCGATTGTATCGAGCGTCTCTAAGGTAGTGGGTCTGGGGTGAGTGGTAGCTCCACCAGCGGGGTCCGGGGCGGAGCCCCTGCCGCCAACGAAAGAAAGAAAAGAAGAAAGAAAGAAAGAAAATATAAAGAAAGATTACAATTACATCCATTTATTTTGTTTTGATTGCAGAAAAAAAACAGCAACAACAACAAACGCGATAATTTTAAAAGTTAATTTTTCTGGCCTTCCTCTCCGCAAAATCTTTAATCACACCATCAAAATCTATTTCTTCGGCAAGGTCACGCTCAATGGAAAGTATTGCTAGATCAGTTAGCCTTGTTTGATTCATTGCTGCCCTAAGGTAGTTCTTGATTAACTTTAGTTTAGAGAACGACCGTTCGCAGCTCGCAACACTAATGGCACGAGTCAGAAACACACGTAGCAGTACGACTATATTTGGTAATGAGTCACCGAGATTATAGTTTTGAATGAACTGCAGAAGTTGCAAAGGACCTCCCATCTCTTTAGTTCCAGCAGCCGCCACAAAATGTTGCAAGCTTTTCCTCTCGACGAGGAACTCGTCTTTCTCTATATCCTCATCAACATCATCTAACTGGCAATCATATTCTTTATCTAACAGGTTTGAAGGTGTAAGGAAGTCGTATTTCTCTGAAAGACCATGAACTTGTTCAAATCTAGAAGATATTTCTTCAATCAGCCTGTCTAGCACAGACAACATTTCTCTTCTTAGCTCAGCTTCGTACCCTAGTGCTGCATCGCCAGATCCTTCACCATCCATTCGTTTCTTCTTGCGAATTCGACGCTCCATGCTTATCCCCAGTTCAGAACAATTTCCTTTGGAATAGGTCATTGCATCGTCCACAGTCTTGTCCCGATTCTGAAGAAGAGCAGCTCTCAAAGCCAAGAGTTTAACCGCACATTGTTGTAAATCCAGTCCTTTCGTTTGGAGGTACTTTTGAGCATCATTAATTTCGGGGAGGACAGCTTTCCAAAGCCCAAGGAAAGACAAAAAAGGAAATGATAGCATCGCGTGAAGAATCAACCCTGCATCTGACCTGGTAGCTGCGTTTTCTCCATCTTCCGTTAGCCGTTCCAGAGCAACGACGACTTCCGAGAATTTTTTCTGTACAATATTCACAGCATCTGCTCGACTACTCCATCTCGTTTCCACAACCCGTTTGATAGTTTGACCAGTTGTCGCAATCAAGATATCCCATCGATGAGTCGAGGCTGAAAAGAATGAAAATAAACGGTCCAATGTTCCAAAAAATATAACAGAATCGACAGCCACTGAAGCTGCATGCACACCTGCCAAATTCAGTGAGTGATTGGTGCATGGTATAAATACAACCTTTCGGTTGACTTCCCTGATGCGCGTCTGAACACCAGATCGATGACCTGCCATTACGGCCGCATTATCAAATGCTTGTCCACGACAGTCTTGAATCTGAATGTCGTCCTTTCCTAACTGCTCCAAAATAAATGCTGCAATTTGCTCAGCATTTTTGCCTTTCGTTTCAATAAAACGAAGAAATGATTCTTCTACTTTGACTTCCTTTCCATCCATTTTGACATAACGTAAGACCTGGCTCATTTGGTCCTTGTGAGAAATGTCGGGAGTACTGTCGAAGATAATGCAAAAGTATTTACTCTGTTTCACTTGCTCGATGACTTTCTTCCTGACTTGATCTCCCAAAATGTTCACAAATTCATTCTGAGTTTTTGGTGAAAGATAGGAAGTTGTGAACTTTTTCCCAAGCTTCACTCTCACCAAATGTTCCCGTAGCACTGGGTCGAACTTCGCCATCAAATGAACTAGCTCCAAAAAATTCCCTTTATTTTCAGCATCATCATCATGAACATCTTCTCGATGGCCTCGTAAAGCCAGGTTTTGTTTAGCGAGAAACCGAATGATGTCCAGGAATCTGGTTAGGATTTGCCGCCACTTTTTTGCTTCCTTCTCAACAACGTCTTGTTCTTCTCTGTCGACTAGTTTGCCTTGAGCAAGGCGGATCTCCAACTCTTTCCACTGAATGAACGCCTGGGCATGCGCAGAACTGGATTCATGTTCATGTATCTTAGGATTCAACTTCCACCAATTTTTTAAACCTTTAACTGAATCAAAACTTGAATTTCCAGCTGGAAATAGTCTGCAACAAAAGCAGAACAGCTTCCTTGAAAGGGGAATACATCATCCACGTTCTCAAGCTTTTCTCCCCGTTCTGTAGAGTTCGAAAAAACCAGTTTCTTGACAGCTTTCTAGTTTCCCCTTTCGTTTTCGTGCCTGGCCGTACGACTTCCTTGAATTCACAATCTATATGCTGCACAACTTTCGATCCTTGTCGTAAAAGCATGGCCCGAATGCTGTGATCAATCTTGGCAGGCCACAGCCCAATATCTTTCAAATCAGTTTTCCCGTCACGCTCTTCAACAGCTTGTGGCTGACCTTCAACATCTTCAACTTCAGCATCATCAGCATCAAAAACTGCACCTTCAGTTTCAGCAAGAACATCACCGGGAACTTCTGCAGTAGTTTCATTTTCCTCTCTTCGCGTGATGTATTTCAGCAAGGCACCTTCATTTCTCTTTGCTTCCTCTTCTCTCATTTTCCTTATTTTTCGGAATGCAGCACCGCTCCCCTTCGTTCGCTTCATCTGTGGAAGGAGGCCAAAAATGTGTAATAAAGTATACATACGAGTATGTATATATATAGGCTAATATATGCAATATATCACCTCCGAATAGTAAACATGGAAAACAAAATAGTTAATTTTTTTCTGGGCATCCACAAAGCCACCTGTATCTTTCATATAAGTCATAGTTAAACTTTCGATTGTATGGTTTATTATTCTTAATTGCTGACTGAGTTATGTTTAAATTTTATTTTCAATTTGTCTTCAAGTGTATATCTGAAAAACTTTTCCTTTAGTAGTCTTGACACACTATTCGTATTGAGGGTTAATTAATAATTTTTATCCTACAGATTTAAACTAACACTCCAATAGATTATATAGCTATATTTAAACACATTTAATACACAAGTTCACGAATAAAAAACATATGTTAAGTCACAGTGACGAGCTGACAGCTGATTTTGATTAACTAAATGCACCACTCCAGGCGACTATACGACAATAGATTTGTGAGCATATAGGAATAAATTACTCCTTACACGATGGGCAACTAAAAAAAATAATGATAATTATTATTTATCCATTCCAACAAGAGGCAAGGGGGAGCGATCGCTCCATCGCCACTATACACCAGTCGCCACTGATAGGAAAACTATAGATTCTTACCTTTTTATATAGAACACAATAGATAAGATTGCTTACCTCTATACAGAAATCCTTCAGATAAAAGCACAAACACTACTCAAAAACAATAACACTCCTCAAAAGCGTGGCAAGCACTAGTAAAAAATCAACTTGCTTTCTTAGCAAAAATAGCACAACCTCAAACTTTTGAATCTCAAAATACACTAAAATTTATTTTTAGAATTATGATGAAAATTATATGTATTTTTCACAAGGTTTCGTACAGTTTCTTTTCTTTTGTCTATAATAATAATGAAATAATATTTGTCTGGAAAAAGAAAACGAAAAAAATATATACTGAACGATATTTGACAACCGCGCACTTGGCTTCGCGACCTTGGCTTGGATTCACCAAAAAAATGCCGCCCCCAAAAACGTGCCGCCCGGGGCGGACCGCCCCTACCGCCCCCCCCTAGGTCCGCCACTGAATACAGTCGGGGTGGAAGAACTGGAGGGACGTATCAGGGGTGCTCTGTGATAAGAGGGTCCCAGTGAAACTGAAGGGAAAGGTATTCAAAACAGTGGTGAGGCCGGCAATGTTGTATGGAATGGAGACTGTGCCAATGAAGAAGAGCAATGAAAGAAAAATCGATGTGGTTGAAATGAAGATGTTGAGATGAATGTGTGGAGTGACGAGGAGGGATAGGGTCAGAAATGAGCATATAAGGGGAACAGTGAAGGTGGCGGAAGCATCTAAGAAGGTGCAGAAGGCCAGGCTGAGGTGGTATGGACACGTCAGGAGAAGAGAGGAGGAGTATGTGGGGCGCAGAGTGCTGGAGATGGAGTTGCCGGGACGGAGAAGAAGAGGAAGACCGAAGACGAGATGGAGGGACTGTGTGGTGGCGGACATCAGGGAGAAGGACTTGGAGGAGGACGCGGTATACGACAGAGGAGAGTGGAGAAGACGAACCAAAAACAGCGACCTCATGTAAAGATGGGATAATAAGCTGCGGAAGAAGAAGTATCAATTTGTTTTTATATGTACCAGTTTTTATCAATAAATCAAATTTAAATTTTTTTTTTTTTTACCAGAAATAAACACTATTATTATTATTTATTATTATTACTATTATTAATACCCCTGTTTGTGGTTATGATACATGTCCAAACTTGCCTCCCGGCCGCGGATGTAAAAAACGCAACTGTCATGCTAAAAAAATTGCTCGGTCGGCCGATTTGGCGCCCCCCACCCACTTCGCTACGCCACTGGAGAAGAGGTAGGATTCAGTTGTGTGTTGTTGAAGGTAAGGGGATAGTCGTGTGGAAGAGTGTGACAAGTAGACAGATGGAGGAACTGAGTTTTTGAGGCATTGAAAACCACAAGTTTTTCTCTTCCCCAATCAGAGATAAGAGAAAGACCAGAGGCCAAGTGCTCCATATCTGTACCACACGAATCATGGTGTGACTGTTGAGAGGGACTCTTTGTGAAGTGGGTGGAGAAGTGAAGAGTTGGATCATTGGCATAGGAGTGAAGAGGACAGGAAGTGCAAATTAAAAGATCATTAATAAATATAAGGGAAAGACTGGGTGACAGGACAGAACTTTGAGGAACACACTGTTGATAGTTTCAGAAGAACAGTGGCCATCTACAACCACAGCTGTAGATCAGCCAGAAAGGAAATTAGAGAGAAAGGCACAGAAAGAAGGATAGACAACTGAAGGAGGGCAGTTTCAAAACTAAAAATTTGTGGTAGACTTTGTCAAAAGCTTCTGACATGTCTAGCGCAATAGCAAAAGTTTCACCAGATGAAAGGAGGGTGACCAAGAGTCAGAGAGATATGCAAGAAGATCATCAGTAGAGCGTCCCTTACGGAATCCATACTGACGATCTGAAAGAAGATTGTGAGAAGAAAGGTGTTTAAGAATCTTCCTATTAAGGATAGATTCAAAAACTTTGGAAAGGCAAGAAATCAAAGCAATTGGACGATAGTTGGAGGGTTGAGAGTGGTCATCCTTCTTTGGGACAGGCTGAATGAAAGCGAATTTCCAGCAGGAAGGAAAAGTACCAGATGAGAGACAAAGACGAAAAAGTTTGCCTGGGTAGGGTGTCAGCACAGAAGCACGGTTCTTAAGAACAACAGGAGGAACACCATCAGGACCATACGCCTTCCTAGAGTTGAGGCCAGATAGGGCAGAAAAAACATTTTTAGAAGAGATTCTAATTTCAGACATTATAAAGTCAGAGGGGGGAAGAGATAGAGGAACAGCACCGGAATCGTCTAGGGTTGAATTGTAAGCGAAAGTTTGAGCGAAGAGTTCAGCTTTATCAGGAGAAGAACCGGCAACTGTGCCGTCGGAATGGAAAAGAGGAGGGAAAGAAGGGGAAGTAAAGTTGTTGAAGAGGTTCTTAGCTAGATACCAGAAAGAACGAGAAGAATTAGAATTGGATAGATTTTCACATTTTTGTCGGACGAAAGAATTTTCGACCGGTCGAAGAACAGATTTTGCACGATTCCGGGCAGAAACATAAGCTGAGTGAGAGTCAGGAGTTGGATGGCGACGTTACCTTCTGAAAGTCTCCTCTCTGTCGCGGATAGCATTAGAACAAGTAAAGTTCAACCAAGGTTATTTTGCATTAGTAGTAAGAATAGAATATGGAATGTATGCCTCCATGTTCGAGAGAATCACCTCTGTGATGCGCTCAGCACACCCAGAAGGGCCCCGGCCACGGATGCAGTAATCATTATATGGGAAATCACAGAAGTACTGTCTAAGGGCCTCCCGATCAGCCGAATTGGAGCGATAGGACAGGAAACAGATGTAAGAGTGTGATCGGAGGAGCCGAACGGAGAGAAAAGTTTCGCAGAGTAAAATGAAGGATGAGAGTTAAGAAATAAATCCAGAATGTTGGGCCTCTCTCCAAGGCGATCGGGGATGAGAGTAGGGTGCTGCACAATCTGCTCTCGGTCATTTAGGATAGAAAAGTTGTAAGCTAGTTCACTAGGGATGTCAGTGAAATGGGAGGAAAGCCAAAGCTGGTGGTGAACATTGAAATCTCCTGAAATGGAGATTTCAGCAAAAGGAGAGCGGGAAAGAATGTATTCCACTTTGGAAGCGAATTAGCCAAAGAATTTTGGATAGTCAGAATTAAGAGAAAGGTAACCAGCGCAGATGTATTTAGTTTGAGAGTGGCATGTAAGCCGTAGCCAGAGGGTATAGAATTCGGAAGATTCGAATTCGGGAATACGAGAACAAATTAGGTCTTTGCGTACATATACGCAACATCTACAGTACCTTTGGAGTGAAACTGAGTATAGAGAAAGTAAGAGGGTACAGAAAAGGAATTGTTGTCAGTCGTCCCAGACACCTGAGTTTCAGTGAGGAAAAGAAGATGTGGTTTAGAGGAGGAGAGGTGGTGTTCAACAGATTGAAAATTGGAGAAAAGGCCACGCATGTTGCAGAAGTTTTAGAGAAGTGAATCAGACAGAGGTCCAGAACATTTCGAATGGGCAGTAGCAGATCCAGCCCCGCTGCCCGGGTCTGCGTTCCTGGTATCGGCAGGGGGGGGGGAGCCAGAAGTGGGAACATTTATGGTCCCCTCCCCAGGGAGCTCCGAGGCTCTTGAAGTTGATGCCTTTTTTAAAAATTTTGAAAAGATTATTTATTGTGTAAGATGCATGTGTATGTAGTGAGGAATAGGGAGAGAAGTGTGTTTGAGAGCATGCTGGACTGCTCACAGGGTAGAAGAAACACGGAAAAAGATCAGGTCAGGAGGACAGTGACAGGAGAAACGGGAGTTCCAGCACTCCCTATCTTCTGTTTAACGTCCTCCACCCCGGAGTACTTCCCTGGTCAATTGGTGTCCACAATCTACTCCTATCAATAGTATACCGGTATCATTCAAGTCCATTAATGAGTATATATTCAAACACTTTAGACATAATACTGGCCAAAGCTATTGACCTATAATTATATATCTTTACTGTTGATTTTACCCTTTTTATCTTTAAGTACAGGCACTAAAACAACGGATAACATTGTATCTGGCAAAAGACCATATATCAGTAAACCTGTAAAGCATAAAGCTGACAGAGGCACTAATCTATCACTACTAAATTTCAGATGCTCAGCAGAAATACCATTAATACCACATGATTTGTTATAATCTAAACATTTTGTGGCCTGTTTAGTCTCAAAAACATTAACTCTTATATCTGGTCTATTGGTAGTATCACACTTAATATTATTGCTCCTATATACAGAACTGAATAACTCACTGTAGTATTTCCATAATTTGACTATATTCTCAGTCCCAGTTACATTTTCAATGTTAGCAGGGAGAGATATTGCACTATTATTTATTGCTTTTAATTCTTCTCAAAAGTCTCTTGGATTTTTACTGCCAAGCTTTCTAGCCAGAGCATCTCTGCTTAACTCATCCTCATGATTTTTTTATATACGTTAATGCATACTTGAACTTGGCACGAGCCACCTGTTTTTGTTCTAATACAGGGCCAGTGATGGGATTAGCGCCGCTAAGTTTTTAGAGAAAGTCAGTCGCTAACCGCTTATCGCTAATTTTTCAAAACCACTTGTACTAAAATTTGGTTCGCCGAGAGCATTCTCCATTATAAAAGAGTGACGCAGCACTAACTGCAAGTTGATCATGACAGCAGCATGTACAGGTTTTTGTAGAGGCAATTCGCATTTTGTAGAATGCAATTGGCCACATCACTGTTTCAGCGATATCCATTTTTATTTTGTAATATGTTGTATCAATGGAACATTTACTTTCTTTGTCAATATTTTATCATTTCTTTGAGTTTCAGTTTGGGTATTTGAATTAAATATAGACATATAAATTGCATAGAATTTGTTCTTCCGTTGGTTTGTTTTCCCTATTAATACAGGGTGTTTATAAAGTCCCTATCTATTTCAGTGAAAACGTAGCAAAGAGGGTAAAATTCAATAACAATATAATAGAAGGCATACATTTAATGAATACTTAAGCATATGATTCTACATGAGCACCATCAGTATCTCTACAGAGTTCGAATCTGTCAGTAGCATTGCGGAACACATTTTGGAGCATGACAGGGGTTATTTTTGTAACTGCTGTTACGATACGAGCACATAAATGCCCCAGCTTCATTCAGATGGCATCTTAAACACCGTCGTCTTTCAATAAGATGGGGCACCTTGTCATTACGCAAACATTGTTCGGGAATACCTAAATGAACGATTTTCAAATCGGTGGATCGGACGTGGAGGCAACAGGCCCTGGGCGGCTCGATCTTCTGACCTAACGCACTTGGATTTCTTTGCATGGGGCTTTATCAAATCAAACGTCTATCAAACGTGGGTTACATATCTGTAACAGCAGTTACAAAAATACCCCCTGTCATGCTCCAAAATGTGTTCCGCAATGCTGCTGACAGATTCGAACTCTGTAGAGATACTGATGGTGCTCATGTAGAATCATATGCTTAAGTATTCATAAATGTATGCCTTCTATTATATTGTTATTGAATTTTACCCTTTTTGCTACGTTTTCACTGAAATAGATAGGGACTTTATAAACACCCTGTATATACGAAAGGAACTCGACTCTGACGTGAAAATGTTTTCATTTTCGTAGACTATAACGTCACATTTTTGTACCTTAACAACCAATTATATCAAGGTGTGTGCTAATATATGTAAGTAAATTACGGAAGGCAGAACATATATAAATTGAGTGGTTTCAGAAAAAAATTAATGACAAATTTTAGCGTTAGCGGCAATAACTTTTGAAATGCTCAGCGTTAATTTTATGGTAGTTAGCGTTAGCGTTAGCGGCGCTAACTTTAGGAGTTAGGTTAGCGGGCACAGCACTGTAGAGAGCCTTGCCTTGGCTTCCCTTGTTCACACCACATTAAGAAAGCATCTCTGGATGCATTATGAAGTTCAACCATATACAGTAATCATTCCAGTCAGGTCTACATGTATAGTTTTTTCTTCTAAGGTATTTAAGTCTAAGTTAGCATTATTGAGAGAGGAAACAGTTTGTAAATACGTGTCTTTAAGTTTCAAGATATGTGGTTGAGTTCTACAGTTTACATCCTGACAAGCTAGATCGTCTTACGGATACATACAGTAGGCCCTCTATTACTTAGTAATACATTAGACTTATTACAATACTGTTATTTGTCCTCATCATCAACTCTGAACCAGTTTAATTTCGCTTTACGTGTATCATTTATCTGTGACAGCATTGGAATACAATTAATGTCAAACTCAATAAAGAGGGGCATATGATCAGAACTAGTATGTAGGAATACAAAATTACCATATTCAGAACTGCCTGATTTGCATCAGGTGTACATATAGGGGCCTACAATGATCTAACCACGTGCATCAACTATCACTAACATAAGTAAAACTCTCACCAGGAAGACTACACGTGGATGAAAGGGTCAAGTTATTAGCCTCACAGAAGGCTTTTAAGTGGTTGATAAAGAAAGAATTATCATTAAGCACATTAGCATTGAGATCACCAATAATAGCTACACAATTTAGGCCGGGTCGAAAATGGGAAATTTTTTTATTTCTTAAAAAGTACACTATGTGAGACGTTTCATTTTATCATCTTAACAAAATATTAAAATATCAAGCATGTGCTACCCCTGCTACCCCTAGCACATCCCCCCCTTTTTTACCCTCATATTTGCACAGGGGAGTCCACAGGATCAGTTAAGTAAGGGGGCACTTCCAAATACAGGGGGGGCATAAGTATTTGCGCTTGTATGTCCATGATATTAGGGTGAAACCAGATACACAATAACTTGGTAGATATACAAGTTTATTATTCTTAAATATGGGAAATTATCAATATTAATAATATATGTAGTAACCAATTACTATCTTCAAATATTATGACTGGATTTTGGGTTTATGATAAAATCTATCTGTAAGCAGTTGACGAAAAAACGAGGGGGCACCATTGAAAAACGGGGGGCTTGGCCCCCTAATGCCCTCTCGTGTGGACGCCCCTGTATTTGCATATATTTAAATGGGAAAAATGTTATTTCTTAAAAAGTACACTATGTGAGAAGGTTTTTCTTTATCATTTTAACAAAATATTAAAAAATCAAGCATGTGCTACCCTACTACCCCTATCACATGCCCCTCCTCCCTTTTTTACCTTCATATTTGCATATGTTTAATGTTGTTATATGTTACATGATAAGTTGTTTGTTTAATGCTTGATATTTTTATGTTTCAGATAAACAGAAATAATTTTTCAGATAAATAGGAATAATTTGCATTTGCTTTAATTATAATTTAAATTATCATAAATTATAAATTACATATAATTTGATTTTACTTCTGAATATAAACTATGACTACAGAAGCAAGTCCTCAAATGCAGCCTTTGGATATCCTACGGAATTCCCAGCAGCCATGACTCCTTCAAAAGCAGATGTTGTGAGACTACCTTTTGTGCGCCGTCGTGAAGAAGCTAAATCAAAAGGATCAGCAACTGCTAATGATTGTTACAGGGTTGTTGTAAAAGATATTGAAGACATTTGGATGAAATTTTCTTTTTCTACGATTAACACCAAAGGTGTTGATATGGGGATCCTTAACCACACCAACATGCTTGACAGAAAGAAATTAGAAAGAGAAAGAAATCGCATGGGTGAAACAAATACTTTTGGTTTAAATCCGAAAATCTGAAGATGGAGTGCCTTGGAGTTGATAGAAGGAAAGATAACACATTACCTAAAAGTAGAAAGATAAAAGAAGAACACTATGTTATTGTGAAAGAACGTGGAAGCATCTATGTATACCATGTCACACCAGATAATGGAACTGCTCGCTGCATAGCAGAAGAGTTGATAACTATTATTGCAGACTCGAGCAGCATAGATACCATCAAAGCCTTACTGTGTGATGGTACTCCTGTAAATACAGGAAAAATTGGTGGAGCCATAAAACTGGTTGAAATTCATCTTAACAGACCACTGCAGTGGTTGGTGTGCTTCTTGCATTTGAATGAGCTGCCTTTTATGCACGTCTACAAAGCCATTGATGGTAAAACAACAGGTCCAAATACTTTTGTGGTTTCAATTGGGAATAAACTGAAAACAGATTTAACAAAATTGGAGGTAGTCAAATATTCTCGCGTAAAGGGAAACATTAGAGAAATTCCAGCAAATGTTGTGAAAGAGCTAAGCAGTGATCAATGATATCTCTATGATAAGTGCCTGGCAGTGCAAACTGTAAACACTTCTCAAGATCTGTCCACTCGATCCCCAGGTACCCTTCACCATGCTCGCTGGCTAACTCTAGCCAACAGAGTCCTTCGATTATATATCTCAACGCCAAATCCCGATAAAAACCTTCAAGATATAGTCAAGATTATTATGCAGTTCTATGCTCCACGGTGGTTTTGGATAAAATCTCATCCTAATGCAACTGATGGTGCATATAACTTTTGGTATTTAATTAGGCTGACCATATTTCCTTGAGACAAAAACGGGACATTGGGATGGCAAAAAAGGGACGGGGGTTATGTAATATTCTGTATTCATGAAAAAGTAAGTACATAAACCGGGACAAAATTGACATTTTTATTAAAACGACGGGACGGCCAGGAAATATAAAACAAACGGTACTGTCCCGTTCAAAACGGTACGTATGGTCAGCCTACATTTAATGTACTTGCTTCGAAATTTAGATGAACAATATAGATCAATCATAGAACCAGTATTAAAAAATAACGCCTACTTTGCCCACCCTGAAAATATACTCATATCAATGGTAACTGACAAGAGACTAGAAATTAGGGAGCAAGCTATTCAGAAAATCATCCCTTCAAGAACAGGATTTTCAGGTACCAGAAACTTTGAGTTGCCTCGAACCCTCAATTTCCAATCTACTGACTACACCGAGATGATCGATTGGCAAAAAGAGATCATTACTCCTCCACCGCTGCTAAATATTTTTAGCGATGATGAGCTACTACAGGCTTGATGTAAGCCACTGGAGGCAGCTTCTTTTCCATGCCACAGTCAAAGTGTGGAAAGGGCAGTGAACCTAGTAACAAAGGCATGTCAGGAAAGAACAGGATATGACAACTGTCAAAAATTTATCTTAAACTCATTAGAATCAAGGCAAAAACTGCCCAAGTTTGAATAGAAGGCTCAGTGGAATGAGTAAGAAACATGAAATAAAATTTCCTAATGATATTGAAAATTTCTTCCCTTTTGATGTGATAAGGAACAATGAAAAAGTGAATTGAATTTTAGCACATTTATTATGCCTCTAATTTTTTCTTCTGAATATATTGTTGTACTTAATTAATTTTCCTAATACTGTACATTATTAAATAAAATATTATACGTTAATAAAGATTTATGTCATCAAAAAACCTGAATGGAGAGTAAGTCTCGTATAAATGGAATATTCTTCAATATAGGTAAAAAAGTGAAAAATTGTGCCAGGGGTAGGAGGCTTTAAACAGCGAAAATAATTTATGAGGAGGTTCCTGTGTTCCATTCAAACCCCTCACAATACGTACCTTTTCAATATAAAATTTCAACTCGCCCTACTACACATGTTGTATCCAATTCATCAATAATACTACTGACCTGTCCCAATTTAATGAGGTAATCTTCTTAATTATCAACTGCCTGAAAAGGCAAACAGATACACAGAATGACAAATTTTTTTATTGTCTACACAAATTTCTATTCCAGTTAGCCAGTTCAACACAAGTTTTAATTCACTAATATATTTCCCACACTCAAACCTCCATAGAATAGCTATCCCACCAGGTGGGTGGCCTGCAAAGAGACCATCTTGTTTATCTCTGGTGGGCTCTCGTATCCCATGAAAGTAAGTGGACAGGCTATTCAGATCCTTTAAGTCTTGTTTTCAAAACATGTTTCCTGCAGACAGAAAATATCAGCATTCTCTAACAGCTTATCAATTATGATCCGCCTGTGTTTGCTGTTATTGCCTAAGCTTAGGCCTATAAAGTTATAAGAGATTACCTTGAATGTTGCATTAGGAAGATGCAAGGGTTCTACCATCCATCTCTTGAAAAGGCACATTCTCTATATGTTGAATTCCATCTATACCGGGTACAACAGTTACAGCACTAGACCCAGTTGGATTTTCCTCCACATTACGAGGCATGATGTCTCCATAATTACCCTCTCCAGCACTTGTGAGAGGGGCTGCATGTGTTTTCTTCCCTTTTTATCATAAAACCACCGTATAAGGGGTTCCAAAAAACCTTAGCCCCCCCCCCCCCCCCATTTGCAGCTTACATGTTTACTTATATCGAAATAGTTTTTAGTGATTATAAAAATATATAAAATTCTTTATTTATTGCAGGTATTAAAATTACTCTAGCTGATAAAGTGATAATATAATGGCTTCTCAATTAATTGGTGATTCGGAGAGGCAACGTGTGATAGATCGCATACGAGCAATAACATTTCGGGAAGCTCGTGATGCTGGAGCCATCTTTATAACACGTTCATGGGTTGCCAAAAAGTTGCGAAGAAGTGAGGGCTTCGTTAAAAGAAATTGGAATGAAACTTTGGATGAATGTGAAATGAATACAACCAAATCTGGGCGCCCAAATTTGCCACTCTCTCAGGAAACAAAGGACATCATTGAAAGCGGTACGCGTAAGCAGAAAAACAGCTGTTCTAAACTTTCTAGAGAGATCGAAGTGTTGAGAGGAAAGATCGTTAGTGGTGAGATCATTCGACTGTACCATCATAGGCAAGATTTAAAGCCTTGGCATGATCTTCCAAAGCCAAGAAAAACTCAACTTAACATCGATGACAGAATGTGGTTTGCCCATTATCTTGAAGATTGGGATGCGTATGATTTCATGCATTTAGCTGTCTCCGATGAATTTTTTGTTTACGTAACACGTCGGCCTAACTACCAAAATGATCGAGTGTGGGCCACAATACCAGATGAAATCGATGACAATGAACATTATCGCGAATTATTAAAAAGTCCAGACTGTGTTGGTGTGTTTGTTTTGTTCACTGCAAAGAAGCTCATGTGGGTGCTGAAGCCAAATGGTCAGAGTTGGGATGGACAATATTTTCGTGATATTATTCTATCCCAGCATGTCATTCCTTTTCTAAGAAACCCAAACAATGTTATGGATGTCGATCAGATCACACTTCTGCACGATAAGGCCCCGTGCTTTAAGGCATTAGCCACTCAACAGTTGTTGCGGAACCATGAGATCGATTTCTTTGGAAATGAAGAATGGCCAGGAAATTCTCCTGACCTGAACGTCTGTGAACACATTGGATCAGTTATAAAGGACAAAGTTGAATGTCTCTTGTTTCAAGAACCTGCAGCAAATCGATTTTCGAAGGATACAATGACGCAACACATTGAAACTGTTTTAGCAAATTTGCGTAACGATCAAGATCTATTCACGTCACTTTTGGCAAGCTACCCAAAGCGAATTCAGGCTGTTTTGGAAGCCAATGGCGGGAACACCAAGTTTTAATTGTTTCTCATTAAATGCAGGATTAAATTCTCTTTTGTAAAGTATGTTTAGTTTTACTGTACCTCTAATGGTTTAGGCCATGGGCGGGGGGGGCTAAGGTTTATTGGAGCCCGTATATGCCCATTTCGGCCATACTGCTGGATCCATAAATACCCTTGGATCATCAAAGACTGCTGTGACTTGAAAGGACCTGTACATAGTACGCCTGGATCAATTTTCCTACATGTAACCTGAAGGTTCACTTTTTCTTCCACAAATGCCTGCAGCTCCTCGGCCGTAAGATCAGGTTCAAATCTCGAGGCGAAGATATTAGCAGTCTTCGATGGAACAGCCCTCATACGATCTGTTTTGGCAACCCCTGTAATACCCGGCTGCTCCCTTCCGGACTTTGCCACAGGCTGTCTCCCTCTAGCCTGTGCGTGAGTGGGACCAGACCCCCTTGAGGAACTACCACCATTAGCTACAGTACTTCAGTGGTTGCAGTTCTCGGAAGAGTTGGCTTGCTTTCGGCCCCTCCTTATCACCATTGTTCAAGATGCATCGTCATCATGATCCACGATTGCGTTCCAAGTATCCCGGTTTACCAAGGCCCCTTAGGGAGGGTACCTGTGTAAGATGATATTGAGTTTGCAATGTAGCAGTATCTGCCTTCAAGGATCTAGGATGAGGCTTAGAGGCAGAGGGCTCTGCATTCATGGTAGTGATGTCCCGATTCCAAAATTTAGCCGATACCGATTCTTTGCCTATGTTTTAAAAAATCAATTCCCTTCATAAACTTTATTAATCTAATGTGAAAACTTTCAATTTTCTTACTTTTAAATTTCAAATTTGTTTAAATGCTTTTCTTTAGCTCACTCCACAATATACAACACCATAATTTATTTTAAAAAGTTTTAGTACTTAGTAAAATGATAAAATACTTTTAGTTTAGTTTCATAAATTGAATATCAATATCTAAAGTAATTATTTTTCCTTATATTGAAGGTATTTTCGTTCTTCAACAATGTAAACAACAACAAAACTTTTCATTAAAATTTCAAGTCCTTGGTGGTCAATTTGAATTAAAAAAATGGGTACTTTCTTGTTAACGGGAATACCCTAAAAAAAGTGTTACTGTTTGTTATGTATTTTTGCTCTCGTCATTTTCGTTTAAACTAACGAAAATATCACAACTTAACCTAACCAATCATCAAGGGCGTACAGTTGACCTAACCGGGCATTCAATTGACCTAACCGTGCATTGAATTAACCTAACAGGTTAATATGACGGAAAATGCCCGGTTAGGTCAACTGAATGCCCAGTTAGGTTAATTGAATGCCCGGTTAGGTCAACTGTACGCCTTTGATAATTGGTTAGGTTAAGTTGTGATATTTTCGTTAGTTTAAACGAAAATGACGAGAGCAAAAATACATAACAAACAGTTTGGTGGTCCCGATAATACGTAAGTACCAAATTTATTAATCATTTAAATGAAAATAGTTAATATGTAAACGATAATCAGTTAGTAGGGGGCCAAAATGTCTTTATGTCATCTAAAATCGCAGAAAAAACGTCGCTGCTTTCGGTGCGTTGTCGCCATATGAATTCCGCAAGAGACGAGTCCAGATGATGGCGGGCAGTTCCATTGTGTTTCTTGTTACGCCATTTGGCGCTGCCCCACATCCTTTCAATGTTTTGAGTATGGACTCCACTAGTGGGATCCACGAAGATGAAATGATGATTAACCTTGAAGTGCTCAAAACCAGCACAGGTCAACTGAATGCCCGGTTAGGTCAATTGAATGCCCGGTTAGGTCAACTGTACGCCCTTGATGATTGGTTAGGTTAAGTTGTGATATTTTCGTTAGTTTAAACGAAAATGACGAGAGCAAAAATACATAACAAACAGTAAAACTTTTTTTAGGGTATTCCCGTTAACGGGAAAGTACCAAAAAATGGATATATAATTTGATGTTTAAAAAATTATTAAAATGCTTAAAATAAAGTCAACATAATAAGATAGTTTAATATATAAATTATAAAGTACAACTTAATATAGAATTATTATTAATATAGAGTTGGAGATTACAATAGTTTATAATATTTAGAGATTAGCTAGTTAGAGAAAATGCAAATGTATGGGCAGTTTAACTTGTTAAGCTTTCCATTTTCGTGAATGTAAATTATTTTTATATAATTGCACTTTCAAATGAGTATAAATGATCATAAATAATGTTTTTTGTCTGTTAAATTTTTCATAAATATAGATTTTGTTTTGTAATGAAAATTTTAAAATGTCAAAGACTCGGTAAGGGAATTGGCTAAATTTGGTCGATGCCGATGCCAAAAAAATGGCCGCTTTTGACGGTGCCGATGCCGATTAATCGGTACATCACTAATTCATGGGTCCAGGAATAGGCTGAGGTGCAGAGGGTTCTGCATTCATGGATCTGGGAGTAGGCTGCACCCTACCTCTTACAGATCTTCAACCATTTAGAAGCGGAGGGAGTTCCTCCTGCAGTGCTCCATCTCTGAGTGGGGTGTGTCTGGGTACTGGCAAAAGAGGGTGAGAAAGCCCCTGTACCCAGGGCCGGCGCGAGCTGCCACGGGCCCCGGGGAAGGATTGGTATATGAGTCCCCTGTTTACTCAGCATTTTATTATGAATGTTTTTTGTGTACATAACAAGCAAACTGATTATCCAAGTCAATATTCAAACATACAGTATGAATAAACAACTCAGAAGAAAATGACCATTTTATTTTTCGAATCAATTATATTAATTCTATCACCATACAATTTATAAATGCAGTACCAGTACTGCAAGATTTTCATAATTAGAAGTGTACTTTCTTTGCCTTCTCTCTAGCAAAATGGTAAATGATTCTGATGAAATTTAAAGTACGGGCTAACTGGCTTTCAATTACAATGGTTCCCAGATCTGTCAGTCGGTCTTGGGCATTGGTGGACCGCAAATAATATTTTATCTGTTTCAGTTTGACTATGATAATCTCTATAAAATTTACGTTCATTAATTATATTTCCTCTCTGTTATTTAATCAATTGCTTTATTAATATTTTTAGATTTTATACCCCCCCTCTTTCCGGGCCCTCTAGAGATCCGGGCCCCAGGGATTTAACCCGGCTTCCCAGCCCTCTCGGCGGCCCTGCCTGTACCCTTGTCCTACCACACTCTGATGCGACCATTACAGAGGTGGAACTTGGCAATGTTGGTGAGAGGGGGGAGAGAGAAGACGCCAGCCTCCCTCTTTCTAGGACCTCCACCCAGGAAGGAGTGACAGTACATACTTCTACGAAGCCACTGCAGGCTGTAGCTTGAGTATCCATTGCACCTTTCAGGAGGACCACCTCCTCTTGCATCTCTCGGATAGTTGCAAGAAGCGAACAAACATCTATATTTTCCATGGTCACCGGAAGCAGATTAGTCAGATCTTGGGCTACAAAACACTGGGGTATCAGGACCCTTCTGCTGAAACATTCTAATAATGTCTTCAATATTTTGAGCACTCCTTTTAGGGCCTTGCCTTTTAATTAACCTACTCGTATCGTATTAGTACATAAATGAAACATCAGTTTCTTTGAGCGTTCAATTTTACTTCATGGTAAAAATCAACACATAACTTAATAATAGTCACAGGATCCGGATAGTCAATCTTGCTGACAATAAAGCATAGTAGCTCGATCACCACTGCACCATTAAAAATTATATTCAGCGTTTCCTGACATGTCAAGTTGGCGTTCCTGGTGGCCGCCACTTGTCATATTTTCCATGCGCAGAGGTGCCAAGTCTACCACCAGGGCGGTAGACTTGGCACCTCTGCATGCGGGGATCTCTTCTCACTGCGTGCCTCGCCTTCACTTTCTTAATGGATAACATTATTAACTGCATTAAAAGATTCTGTTACTGTATTTGAAGAATTTATATTTTGTTTATTAAGCTAATAGTAAAAGTTAACTCATAATTTTTAACACTTCCATAGCGCGTAAGTTTGTAAATACATCTAAAGTAATAAAACTATTTATTCATTTGCTAGGTCCTTCATTTTAGATTTCAGGGCGTTTACCTGGCCTTTGGAAGAGAGTTTGAGTAATTTATGCAGTTAAAATTCACTCGTTCGTTCGTAAGTTTAAAGACCTCACTCATTCGGTCGTTTGTATGCCCGTCATTTTAAGGTAACTGCTTGCTACGTCATATGACTATAAAGGTAGTGCCGGAGTGCAATGGAGTAGCCAGTTTTTTTCATGGTGGTAGAGAAAGATGATGGCGAGTGTGGCGCTTAGGGGGATATCCCACAGCTAGGGAATTGGTCTTTTGATAAAGTTGTTTATTGAAAAAGAAATATGTCTAAAGCAGCAATGGTTAGTAATTTAGTGAATTCTTGTTTCGTTAAATTAAGAACTGTGTTCTGATTGTTAAAAAATAAATTGTTGATGCAGATACTGATGACTTCTTGTATTGGTACGTTGGTATAAAGCAGGTCCGTCGCCACGGGTGGGGCAATGGGGAGCACTGCCCCCCCAAATTAATTTACTTCCCCCCCAAGTCAAATAACTATCATCAAAACTAAAGCTGAATGGTTTATGGTTGTGGTTTACAATTCGTCTAATTCAAATTTACTTACATTCTCTCTCTCTCTCCTTGAATATCGATCTACACTTGTATCTAACGTTGAGGGAAAAATACGGTCTCACGGTCTCACAAGAAGTTGGCATAAACATTATTTTGAATCTGACGCCCCATTGGTGCTGCAACCTCGTGGCGGTATCGGTAGTTATTGTACATAACGTGCTCGACATTCTGAGTAGTGAGTTCGAAATTTAAACTCGTGCCATTGTCCTGTGCCTTTTCATTTGTATCGTCTAAAATAGGTGAGTTATGAAGCCCATTGTATCAGTACAAGTAGAAAAGGGGTCTGTGATGCCAGTAAATGAAGTAAATGAAGTTAAGGAAGTTTTTGAGTGAAAACAGAGTAATTGAAATACAAGTCCATGATATTTGATTTTTTCTGCCTTTATATATCCTCTTCAGTCCTGAGTGAAAAAATAATATAATTTTTTTTTTTTTGGTCGTTAGTAGTATGGGCTAAAACTGGACGAGTGCAAGAATCTGCAATGCAACGTTGATAAATGTTGCAAGATGTTGCAAAGTGGTATGCAACAAATGGTGAGGGGGATGTTGCAAGGGGTGTGCAGTGAAGGGGGAGGGGTTATGCAACAAATCAATGCTGCAAAAGGGGGGAGGGGGATTCGGGGGAGAAGAGAGGATGACCTCCCCCAAAGGGGTAGCCTTAACCTAAGAGCGGGAGCGAAAGGAGGAGGAGGAGGTCTTTTGGGGAGAAGGTGGGATGTCCTCACCCCCACCAAAGATAAACCTAACCTAAGCCTTAACCTAAGGAGAGAGAGAGTTCTTTATTCCACCGGAGCCCAACGCATTATAACGTCCAGGGGCCAAGCAGCGGTTATATAGAGGGTCGTAAGTTGCCAGATACCACTTATTTATATATGCAGGGGTTACCAGAGAGTACTATATATTTATTTATTTAGATGAGTTGCCAAATAATATTTTTTAATTTAAATATGTTCACGTATATCTTATTAGGGTGAGTTGCTAGATACATCATTTATTTTAATTTTTATTTACATGAGTTGCCAAATAGTGTTTTTTAATTTAATTATGTTCAGGCATACCTTATTAGGGTGAGTTGTCAGGTTGCATCATTTATTTTAACTTATTTAGACGAGTTTCCACTTATTTATTTATTTATTAAAGGCAAGAGCGACTTTCTCCTTAAAGTTGTTCAGCAAGAGAACTAATTATTTAAACGATTCCCAATATTAACAATAAAAGAAATACAGTAGACAATTAATCCATGGCGCAGCAAAAGAAATCATTCATCTTAATATTAATAATAAAAGAAATACACAGGACTCTTTATATTGTACATTATTCCAATAACATATTCTCTAAGAATAATATTTAATTTACCTATAATTTATGAAACGCTTTCATTTATTCTAACGCCTTAGAATGTATACTGTGTCTATTTACTTTTGACAATCCTTTCTATATATCTAACTGAATCTAATTTCTATTTATACAGAGAGAGAGAGAGAGAGAGAGAGAGGAGAGAGAGAGAGAGGAGAGAGAGAGAGAGGAGAGAGAGAGAGAGAGAGAGAGAGTTAATGCTCGAAAAACTGAAGACGGCACACACACACACACACACACACACACACACACATACATACACACATACACGTTATTGACTTTATTTCGAAATCACTGTTAAAAATTAGATTATATTCAAACATAAGCCCCCGTGTGTCTATTGTGTATATTGTAGGGCTGAGGTGGAGTGAAGAACGTAGATTACATTCAAACATAACCCCTCCCCTCGCCCCCCGTGTGCCTATTGTGTATACTGTAGGTCTAAGGTGGAATAAAAAATATAGATTATTGTCCGAAATGAATGAGAAAACAAATGGCAGCAGAAAACAAAAATAACAATACACACTTTATATATATTATATATATATATATATATATATATATATATATATATATATATATATATAAAAGAAAACCAATAATTATTTTAACTAACTTCACCTAAAGTGTCTATTTACTTTTGCCATTTCCTTTCTTTGAAAGCATCTCTGGGAAAAAAATGTATAACGAGGTAAACTCGAAACAGGTGCATTGCCGAGCCGACCGCAAAAGTTGACCGCAAAGGTCCATTTGGCCTAATTTCATCCTATAATACCTAAGAAAACCTCTCTCGACTCTTACTTATTGTATTGAATATTGTTATTATAATGAAGTTAAAACAACATAAATATCATCACGTGATGTTTTCCAAATTATTTATAGGCTAAATTAGCCTTTGATTAAGTAATGAGTTTCCTTATCATATTCCCAATGCAACATATATATATATATATATATATATATATATATATATATATATATATAGGGTGGTGCAAATTACAGTAGTAATAATAAGCTAACTCGGTTTTCCTTCTCCCCGAATTGTTCATTTTGACAAAGATCAAGCTTGTCACTCGCCTTAGACCTACAGTTTAACGTTGAGTCCGAACTATTTTTCTTTGTGTGTAGTTTGTGTGGTATCTTCTCCATAGTCATTGTCTCTGTTATTGAAATGGAATGAATGAATGAAAAAATTTGAAGGTTTATTATTATTATTATTATTGCGATGATTGCACGAAGATTAAGCTTATCGCTCCTCCTCTCGAGTTGATCTGATGAAGTGGTGAGTTGGCTTCTTTTACTCTCCGCTTCACATAGGTACACCCGGCTAAGCGGGGATTGTATGTACGAAGAAATTACAATGTCACCATCCGGACTCGATCTCTCAACCACCGATTAGCACCCCAGCGTCTTAACCACTAGGATATCTAGGGCGCCCATTTATCTACCAACCCATCCAGACATTCATTTGCACGAGCTAAACACAATTTAATCACACTCCTACGCTAGAATTGGCAAGTAAAAAGTCAAGCCGAATACACGAACCAGAGTTGAGGATCGAATAGTATGACCGCAAATAATAATAATAATAATAATAATGTAAAATATTGTCGTTATAGAGATGGGAAATGTTGATCAATGTTGCAAAGGGGTGAGGGATATTACATAAAGGGGTAGGTTCTAAACTGGGAAAACCGAGAATAGTACGGGCGCAAATATTAATGCAAATATTGTCGAGGTAGAGATTGCAAGTGGCAATACACGATGTGAACATTAAATCTATGGAGAGAAGATAAAGACACCATTGGTCGACCAATCAGGATGTCCAAAGCGTGGACCCGTAATATAGGTGTTACGATTGGTACACAAATTTAACATAGCCCCGCCCAGTTACATTGACAACCAATCATCAAACTTACGAACCGCCTACTAGTCTTTTGGGGTGGTGCTTGGAGATCATGCATATAAAAGGAAATGTTTTCAGCTGGGAGTCACAGTAGTTATTTTCACCAATGAATAAACATTCCATCCGTCATGAATCAAGAACTTTACAGTTTACTGGATTTATATCAAGATGGAGACATTGCAGTGTTTTCCACAATTAATCTTTTTAACGCAGCTGATCGGGATGGATTATTTTCAACGCAAACCTTTGATGATATTTGCAATGACGCTCCTTACGATCCGACGCAAGGGAATGCCATAGAAATATAAGTAATTATGTGCCTGTACTTTTATTTTTTGTAGCCAATTATTTGCGAACTGGCTATTTATTTAATGTGCCTGTCATTAGGAGAAAGAGCACTGTTCTGGATTATTTTATCATATATATGGAGGGTTGTAGTAATTCATTTCCTCACATTAAAAATGCTTTATTTAGGAATCCGCAATTATAGATTAGTTTGCAATTAATATTATGCTAAAGTCCTGTTTTGATTCATTGAATTTTTTTATAGCAATCTTTTGCATGTTTTAAATAATTTTATAACTTCCGTAATAAATGTTATTCGGCATTTTCTCTTAAAGGAACCTCTCTGAGCGGTTCAAAGATATCTTCACATTGTAATACTCTTACTATATATATACACTCTGCATATGTTTTAAACAATTGGGTTTTTATTAAAAAAGATTCAGCATGAACTAATGAATTATTCTTTCTCCTTTAAGGTCCGATGAGGATTTGACATGTGTTATACAATCTTTTCGTTTAGAAGAAACCCATGTCATGGACATGAATACGGAGGTAGCAGATTTACCAAGCAGTCAACCCAACGATTGTCACATCATTAACGAAATAATGTAAGTATATTTTTTTATGTTTCGATCTTTTTTGGGGGGGAAAAAGACAATGTATTTTCATCAATTTATTAAATGAAAGAAATCATGTGTTTAGTACAATAACTATCTTAAACTACAGAATATACAAACTAACATTATTGGTTACAAATATATATACACACACGAACAAAGCATCATACTATGCAATGAGTACGCACAATCGGAAAACGGCTTTTTATCTGTCTGCATACCATTTCGTCGTTTCGTTGAGAAATGAAAGGCAGTACATCCCACACGTATTACTAAAATATCTTTGTAGCCGGAAGGGATTCCATACAACTTCGGGGATATGCATCTGATCGAGAAATTTTACAATAACAGGATCACTCCAGGGTTGAGTGCCGAGTGAATCAAAATAGTACATGCGGTTCCTATTTTTAAAATAGATTGCAAACCAATGAATCTCTTCACTACCAATAACATCTGTGCTCACAATAAGGCTACCGAAATTTCCCGTAGATGGCAATTTCAATGTTTCATTCTTCGCAAACACACCAACAAATTTGGAACGTGTGATTCGTTCACTATTCATTACTCTCTGAAGTGTATTCGCATCCATTTTAAAAGCAGTGACAACGCTCCTAAATCTGTCTACTTCTATTAGGGCTTGTGACTCGAGGTAAACTAGTACACTTCTAGGCGCGTCTATAGGCTTGGCGAATTCCAATCTGACTGAGATGTTTCCACTCTGTTGTGTACTTAAGTGTGTATTTACACTAGCAGATAAGTCAGGTGTGATGTCAAACGGATAAAGGTTAAATTGATCGATGAATTCTTTCTGCGTTACCCCATTCCCGAGCTCATCATAAGCACCTGCAATATGGGCCAGATTACTATATGCTCTCGCGCAAAGCGGGAACACATCGTCTGATGAACAATCCACATCCATACCCCCGCCCAACGCAATGCCATTAACGTATAGAGTTATATTTTTAAGGCCGAAATTCTCGAATTTAAAGGCACTCTTTTTATATTTTCCATTCACCGAAGCATGGTCCTGCATTCCGATTAATATCCTTTTAGGTAGATTTACCAGAGCGATATTTTCTATCTACTTTGATGCCAACCTTGCTGGCACAGTGTATAGTTTGATCTGTGCTCTGTTAATTAGGTATTTTACTGTGGCGGTAGTGAATTTTCCTCAATTTCTATTTGTTTTGGTGAACTTAATTTCACTCGCCGTACGCGGAGGTATGTCTCCATAATGTGAATCACAACGGGTTTTCCTTCCTCTTCTTGATGAACATCCACATTTAAACAGATCTCAGGATTCGTGCGGGTGTGCTTTATTTTCATATCCACCCCGTTCACAAGCAACTTCTCCTGGAATGTGAAGTCTGTATGCAGGCGTCCAAAACACTCATATATCTTCTTTATAGAATTTTAAGTTTGTCCTTTATACTACTTTCGTCTTTAGCTTGATAATAGCCTTTAGCACTTAAAAAGGTACCCTTCGCTTCTTTGGAAAAGTTCAGCACATTTTCCAGATAGGATCGTAAGTGGTAGTACCCCGTTCCTGCCGATATGTTGACCTGATTTAAATATACGTCACACTGGTTGAATAAGGAGTGCAGAAAGTTTGTTTCAGGGTATACATCATATTTGTCATCACAGTCCGTTCCATCAGAATGGGCTATTCGTAGTTTAGCGTACATATCCACACAGCTTGGGTCAAAAAAGTAAGGGCCTGAGCTGGGTATCACGAATTCTATAAGGGCAGTCGGGGAACTAATTGTGTTTAAAGGGTTAATTGTAATAAAGTCACTGTGTTCAATAGAAACTTGAGTTGGAGGCATGTCAAAGAGGGACAGCTCCGATTTACAACATTGTGAACTACACGGATGGATGAAGCGTGCCATGACGAGTTAGAAATAGTGCCTCCTCTCTCGACAAGTAGTAAACAAACTGTGATTTATGAGATCAATGTCCTTAGCTTATATCAGTCAAAAAAATGGTCAACCATAGGTTTCATTTGCTTAGAACACTTCTTTTTTGATATCCTTTTACGTTTAATGCCACATGGTGGTAATCCCTTCTTCCGGACAGCCCTCTTCTTCTTCTTCCCACCACCACGCATTTTTCTCTTTGCATCTTTGACGATTTCGTCCCGTGTACGCTTTAAGTGTCTTTTTAGAGCTTTTATATGTTTAGCCCCAGCCAATATGTCTTCTGCTGCGTTAAGACCTGATTGTAACGCTTTCCACCCCAGGTATCTGGCACCCTTCTTCAGCAAGGGTACAGCCGTACGTAGTATGGTTGAAAAAATGGATCCAAGTCCACTACCACGCTGGTATCTCATACCTCGATGGTCTGTGAAAGGCTTTCTGTCCATTATAACTCAGTGCGTCGAAAGTGCAGCTTCACTGTTAAGCTCCTGTTACCGAATGGAAATTTTTTCCCTCAGTCGTTCTTATATATATTGAGATATTGGTTACTAGATTAACTGCAACATTCACATAATGGGGTCTGTCATATGTAATACTCAAACTCCTTCCTTTATGGTTGGGGATGTGCGCTATGCGCAGCAGGCGTGCCTGGGTATCCTCAACAAACTGGTGATCCACTATATTGCTGTAAATATAGCACATGTCTGGGGGTTTATAGCCGTCAACCATTTTCTCCAATTTCAACTGATACATTAGGCTGGACAAGTCGTGTTGTGCCTCGTGAAATGTATTCTTTGGATGAGTGATCAATATCGTCCATCGGTCATAATTTTGAACACTCTTTGGTCTTTAATATTTCAGTTAGCCTGCGATTTTAGGGCCACAGTACATGCATGGGGATCATTATTTACGATTTCGTATACTAAATCGCCCGTAAGATTTGAGCATTTTAAACTTACATTTAAGTCTCTCACAACATCCTCGGCCTCACCATAGTGATCCGGCCCTAGTGTTACTTCTGTACTTTAATACCGTGCATCCCCAGTCAGGGCGGTACGCATGGTTTCATCCCGAGTTACCCGGCTTTTTCACACTCATTACAGTCTGTAAGAATCGTAAAAACGGGTTCTTTATAATCAATACTTAAAAAAAGTGTATTCAGCTGAATTTCGCATATACCCACCTCATACGTATCACGACCCAATTCAATGGGTCCGTGGAGTTCTGTTATAAAATTGGCTAGAATCTCTGTCGGATTCTTATAATTTTCGTACTCGTGAAGAAATTTCTGCAGAGCTTCTTGGCATAAAATTCTTTTCTCATCAGGTGTTTTTTCACTGGTTAATAGGGTTAACAATTCGCTTTCCATTCTTTTAAGCCTGCTTTTACGGATATTTAGATCCGTGTCTGGATTCTTTGAACTTTGCAGTGAAGCATACACCTCGTGTGGAATCACTACCTCTTTCTTCATTATATTAATCTAGTCAGCAAAATACCCAAAACTGAAAATAAGATGGGGAGGAATGACCCTCCTCTTTGTACAATAATTCGTTTTTTCTTCCCTACAGTTTGACTTTTACGAGCGAGTGCACGTATTATATTCTTGTAACGGCGTAGGCGAGCCTTCTGAGGAGGTTTCATTGATACATTGCAATTTATAACGTTAAGACAGATTTCACAGATGCATTTTAAAAACTCGGAGTTGATATTTTTAGTAAACATCTGTTGCATTGCCCGGGGCAGTCGATGATAGATTTTTATTAATTCATGGTATTTCTTTAGCCTCTTTGTCATTCTGGAATATACACCGTTTCAGGCTCGTTTGGAAATATATTCGTTCTTAGAAGCTCCCTAAACGTGTTTCGCGGATAAAGGTCGCAAAGCAAATATCCGTAACGCGGGCTTGTAGCTTCTTTATAAACTTCCAATAACTCCTTACGCTGCTTCGGGAACATTTGATTGGCTAATACCCCAATTTGTGATACATCTCTACGTTGCGCGAATAAGACCAGATATTGTGTATTTAACGACACATCGCCTATGTATCTATTTTTGAAAAATAGATTCTGATTGATGAAGAACACGCTTATGTTAAGATGGTGGGAGAATACTGTAAATGTTTCGGTAAACGTTTTATCCATCTCCAACAAGAGATCGTCAATTACAATGACTGTATGTTCATTTCCCTTTAACGAATTAACGTCATATACACCTTTGTGGAACAAAATATCATCTTGGTACTCGTTGAACATTGATTGATACGTCGAAAAGCACCATATAACTTTATGCACAAATTTTGAGAACATCTCTCCCTTTTCTTTAATGATTTTAAGCATAAATACAGTTTTACCACATCCTGTAGGGCCAGATATAATACATGTGGATGGGCTTGTGAACCTGAATTTTTCTACAGAATCCATTTCTAACACGTCACACTCCTAAGTGGGTCATTTACAAAATATAATAAATATTTAAGTGATGATCCTTATATTCTACAGTCTTGCTTTTCTCTTCTCCCACAGAACCGTGAATGACGATGAGGTACAGCACCCCATCATCGATATTACAGATGACCCCGACGACAGTGTAGTTGTGATCACAGAATCCATCCCCGCTAACGAACCCTCAGCAGCAATACCTGTAGCACGCGCCAATTCAAAACGGAGGCATGATGAAGAGCCCACGACGTCAGGTATAAAGCGCGCCAGGATTGCGCCGGTTGTTAGACCCCCAGTAATAGAGCCCCAACCCTCTACGTCTTACGACACAACCCCCACAATAGTACCTTCCTCAAATATACCCCCTTATTCCTGTTCAATTCCGGTTACATCCTCCACAGCCGCAGCAGCTTCTCGTTCTGTAAAGGATGGTATAACATTCGAGTTGGTGCGCACCGCTACCCCCACCCTAGCCTTGACTAGAAATCGGTATATAGTTAGGATTGATCCTAGACCCAGGGGCGCATTTACAGTGTGCGGGGCCTTGGGCAAACTATTTCTCGGGATGTATTATTTTAGCAGAGCTGGGCAGTAACGCGTTACAGGTAACGGCCGTTACGTAACGCGGTACTTTTTTAGTAACGGTAGTGGTAACGGCATTACATTTCAAATCAAGTAACTCTTTCAGTAACGACTTTACATTTTTAGGGAAATACATTCGTTAGTCGTTACTCGTTACTTTTTTTAGCGTAGCTCGCAATTAGTTTCTTTCGATCCTCACTCATTATTCATTAACCGTTAAAAGTTTCTCCCTTCTCTATGAGCGAGGTGTGCATGTTAGCCGTTGGCATGCTGGCAGCCTACCCTCATCCACCCTCTCCCCCTACACTGACAGCACTGTCAAAGTAAAAAGGCGAAGAACCCCGGAGCAGGGAGGGACCTAAGTTCAACAGAGATTTCGTCATTCCTCTCATCTGGGCCTTCATGGCACGTTAGCTCTGCATCCTTCCCATCCACTAACTTTAAAAATATGTTTATTAAACTTAACACTCCTATACCATCTAGTGCCGCTGTTGAGCGGGTTTTTTCAGTAAGGAAGGATATACTGCGTCGGAAACGAGGCTCGCTTTTAGATGCAACTTTTGAGAAGCTTGTTTTCTGAAAGGCCAATAAAGATCTTTTGAATAATAGTTCTTAAGTTTGTATATTTAGCTAATAAATGTCAATTATCATTGCCATGCACAATAACTCATTTGATTCATTTCTTTAGTATTTCGTATTATTGTTTTGCAAAACTAAACTTTCCTGGTATATTCTAGCATTAGTAAATTAGTATCAATAGTATGCTACATCCTCTGTTATGTTGCAATTCCAAGTAATAAATCTTGCAGTAATTTTGTTTAACTTTTTTTGAAAATATTATGCCTTATAAGTCATAACAACGCAATGAAGGCATGCACAGACTTCATAGCCTATGCATTAACCAGTGGATACAAACCAACACATACTCGCACAAGCGAATGTTTATATAATATAATATTTTATGTATATATAAATTATAATATACCTATGCATATATATAATATATTTACATTTCATTAAAAGTAACGGTAACGAGTAACGGTTCCATTACTCGTTACTTTTAAAAAATGGTAACTGTAACGATAACGGCGTTACATTTAGACTGTAATAATGGTAATGGTAACGGCATTACATTTATAAAGTAACGAGCACAGCACTGTATTTTAGTGTGTTAATGAATGACAATATTTTGTAATGCACATAACAGATATATTTTTTTAGCACACAAAACACACATGCGGAAGCCATTCGGCTTATTAATGTGATATTAAAGACTATAACTTAACTATGTACACATACAGTGTATACAGCTACACTAGTAGGCTACACAGTTGTAATGCACTTAATAAACATCTACACAGTTATTGTAATGCACTTAATAAACAGCTACACAGTTGTAATGCATTTAATAAACAGCTAAACTGTACAGCTTACTGTACTGTAGATAGAGTGTAGATTTGTAATGAATATTACATAGGACGCTTCCTGGCTTTTTGTTTGGAAAACTGCGTGATTATGTCCTTGAAACTCATCGACTGCAACACCTCATGCTCTATACTCAACAGCGCCAGGGACGAAAGGCGCTCCTGGCCCATTGAGGAGCGACGGTAATTTTTGATCAGTTTGAGTTTCGAGAATGAACGTTCACCAGAACAGTTCGTGACAAACATACACAGGTATATTCTCATTGCTATTTCCATGTTTGGGAATGTTCCTTTCAGTTCGTTTGTATTCATATGCTGATACAATCTGTTGCACATGTCTTCACGTTCCGTCTGGGATTCTGTTTCACCTTTCGGTGAGTTTCATTAGGGCAGCGAACTGCACAACTTCTGTTACCAGCTCTTTCTCCAGATCAGCCGGATAGCATTCTACTAGATGTTCAGCTGACCGTCGAAGACTGTCGATGTCCAGGACTAGGAGGAAATACAAAAATACAAATCTTTTCTGCAGGACAGCGTACGCTTCTAGACGAGTGTTCAGAGTGGTACACAATTTATCACTTATCGGTAGAAATGCAGTAGTCCGAAATGAATCTCTTGGTGTCAGGTTCGTATCTTTGGCAGTTCCGATTTCGTCATGATTGCGCTTTCTCTTCTTTGTGCGTTGAGTCGATTCCTTGTATACTCGATGCCCTGGTCCTCGAATTCGTCAAATCTTGATCAGAGATCTTCAACAAATTGTAGTAGTGATTTCAGCAAGAGGGTGGCTGAGTTTAACGACATTCCTTGTTTTTGCAGAGATGCATTCGTTTTTTGAAATCGTTCGAGAATAGTGTTCAATAAAACCAATAAAATGGCTGTTTCGAGTTGTTGAAGCTGTTTAGACAATCCCCTGGCTTCGATCCTGGCTTCCGCAGTTTGGCTGGTATCTGCTGCTAGCTCATCCAGTACCACGATATTCTCGGCGTAGCCTTCGGTTAAAGATTGGACGGACGGCATCTGATCTGGCTGACCAGCGGGTATCGGAGAGACCTTTGTCGACCTTTAGTTTCTCACTACGCGAACTATCGAGAACCGCTACATGTCGACGCCATCGGTATGTCGAGGAGACGAGAAACGTGTAGACATTCTGAATAAGCATAAACAATTCAACGGCTGCTGTGCAACTGTCCACTGCTGATTTACTCACAAGATTTAGTGAGTGGCACATGCATGGCACAAACTCAGCATACGGAGATTTTGACTTGATGTGGCTCTTCACGCCGTTGTATTTCCCTGCCATATTGCTTGCGTTATCATAAGACTGTCCTCTGCAGTCTCCAATTCGAATGCCATGCGTCTCCAGAAAGTTGAGGACCACGTCGGCGATTCCTTTCCCTGTATGTCTGTTCATAGGTATGAATTGTAGAAATCGCTCGACGGACCCAGACTCAACCACATATCGGATCGGACAGTGAAGCACAGTTGATCGGTTTGAGAAACATCAGGCGTAGAGTCGACGGATAGAGAGTATTATTTTGACTGCTGGATTTCTCGGATAATCGTCTGAAGTACTTTATCGGCCATCAACAGTATGAGTTCCTCGCAAATGAAATGAGAGAGATACGAGGTGTGTCTGCCACCTTTGTTGGCATGATCGCTTATATGCGCAGCTAGAAAACTCATACTTACTTAAAAGTTCCAAAATTCCGTAATAGTTGCCGTTGTTTGGTGAACCGAAACGGGAGTCGTGTCCACGAATTGCTAGTCCTCGTGACGTGATATACTTGATAACATCGACACAGCGCCGCAAAACTTCCTGCCAGTAGTTGTACTCCTTTTCAAACTGGTTCACCAGTTTCGAATCAACACGGCCGGAGACAGACTTTCTAACCAACAAATATATCATCGACTCCATATGTTGCTCACATTTTCCGTGTGCTTCGACAGATTGTCTATCATGCTTCTAGTCGTTGAACCCGATTGTGAACTTGCTGTCCGCCCTCGACATTAATTTACAGACAAAACAGTAAACACAGCCTGTGGACTCAGAATAGCACAGCCATGACACCTCAATCCTCTCATTCGTCAAGCTATGTTTCTTAACAAATAATGTCTTCGTACATCGGCGTGTTGTACCACTTTCAGTAGTTGAAGAGTTACTGAAGTCGCTGTCATAATTTCGGCAATCTGATGTTCCCCGCTCTATCCATAACTCTCTAAAGTCATCGGTCAGCACTTGTGGCCACAAACCAATGCCATTAATTGCATGTCCTGAAGCTGGTGGGCCTGCTGAACGCACTGACGTAGACGGGTCTTCTGAAGACGCAGCTGCTGATGTAGCGGAGGCAACTGGTGGGCCTGCTGAAGGGGTTGACGTAGACGACTCTCCTGAAAATGCAGCTGCTGAAGTAGTGGAGGCAGCTGCTGGGCTTTCTGAACGCACTGACGTAGACGCGTCTTCTGAAAACGCAACTGCTGAAGTAGCGGAGGCAGCTGGTGGGCCTGCTGAAGGGGCTGACTTAGTTGCTGATGATTTAATCCAATTACTGTAGTCAGTTTCGGCACCGTCGCAAGAAACTCTTCTCTGCGCTTCTTATCCTTACGCTTTTCACTACCAGGTTTATAATTCCTCCTTCGATCCCGGTCACGGCTCGTTTCCATGTTGTACGTATTACAATGCCAACAATAAGAACATAAATCATGAATCTGCAACAGAAACAACAAGAAGTAAATTAGTAACAACATTAGAAATGAGTAACACTAACAAGAACAACAAATTAAACACCATCAAAGCGGATATTAGAATATCTGATGCTATGCAGCCTGCCGAAAAAAGTAAAACTCGTCGCAGATGGCAAATACGTGACCGTGACGTTTAATTTTTTCAATTGAAATTTGCGGGGCCCATCGGGCGCGGGGCCTTGGACATTTTCCCGGTGCGCCACCCCCTAAATGCGGCCCTGCCTAGACCCATGTATAGCAATAGTGTTGAACACGGACTACGGTGCATAGTTGAACGTATTGTAGAGTTTGTCCTTCAGAACCGCGATGAACGTGAAGTCAGAACGCGGCTGTCCTTCGGGTTCGGGTCAGATGACGGAGATGTAGATGATTTTTGGGTAGTAGTACCATTCAGACACTTGGCAGCTGAAGATATAGAGTATATATTAGGCCATATAATGCAGGCCTCTCAAAGTAGTATAACCTTCAATATAGACAACTTCACGGTAAATATTGACCGTGTATTCCGTGTTGCGGGACATAGGGCCACAACTTATACTCTTAACTTCAATTCTCAGGCTATTTATAGACGACATATAAACGTCGATCGTGGTTGCGGCTTTATAGCAGTAGTCTTGGCCCGTATATTTACTGTACTAAATACACGGGTCAAAAACATTTGGTTCTACTAGCTGTAGAATGTAAACTTGAGTTTGACTGTAATATGGGTCCTGAAGAGCTGAGAAGAGTAGAACAGGAAATGAATGCTCGCGTAGCTGTATTTGGAATGGATGATCGTCGTAGGACTGTGTATGCTTTTAAAAGCAGTGTGAGAGATCGTACAAGACCCCTACTTATTTTAGGGCTGTCAGGAACAACATATCCACCCATCCGTAATATAAGGGACCTTTACGCGAGTTATGATAAAAGTCGAAAATATGGACATCATGATTTGTGTAAGGGATGTATCGAGTTTGCGGATGATATTGTGAAACATTGTAAAGATTGTCACATGGTATGTGAGCAGTGTAAAAGCTCCAAATGTGAAAGCCTTGTAGTTGAAGCTGAGAAGAGGGATTGTGATGTGTGTATGTTTCATATAATGGATAATTGGAGGAATTTCAAGCATAAATGTGATGAAATTCACTGTTCTACATGCCATGAGAAATATAAGGCGGTTGGAGTAAAGCATGTATGTTATATGAAAGACGCTAAGCCTAAAAATAGCCCTTGCGTAACTGTGTACTACGATATAGAAATATACACGAACGCTGAAACCAAAGAGGTTATTCCACATTTACTTGTAAGCCAGACTATCTGTGATGAGTGTATGGAGATCGAGTGTGATGAGTGTCACAAATGTGGTAAACGGACAAACGTTTTTAAAACGATTCCCCACGATAGCCCTGTGAAACTCTTTGTATCCTACATTGTCAAGTTAGCGGATAAGTTAAAAAAAATGACTGTGTATATTCTTGCCCATAACGGGGCAAAATTTGACACACAATTCCTTTATAAGGAGTTGCTTGAGCACGAGTCATCTGAGATATTTACAGGTGATCCCTTGAAAAGAGGCAACAAACTAATACAGATGCAAATAAGGGGTAATGTACAGTTTAAAGACACTTTATTATTCACACCTTGTAAATTAGCAAAACTACCCAAGGTGATGGGCGTAGCCGCTGAAGTTTCAAAAAGATATTTCCCTTACACATTCCTCACGAGCGAAACTTTAAATTACGCAGGACTACCTCCACCCAAACATTACTTTAACTATGAATGTATGAGTGCAGATGAACGTGAAGATTTTGACCGATACTACAGCAGTTTTAATGAATCTAATCCTTATAATATAGCTGATGAATGTGAGCGTTATTGCGTGAATGATGTGCGCGTGCTTAGAGTATGTTTCCAGACGTTTATAAGGATGTACATAGGCCGTTTCAAATGCGATCCATTGCAAGTCGCAACCACGATCGCCTCATTATGTTTTACGGTGTTTAAGAATAACTTCATGCCTAAAGACACCTTAGCCGTTATTCACAGAAACAATGCCCGCAGTTATGGGCACAAGGCTATTTACTGGCTCATACAGATACAGCAGCAGACATTTGTATACATAAAGCATGCCCGCAACGCGGGGAAAGTACCCATTAAGGTTAATGGTCGTGTTTTTTGGGTTGATGGTCTAAGTGAAAACCGTGCCACTGGTGAGAAGATTGTGTACTCCTTTAACGGTTGCTGGTGGCACAGATGCCCCCGTCCTGAGTGTGGAATCATAGGAGATATCCACGGTAGATCCTCTGCCGACAGCCTCACATGGACCCTCACCCGCGATCAACTTATAGGCTCCCAGTTCATTCACATAGTATTGTGGGAGCATGAGTATGATGCACGGATGGAAACAGATGAACAGTACCGTGAAGAAATAAACACGATCAAGCGTTCAATGGTGCTGGATCCTCTCAAATGCGGTGTTAGCTTGTTCCGAGGGCGTACAAATCCCTTCAAGCTATACTTTCCGCCTACGGAGGGCGTGAAACTCCATTACTACGACTTCTGTTCTTTATGTCCCTACGTGATGAAGAGCAATCCGTACCCCGTGGGTGCACCTCAGAAACTGGTGGGACCTGACCTGCCAACCATCGAGGTGTTCTCAACAAATTTGAACGGGTACTATTTCGGTCTTTCTTTCGTAGATGAGCTCCCTCCATGCGATTTATGGATGCCGATCTTACCCGTCGTTATCGATCACAAGCTCATGTTTCCCTTGTGCGTGAAGTGCGCAGAGGAGAACAATGGGGATTGTAATCATACAGCCAACCAGCGTAAGATCAGAGGTGTATATACAAGCCCAGAGCTGGATCTAGCTGTTCGCCAAGACTACAGAATATTGAAGATACATGAGGTGTGGAAGTTTCAGAAGCTACCCAACCTTTTCACGCCATATATAAACTCTTTTTTGAAGGATAAGGTAGAAGCATCAGGGTATCCGCGAGGAGTTGATACCGAAGATGAAAAATCGGCCTATATTTAACGTTACCGTGACCGTGAAGGTATACAGCTTGACCGTTCCCAAATTGTAAAGAACCCTGGCAAGCGCTTTAGTGCAAAGTTGTGTCTAAACAGTCTTTGGGGAAATTTTGCACAGAATACTGGCAAAGGGAACGTTCATTTGGCACAAAGTTATAGTGAAGTCTGGGATTATGCCAACGTTCCCGATAAAGAGGTCATGGAGATCGTGAATGTAGGTAATACTTACATAATAAAGTACAACAATACCGAATTGGCCACAGATACCTCACGGGTTACAAACATACCTGTAGCCAGCTTCACAACAGCCTACGCACGCATCAAAATTTGGGGCCTATTGCATCCTCTTGGGCGGAGGGTTTTGTACGCAGATACAGATAGTGTGATATTCACAGAGAGGGAGGGTGAATACATACCTCCTATTGGTGAATTGCTCGGAGAGTTGCCTGATGAGATCAAGGATGAGTATGGAGACATCGCATACGCCGACTCTTTTGTCTCAACAGGGCCAAAAACTTATGGAGTACGGGTGAGGGTGGTGGAGGATATGAAATATATCGTGAAGGCTAAGGGTATCACGCTCAACCAGGCGAATCGGCGAGTCGTAAACTTTGATTCGTTGAAGGATCTAGTGTGCTTGGATGATGATGAGGGCGACCGGCAGAGCCCCAACTAACTGTAGGTACCCACAATTTTCGGGCGCAGAAGCTGGGGGGGGCCGTGAAGGAACTTAGGGGTATAAAGGTGTGCCGTAACACCTATAGGAAACGTTACCAGGTGTCTGGTACCTATGATACCGTACCCTTTGGATACCATAATCTTTGATATGCCTATTGTTAACTTATTTATTACACGTATTTGTAAATATATATACCCCTTGAATATTTCGTTTATTAAATAAATCGTGTTTCAATTAGCGTTTCACCTTCTCCTGTGTGTGTGTGTGTGTGTGTGTGTGTGTGTGTGTTGTGTGTGTACACAGAAGAAAATTCTAAGCTCCGCCCAGCGTGTATACAGGAGAAAGTTCTGAGCTCCGCCCACCTGTATGATTGGTCACGTTGACTCCTGCTACTACCTAGGCATATCTCTTCCCTGCGTGTTCAGTTGACCGCTGCAAGCCCTGGGTCTCAGACGTGCATTTTCCCACGTAGACGAAAAATAGTAATGGCTACCTTTAATATTGCGTGTTCGACGTTTATGAAGTGATATTCGGTAAAGTGTGAAGATAAGATTACTGAATGGCTCCCTATTCCACCCTCCTTTGATACTTTTAAGGCTACATTGAATCATGCGAAGGAACAAGAGGTACAAATACTCTAAGGCTATTCTGGCGAGAGATTTGCAGGATTTCGTGGTACAAATGATGTATTGAACTATGTTGTATGACTAAACTTTATAAAAGCTTACATATACCGTGAAGTAGAAGAAACAACACGTGCAGAAGAGAAGCAACGGATATGTTTAGTGAGTCTTGTTGACGAGTGGTACGACAAGCGATATTATGTCATGTTGCATCATACCGAGTACTCGTACCCTGCTACTGAGAATGTAAATCTTGTCATCATGGAGAATCTTAAGTATTTTTACCACTACATCAATATATATCATGACGAGGTTTGAGTGAGGGTGTGGCTAAATGTCTGCGTGAGTATTTAACAGAATTTAGAGATGAGTATCGCATGCTAAGCAAAAAGGAAAAATATGGTCATATGTTTCTCTCAAATAGTGCGCCGGAGTGTGAATAAAATGTGTTTAGTTCGTGAAAATCCCCCTATGCAAAAATGTCTGGTGCGTATTCTGGGGGGTGGGCGTGATAAAACATTAAAACCGATATTGCTTCATGTATCGGAAAATTTCTCAAAACACCTACCGAATATAATGGGATACAAGTATCACATGACTCTTACATGTTGGAACAGCGCCGTACACGTATCATTAGCTTATGGTGTGACTCACTCCTCCAGTCGAGCCGATCCGTTGCATGTGGCTCATAGTCATTTCAGAGCTTGAACCGACTGGACGTGCGCTCCTCGAATACGATGGAACTTCCCTTGAGCAGCATTCTCAATGCCGTGTACAATGTGTCCGTGACGAAGTCGTTGCGCGTGTTCAGGCGTAAAACTGGTGCCATTAACTATGTACTGAAAACGACTTGTAGACAAACAAACAAACGGAAAGTTGTTTATTTAAGTGTTGAGGAGATGTATAGAATCTTCGTGGTAGTTGAGAAGTGGAGTGAGGATCGTTATAAAATTCCTCTAGGTGTAGGTACAAGAAGAGAGCAGATTAGTGATATTCCCTCATATGCCGTTGTTTGTACGTTGTGTATAAATAACGATCAGCCATGCATTGATATACGACTGATGTGGAAGAATGCATTTGATAATAACGCTCTTGTCCCTACGCGAAACCGTTCATCCTCGACAGAATGTTTGAAATCGTCGGATTCCGCAAGCTGAAGCCTATATTAGACGCGCGTATTACGGATATGCTTTATTTTGGTACGGTTCTTGAATACGCATACACCGCTCTGCTCGATGGGTTCACCGAGTGTAGGACTGAACAAGGCGAGAATGGTCTAGAGCTGGATGCTTATTTAAAAGGTTTAGACTCTTCGAAATATCATAAACATTGGTACAAAGCATTTGAGCGGCACAGGGCTGAGCTCACCTACACCGTTCACCCTGAAGAACTATTTCTTTATATAATGAGCAGCTGTCGTAACGACTTAGAAGATTATTTCAACTGCCGCTATGCATTGTGAAGAAGAGTTCACAATTGAAAAGCTCGGCTCGGCAAAAATAAACCCTCGATTGGAAAGGCGTGTTTATAAACTTGTATTTAATAATGATGGTGTGGCTAACGATGACCTCTTTTTGCTCCTTTTGATAGTATTCTAGCCGTATTTAAAGATAACTTGCCAACCGAATTTAAAGTGGGCACAAAAATAGTATTGAACGATATGAAGGCCATTTACATAGAGTATAGGTCTCCCTATAACTTGAGCGGTGAAATAATATTAAGCCGTGTTTACTGCGCAGTGCAAAGCAATAATGATGTGACTGTAGACCCGATTACTTGTGAGTTTAGTGTTTTGCGCAGTAGAACAAAGTGAATGTATTTTGATGTATATTTATTTTCAATATATATAATTATTTAACATAATTGTGTGTATATATATACACACACACACACACACACACACACACATATATATATATATATATATATATATATATACTGTATATGTTTCTCCTCTACTGCTATATTGATGGTTATACTCCATCGTTTTGTATATTATTTTTATTTTTTATTTTTTTTATTTTAGTTAAGTGCAGTGGAAGATAAAGTGTATGTATTTATTTTCAATATATTTAATTACTTAATATAATTGTGTATATATATATATATATATATTTCTCCTGTACTGTTATATTGATGGTTATACTCCATCGTTTTGTATTATATTATTTTTTATTTTATTTATTTTTATCATATATATTCCATCGTTTGATTGTATATTTATTTTCTATACATTTCATGAAATTGATTTCAATAATTCGTCTAAATAAACAGAATGATGTAATAGTGTTTTATTTATTTTTTTTGGTTGTAAACGATATTATTATTTAATTATACCAAATGGCTGGTTACGCCTTCTAAACCGACTGACGGATTTCTAAGCCAACTGTCAAGAATATATGCATTAATTAAATAAATAGCGCTATCTGGCAACTCATCCCTAATAATGTACACCTGAACAAGCCAATTACGCCAGATTAAGCCTTCTAAACCGACTGACGGATTTCTAAGCCAACTGTCAATAATATATGCTTTAGTTAAATAAATGGCGCAATCTGTCAACTCAACTCTAATAATATACAACTGAACAAGCTATTTACGCCTTCTAAGCCAACTGGCGGATTTACACCTTATAAGACAGCGGGCGCTCAGATGAACTCTCATTATGCGTCTGGCTGGAGCTAGGCGAGCACTCTTCCTCCTTCTCCTTTCTCTCCTTCTTAGGTTAAGGCTTAGGTCAGGTTTCCCCCCTTCATTGCATAACCCCCTTCATTGCACAACCCCCTCCCCCTTCATTGTATAACCCCCTTTATTGCATACCCCACTTTGCAACATCCACCTACCCCTTTGTTGCATAACCACTTTGCAACATTCTTGCACTCGTCCATTTTGCGCCCATACTACTGCCGTTCCTATTAATTTAGAAGAAGGAAAATAATAAATGGTTTTGTTTTTTATTTACATTATAAGAAATGTTTATTCTTAAAGGTTGCATCCCGTAAATATAGTTTGATCTGAAACTATCCTGCCTCCCAACATCTATGAACTGCCCCCCTATGATTATAGACCTGACGACGTGCCTGGTATAAAGGAATACTATGTCAAAGCTTTGCATATAGAGATTGTTTGCGTTATTTACATTCAGTATTTCTTTGACGAATTCATAGGAATTGGGGACGGAATATTCATTCTGGGTTACGGATGTCAGGGTGGGAATAAGGAATTTTGCCAGTTTATAGTTATGGGTGAAGGCAGAAAGGATGGGTCTGATAGGTAGGTTTGGTTTGTGTATTTTGGAAGGTCCGTAAAGCAGGTGCGAATTTAGGGTGTGCGAAGCCCCTAGGCCATTGTGGTTTGCGAGGCCCACGTTTCGTGATTACTGAACATATATGATTGAAATTTTAAGAAGAAAAACTGGCTATCAAATTCCTAAAAGTTTATTTACATACATACATATACATTTTAAATAAATGCACCTTTTTAACCCTTTAATGACGGATGGTACCTTAAGGTCCACCAGAAATAATAATATAAATTGTACTACAATGCTTCGTGTCTATAAATGTTTCTACATGTTTATATATAGATGTCATTTAGTTGTTGAGAAAGGAACCCAAAATGTGTATCATTTCAGTGACTAGTTACTAAAATATTTAGTTTTGAATAACAATAAAACCTATACGTTCTGGTAACAAGAGTGACCGCATATGCTGCGGACTAGTCCTTAAAGGGTTAAAACATAATATATGTATTATTTATATTGAATGCAAAATACATTCACTACATATCATATGCAAACATTTACATCCATAAAATAAAACTTCATGACAAACGGGTACGTCACTAATTGTAGTGGATGGGCTTCTGAGGCCGATGTCGATCGCAGCTCAAAGTCTTCGAATGGAACCGTGGAAATTGGCTCACTGAAGTCAGGGTTCCACGACTAGCAACTACACAGTCCATCACTACACGCAGAACCCATGTAGGATGCTTTACTTGTTTCACAGCATTGCTTTTCTAGTCTTTTGTGCACTAGTCCTTTATCAGATCAGAATAATCTAGGGAGTTTGTTACATTATTTTTTTCTATAGAAAACATTGCCAGTGATGCCAAACTTTCTTGGGACATGGTAGAACAGAAGTACGTCTATTAAGACGTACTTCTTTCTCCCGAAGCAACCGTGACTGGTATAGTCACTAGTAGTCAGGACTATGCGAAGTATGTACTACATACACGTTATGGTAAATCTCATGTAAACCATTGTCAATGGTGAGTTTCAAGGGGCATTTCATAGTGGTGCTGGGGGGGGGGGAAGAATCCTGCAAAGCATAATGAGTTCTTCGTACATATCTATGTCACTAATATCACATGAACCTTCAAAGCTGAGTATAATCTTGCGGTCTTTTCAATGTTGCAAAAGTTCTTCTGTAATGGTACTCACGTGAATCGTATCAACAATAACATTAAAGTAATGAATCCTGAATAATTTCTCATAATCATTGGTACGTTGATCCTCACTTTCGTAATCAAACTTTTTTTTCTTAATTTCCAGGTCGCAGTTTTCTGAATCCTCTTTGAATCTCCAAATTTTCTCGCAGATCGTTGGCTGTAGAAAGTGCTGACTCAAAGCCCGTTAATCTGTATTCATCAAGCCATTTACTAGAATGTCATACCACATAATTAAAGATACTAAGAAACTATAGGACGCAATCTCATTAATAAGAGATTCACATTCACTACGAAGTTTGGGATTACCTTCACAATTTGCAGATGGTTCTTGTAAAGTGTCGAAAACCTCTTCGAGTTGAAACCGAACAGCTTTCACACCTTCTATGCAGCACTCCCACCTAGTTTCCGAAAGTGGTTTTAGGGTAATATTAACCTTTTTATCTTAATACATGTCATCTGTTAGAATATGCTGAAAGTAAAGTATAAAGCCTCTGGAGTAAATTAAAAAATACTTGAGCCCTTGTACAGGATGAAGCAGCATCTCCTAAGGTCAAATTCCAAATTCCTACTACACCATACCACCTAACAGCGACCCAAATATTGAGTTTAGCAACACTACGTGGAAGCTCTATTGGAGCGCCAGCATGGCTTCTCCAGTAGTGAAAGTTTTGCTTATTAATCTCCCTAGACAGCTGTCCATAACACTCGTCAGTGAAGTGAATGTGTTTCAAAAACGCAGGATCTTCTTCTAACTTTGTTAGCATCCATGTTGCGAATTCCATTCGTTTTTGTTTTTGAATATTAGTCAGTGAAACTTGTGAATGAATTTTGGAGGGAAAAATGATTACTTCGGTACGAAGTATATGATGCACAGGTGTTCGTGAAATACCTACTTCTGCTGACAAGTGTCGAATTGATTTCTGCGGACTGCGCGCAATAACTTCATGAATCATATTTACGTGCTGCACAGGTCTTGTAGATCGTCGCCTACCACTATTAGCCTTACGTTGATTGCTTACATTTCCTTTTGTCTGAAAATTTCTAACAGTTCGTGATATTGTCTTTCTGTTGTGTGTATCTCTGCATCCATATTCTCTGCAAAAGTTCCTCTGCACCTGCGTCACAGAATTTGTCCCATGAAACCACTCAACGATCTTGATTTTCTGTTCCAGCTGCAAATGCGGCATTACTATTTGAGAGTTCAGCCATATTACTCCGTGCAGACTAGGTCCTTATGGAGCGAAGTTAATGATTAAAGAGAGAGAGACTCCTCCAGCGCGGAATACTTCGGTCAAAGGAGTTCACCTTGTTAGTGAAAAAGCATTCGAAGCTATGAGAACTAAGAAAACGCCAGCCGACAGTCGGCACACAGGAGGCCTGCGAATAACTCCGCATACAATCTCAACAGTCGACTTTCCCATTCTCGGCTCAACTGGGCGGTAACCCCTTATTCCCGTATTCTGTATTTAGTGAAATTGTTTGAAAACTACTGTTAAATGGCTTTCATCGATAAAGACTTTCATAGTATAGGTGCCGATATTAATCATTTCAATTCATTACCAAACAATTCTGTATCCAGTTTAGAGAATCTAGATCAGGAATCTGGTATAGGCAATTGCATGGTCTCATCGATAAACGAGTTTAATGCCTTTGTATTACAAAAAGATATTTATAAAAATCTTTCAGTACTAAATCTAAACATTCGAAGCTTACCTAGGAACTATAACTACTTATTGGCCCTCTTGAAAACTTCTACGGTCAAATTTAGTGTTATATTATAATTCTCACGGAAACTTGGTTAAATAGTAGTATTAAAAACCTATATAATATAGATAATTACGTTGCTTATCATACTGTAAGAGATGGTCAGATTGGTGGGGGTATCTCTGTGTATGTGCATCAAACTTACGACTCTAACGAAGTATTTTCTCTATGTAATAGTGACAATGAAAACCTGATTGTGAATACAAAAGACAAAAGTAATGTATATTCTGTCCATGCAATATATAGACCACCTAATACTAATATCAATGGCTTTTTAATTCACTTAGATAACATGTTATGCAACTTTCATAAATCGAATGCCATAGTTGCGGGAGACTTCAACATCAATTTGCAATCTGAAGCAATCTCTCATAAATTTTTAAACTTAATGAATTCTTTCTATCTTAGTCATCCTATTACCAAACCCACTCGAGTCTGCAGCTATGGCAATCAAATAACAGAATCTACGATTGATAATAGGGTGATCCAGAGAAATGGGACCCAAAAGAAACTCCTGTAACTCTTAAAGTATAACTCCTTTTATAAAATCATACGCATCATTCGAAAGAGGATAGTTACAAGTTTGTACAGGATTGTATAGGTTTTGACAATACAAGACAAGATAAGATACAAAACAAAATAAAAGTGTTAGTTAAAACTAACCCTTCAAGATGACTGCATGGACTGTGGAACAGCTGCGTTTCATAACTGAGCAATATTATGAGCGTGGAAGAAGTGTAGTTTCAGCTCAAAGATCTTTCAAGACAAATTTTCAGATGTCAAAATCACCTTCTAAGAAAGTAATCCGTCGGTGTGTCAGAAATTTTTCCCTAACTGGCAGCATTGGAAAAAGAAAACCAACTGGAAGAGTGCGCACAGCAAGGATAGACGAGATCATTAACAGAACTCATGAAATTGTACAGGATAATCCTAACATAAGCATCAGACGTGCTTCTCAGCTGTTAGGAGTTGGATATGGAACATCACACCGTATATTCAAGCAAAATTTAATGCTCTTTCCATATAAAATTCAAACAGTGCAACAACTAAACGATGGAGATTTCGCACGAAGACGACAATTCTGTCAATGGATCCAACAGAAGGTAAATGACACCACAAATTTTCTAGAAACTTTGATTATGTCAGACGAAGCCCATTTTCACTTGAATGGAACTGTAAACAAACAAAATTGTCGTTTCTGGGCAACACAAAATCCATTGAATATTACCGAAGTCCCGTTGCATAGTCAGCGTGTAACTGTTTGGTGTGGTCTTACTGCATCTCAGATCATAGGGCCGTACTTTTTCGAGGATTCCACCGGAAACACGGTCACTGTAAATGGTGATCGCTACGAAAAAATGTTGACCGATTTCCTTATTCCTAAATTAAGAGATCTTTGTCTAGAAAACCACTGGTTCCAACAAGACGGAGCTACCTGCCATACCACGAGGAACTGCATGGCAGTTTTGCGTCAAACGTTTCCAGGCGAGTTAATCTCAAGATTTGGAGACGTTGAATGGCCCGCAAGGTCTCCGGATTTTTCTCCCTTAGATTATTATCTCTGGGGATATTTAAAGAGTAGGGTCTACAAAAATAACCCAACGACCTTGCAAGAATTGAAGGCCGCCATCACAAATGAGATACAGGCCATACCACCGCACACTCTTGCAAAAGTGATGCAGAACTTACAAGCGAGAACACTGGAATGCTTGGCAACTAATGGAGCACATTTGAAAGGAGTCATTTTAAAAAAATAAATATTTCATAATAAACTTGTAACTCTACTCTTTCGAATGATATATAGTTTTTATGAAAGGAATTAAATATTAAGAATATTTGGCTTTTTTTTATGGGTCCCATTTATCTGGATCACCCAGAATATTTGTAAAGAGCAATGCCCTTGTAAACTCTGGAATTATAACACAAGCATCAGTGATCATTTTCCTACTTACGCTATATTCAATAACATTGTTCAGGTTGCGGACAAAACAACTATTGACTACAGAATATTCTCAGAGGTTAACAAAAGAAAATTTATTGGGGCAGTAGAAAATACTCGACTTGACTGTGACGAACCTTTAAATGACCCAGCTCATATGTTTCAGTTCTTCTATGACACCTTATTCCATATTTTTAATATTTGCTTTCCTTTAAGGAGAAAAACAGTTTCGCCCAAAAGGGTCGCAAATCCATGGATCACTCCAGGAATTATCACTTCAATAAAGAACAGAGATAAATTATTCAAATTGCAATTGCAGAGCAAACTTCCTAAAATACAATATACTCAATACAGAAACAAACTAACTAAAATAATCAAAATTGCAAAATATAACTATTATAACAATCAATTTGCCAAACATAAAGGAGACATGAAAAACACTTGGACAACCATAAACAATCTTCTCGGAAAACAAATTAAGAAAAATTCAATAGAGAAATTAAATGTTGATAATAAAGAAATCACTGATGATACTGCTATTGCAGACTCTTTAAATGCACATTTTACTTCAATAGCGGATAAGCTTCGCTCACAATTAATAAATAATGATCACTCACCTCTAGAATATATGCCACCCAGCCCACTAAATTCATTTTCTTTTGTTCCTGCTACCTCTACTGAGGTCCAGAATATTATTGGTAAATTAAAAAATACAAAAAATAACATTCATAACATTCCTGTACCTATATTGAAACTTGTTAAAGATAAGATATCTGTAACTTTGGCTAAAATTACCAATCAAAGTATTTCCAAAGGAATATTCCCATCAATGCTAAAAACTGGTTGTATAACACCCCTTTTTAAAGGGGGTGATCATACACTAGCAACAAATTACAGGCCGGTGTGTTCATTATCTATGTTCAGCAAAGTTTTCGAAAAAATTGTAAAAAGTAGAATGCAGGCTGCAGCGATATTTAGAATCCTACAATTTATTATCCCCAAATCAATATGGCTTCCGTAATAATAGAACAACGGAAATGGCTATTTTAAATCTTATGGAAAATGTAAATATAGCTAAGGAGAACAAAGAAATAATGATATCAATATTTATGGATTTGAGTAAGGCGTTTGATGTAATAGACCATAATATTCTACTTAATAAATTGTATTGTTACGGCTTTAGAGGGGCAATCAGTGATTGGTTTAAAAGTTATTTGTCCAATAGATATAATTTTTGTATCAGTAAATAAGGTTTGCTCCACTAAAGCGCTTGTCAAACATGGTGTGCCACAGGGCTCAGTGCTGGGTCCACTGTTATTTTTATTATATATAAATGACCTTCCACGTTCATCTGATATACTGAACTTCATAATGTTTGCAGATGATACAACTCTCTCCTTTTCTTGCAAAGATGTTAATACAGCTAAGAATATATTTCATTCAGAATTCATCAGTGTAATGAAATGGTTGACCACCAATAAACTCTTCCTAAATACCAGTAAAACAAATTTCATGATTTTTACTAATAAAAGAAATGTATATCTTGATGAACTTAATGTTAATGAAATCACCATAAAGGAGTGTACTGTAACAAAATTTCTTGGTGTAATGCTAGATAAGAATTTGCAATGGAGTGATCATGTAAATTATATCGCAAAAAATTTCAAGGAGCGTTGCTATAATGTTTAAACTTAGAAATGTAGTCCCTAAACAAGTTTTATTGACTCTTTATCATACTCTTGTTCTTCCTTATATAACATACTGCACCCTTATTTGGGGAAACTCCGCTAACAACGCATTAAATGGTATCTTTGTCATCCAAAAACGAGCAATAAGGTTATTATCTGATGCTGATTTCCTTGATCACTCTAGTGCATTATTTAAAGAGCTAAACCTGCTAAAGCTCAATGATATAACCAAATTGGCACATTTTATTTTTATTTACAAGTGTAAAAGCAAAATCATTAATTTGCAATGGGTAAATAGATATTTTGTAACTCATCAAGAAATCCACTCGTATCAGACCAGAAATAGATCAAAGCTTGTTATACCTCAATTTAGATTGTCTTCATCTCAAAAACTACCCATTTTCATTGGATTGAAACTATGGAATGACCTGCATGCCAATATAAAAAATATTGCGAATGTAAATTTGTTTAAAACCAAGTTGAAATCCCGATTAATAATGGGATACTAACAAAAATCTTGGATTAATGTCCACTAATAATGTTTAATATTGTCCATTAATATTGAAACACACGTTTTAACTATTAATAATACTTATTTACTGATTTATTTATTTATTATTATTAATTTATAACAGCTAGCTGCTTATTTTTAATAAGAGCCCAGTAAAGCCTAAAGCTTAAGGGCCAAAAAAAAAAAAAAAGACAGCTTTCTTTAAAGACTATAGCCTAGTAGGGTGTGTCGAATTTTTCAACTTTCAAATTCCAAATATGAGAGGTGCTAAAAAGTTGCAACATGACTTAGGAATTCTAAAGATATTTTTGTTAATTTAATATAATTTAGTTTTGCTTGGTAAGAAGCTACATAAAAATAGTGACTTTTTTGACTTTTTTGTGGAATTATATAATAATTATTATATTAATAATTATATATGCTGTATATATAATGCACTGCTGTTTTTGCTTATTTCACAGGTTGAAACATATTCATCAGTGTGCTGAAGATTACTTGTCCGTCAGTGCTACCATCCTAACCAGTGGGAATTGACCTACAATGGCTTCTAAAAGGAGGACAAGACTGGGGACATTCACACATATGAGCAACCTAATTGAAACTGGTAGAGAGTTGTTGCCCTCTGAACTCCCAACTCTGCGAGACGTTCTGAAATATGGGCTACTGCTAAGAGAACAAAGTGGTGAGGATGTGAGAAACTACCCAGCAGCCAGTCTTGCAAAGGACATTTACCCTAAAGTGCTTGAAAAGTGGGAACGAGCAAACAGTTCTTTTGTAGCCCCCGTTGTAAATTCACGAGTCACAATCTTAAACAAGATCCAAGAGAGCTGGGAGCAGGCCAAAAACATATCTCTTGGGAGAGGAAAGCTACATGTTAAAGAGGCTTTCATTGCAAAACTTGACAAGCTTTTTGACATCCTCAGTTGCAAGTGTAAAATTGTTCTCTGCTCTGAATTTGGCTGCCTTGCAGATGCTGGTTGCAAAAACGAAACTCACATTAACTGTACATGCCCTAGGGAGATGAAGATCTCTGTGAAGGAACTTGCTTTCATTAAAGGTCAGAGAGACAAGTCTGGTTCTATTGGACCACATCAGATTGGCTTGCCAGATCAACCTGAGCACAACGGACAAGTCAAAAAGCAGAAGCGGCAAGAAGACGAAAGAAGAAGGCTTGCTGAATATAAGCAGACAAGTAAGCAGGATGTTTCAATGCCATCAAATGAAATAATTTTCTCTGATGATGAAAATGAAGAACAAATAGCTGATGCTCAAGATGGAAAGGATGGAAGTTATGAAGTGACATTAGAAATACCAAGCACGTCTTCATCTTCCAATAAAAAGCCAGAGTACAACACATTAGAAATACTTAATGTTGCTATGCATAGCATCAGATATGGTGTTGGCCTGCGTGCCACAGCTGCCATCACCACTGCTGCCTTTATCACAGAAGAAGACAAGAGACTTGTAGTTGATCACAATAAAGTCAAGAGGGCCCAAGAAAAAGTTATGAGATCCCTGGATCAGGAATTTGATGATCTTTGTAAGAAGGGTGAAATTGACTGCATCTTCTTTGATGGCCGTCAAGATACAACTAAAGTTATGCTGAAAGCAGACAATTCAGATCGTCAGTTCCCCAGCATCATCAAAGAAGAGCATTATTCTGTGTGCAGTGAGCCAGGTGGAAGATATCTCTACCACTTCACTCCTGAGAAAGGCTCAACGAGAAAAAAACCTGCTGAAGTTATTGCTGATAATCTTGTAGATTTCATGAAGAAGAAGGGCATTGATAAAAGCCTGCAGGCCATTGGAGGTGATTCTACAAATGTTAACACTGGCTGGGAGGGTGGTTCCATGCATTGGGTAGAGGTCAAGCTTTGCCGTAAGCTGATCTGGTTGGTTTGTGCCCTCCACACTAACGAGTTACCCCTGCGACACTTGATCACAGCACTGGATGGGAAGACCTTGTCTAACAACAAGTGGACAGGTAACATTGGCAAGATGCTAGACACTGCAACCGAACTTGAAATTGATCCTTCATTCACCAAACTCTCAATTGGAGAGCCTCTTACTTCACTGAGTGACAATGTCGTAAAGGATCTCTCTACTGATCAAGCGTACGGGTATAGGATCACACAGGCCATAAGGACAGGAGAACTTCCCACAGATCTGGCCCTTCTTGAAATTGGTCCAGTGAGCCATTCAAGGTGGTTGACAACAGCAAACAGGCTTTGTCGCATATGGGTTTCAAAACATGGCCTTAAAGGCAAAACCCTCAACAACTTAAGACTGATAGTGGAATACATTGTTGGTGTGTACTACCCCTGTTGGTTCAACATCAAAGTAAAACACTCTTGGGTGGAAGGCCCACGCCACATCTTGTTTCAGCTGCGGCTAGTTAGGCTGCAAAAGAAGGCTGTAGTGGATGCTGTTTTGCCAACCATCAAACGCTCAGCATGGTATGCATTCAGCGAAATGATAATCCAGACACTCTTGTGCTCAGATAACAGTGAGGAGAGGAGAGCTGGTGTCCAAAAGATTGTTGACATGAGGGGTGGAGATGATGACACACTTGGAGATCTTTCTGTACGTCCCAGGAAGACACCTTCCATCAACCCCAGTGCTTCTTCCGTGTTGGAGCTGACAGACTGGTCTGACGGGGTATTTGAACCTCCTTTGACATATAAACTGACTACAGCGGAAGTAAAGAAGTTCTTTGACAAGCCTATGCAAGTTCCACAGTGGCCCTGTCATGCTCAGTCAATAGAGAGGTGTGTGAAACAAGTCACAGAGGCAGCAGGCAGGGTGTATACACATGAGAAACGTGAGGGCTATATCAGAGGCCAAGAAGCAAGTCGGCGGCTGATGTCCAAGAACGAATCAAAGCAAGACTTGATGAAACTTGTTTAAATATATTTTTTTTACTGATGTCATTACTTTCAAATGTTGTTTTATGATTACAAGGATATGTTTTATGATTACTAGGATATGTTTTATGCAGAGAAACTAAAATTTTTATAGCATTACCTGACATTTTGAGAAGCTAAAATTAATAAATGTTGTTTTCCGAGAGCAATTTATGTGCTTTTTAATCAAACGTAGATTTACCAAGCTAAGTGTTGAGCAATCACAAAAATAATAGCAAATTTGAATTCTTCACATCCAAAAACATATTTTTAAAACCCCTCAGTGAAGGAATTGGCAAAAATTAATTTTTACCTCCCAAATTGACACACCCTAATAGCCTAGGAATCAGGGGCGTAGCCAGCCCTCTGGTGCCGGGTGAGAAAACTTAGAAAGATTTCTCAAAAATTCAAAGTTAGCATTTCGAGTGCGCAGCGCGAGTATAATTACATGGGATAAAGCATCCGAAAGCTCGGGGCTTCTACAAATTTCTACACTAGTTTTCCCTTGCATTTTAAGTCTGATTATTTCAGTAAACCAAAGTTAAATGCTTACATATAACATGAATGTGGTTATCATTTACCCTCTCTGTTGACTGTTGTATTCTAAAAGTTCACTTATGCAGTGGCAAACGTCAAATTCTGTCATTCCTTTCTTTCCTTTTCCAATCCTTCTTTTCTTCAGTCATTATTTTTCTCCCCTCTCCTTTCTTTCATACACTTTCTCTCTTTTTTCCCTTCGCTTTTCCTTTTTATTATTTTCTTTTTTTTTAATTTTTCTTCTAATTTTCCCCATTTACCCCGAATTTCCTTTTTTCTTCCCTCCCTCCTTTTCCCTTATTTTTTTTCCTTTCCCTTTCCTTCATTCCCCTTTCTCTCTTTCTCTCTTCCTTTTTTCTTTCTCTCCTTTTCACTTTTTCGTCTTTCTTTTCCTGCTCTTCTCCATTTTCCATAAAAATTTTCCACGAGTCGGCAAGTCGCCCACCTAGGAAAGCCCTGGCTATGCCACTGCTAGGAAGGCCTTCTATCAGAGAAGTGTAGAAACCGAAGGAGAGCAGTTTGGAAATTAAGGATTTGTGCCAGACCCTATCAAAAGCTTTTGATATACAGAGTGTAACAAAAGCCCGTTGTCATAGGGAAATCTTTTCCGATAATTTATTTAGGACGAGGCTTGTTTTCATTTAAATGGAACAGTGAATCAAAACATGGCCTTAAAGGCAAAACCCTCAACAACTTAAGACTGATAGTGGAATACATTGTTGGTGTGTACTACCCCTGTTGGTTCAACATCAAAGTAAAACACTCTTGGGTGGAAGGCCCACGCCACATCTTGTTTCAGCTGCGGCTAGTTAGGCTGCAAAAGAAGGCTGTAGTGGATGCTGTTTTGCCAACCATCAAACGCTCAGCATGGTATGCATTCAGCGAAATGATAATCCAGACACTCTTGTGCTCAGATAACAGTGAGGAGAGGAGAGCTGGTGTCCAAAAGATTGTTGACATGAGGGGTGGAGATGATGACACACTTGGAGATCTTTCTGTACGTCCCAGGAAGACACCTTCCATCAACCCCAGTGCTTCTTCCGTGTTGGAGCTGACAGACTGGTCTGACGGGGTATTTGAACCTCCTTTGACATGTAAACTGACTACAGCGGAAGTAAAGAAGTTCTTTGACAAGCCTATGCAAGTTCCACAGTGGCCCTGTCATGCTCAGTCAATAGAGAGGTGTGTGAAACAAGTCACAGAGGCAGCAGGCAGGGTGTATACACATGAGAAACGTGAGGGCTATATCAGAGGCCAAGAAGCAAGTCGGCGGCTGATGTCCAAGAACGAATCAAAGCAAGACTTGATGAAACTTGTTTAAATATATTTTTTTTACTGATGTCATTACTTTCAAATGTTGTTTTATGATTACAAGGATATGTTTTATGATTACTAGGATATGTTTTATGCAGAGAAACTAAAATTTTTATAGCATTACCTGACATTTTGAGAAGCTAAAATTAATAAATGTTGTTTTCCGAGAGCAATTTATGTGCTTTTTAATCAAACGTAGATTTACCAAGCTAAGTGTTGAGCAATCACAAAAATAATAGCAAATTTGAATTCTTCACATCCAAAAACATATTTTTAAAACCCCTCAGTGAAGGAATTGGCAAAAATTAATTTTTACCTCCCAAATTGACACACCCTAATAGCCTAGGAATCAGGGCGTAGCCAGCCCTCTGGTGCCGGGTGAGAAAACTTAGAAAGATTTCTCAAAAATTCAAAGTTAGCATTTCGAGTGCGCAGCGCGAGTATAATTACATGGGATAAAGCATCCGAAAGCTCGGGGCTTCTACAAATTTCTACACTAGTTTTCCCTTGCATTTTAAGTCTGATTATTTCAGTAAACCAAAGTTAAATGCTTACATATAACATGAATGTGGTTATCATTTACCCTCTCTGTTGACTGTTGTATTCTAAAAGTTCACTTATGCAGTGGCAAACGTCAAATTCTGTCATTCCTTTCTTTCCTTTTCCAATCCTTCTTTTCTTCAGTCATTATTTTTCTCCCCTCTCCTTTCTTTCATACACTTTCTCTCTTTTTTCCCTTCGCTTTTCCTTTTTATTATTTTCTTTTTTTTTAATTTTTCTTCTAATTTTCCCCATTTACCCCGAATTTCCTTTTTTCTTCCCTCCCTCCTTTTCCCTTATTTTTTTTCCTTTCCCTTTCCTTCATTCCCCTTTCTCTCTTTCTCCCTTCCTTTTTTCTTTCTCTCCTTTTCACTTTTTCGTCTTTCTTTTCCTCCTCTTCTCCATTTTTCCATAAAAATTTTCCACGAGTGGGCAAGTCGCCCACCTAGGAAAGCCCTGGCTATGCCACTGCTAGGAAGGCCTTCTATGACCTTACTAGGGTATAGTTTATTGGTAGCGGTAACGTTTTTTCTTAATTTTTTTCTAATTATTTTCCTTCAAATTAATAGTTTCAGGAGAAGAACAGTGGCCATCTACAACCGCAGCTATAGATCGGCCAGAAACGAAATCAGAGATAAAGGCACTGACAGAAGTGTAGAAACCGAAGGATTGCAGTTTGGAAATTAAGGATTTGTGCCAGACCCTATCAAAAGCTTTTGATATACAGAGTGTAACAAAAGTCCGTTGTCATAGGGAAATCTTTTCCGATAATTTATTTAGGACGAGGCTTGTTTTCATTTAAATGGAACAGTGAATCGCCACAATTATCGTTACTAGAGCGACTAGCATGTACTGGATTAATTGGTAAGTTGATTGTATTGTTTGTAATGCATAGTTAACACTATTTTCGCGTTCAATTCTGTTATATCTTAGTTCCCTATCAGAACGAACTTTTGTTACACCCTGTATCTAGCGCAATAGCAAAGGTTTCACCGAAATTCCGAAAGGAAGATCTACAGATTTACAGAAGCTAAAGCCTTGTCCACACTCGGTAACATGTTATATATCAATGTTGCTAACAAGTTATATAAAATGTTGTAAGTAGTATAGTCGCAAAAGGGGAGAGTGCAGGAATGTTGCAATTTATTACGTAATGTTGCAATGTTGCAAAAAGTGGTGGGTTGTTGCGAAGGGGTGGGGTTGTTGCAAAATGGGGTGGGGTGTTGCAACGGGGGTGGGGCTGTTGCAAAGGGGGGTGGGGTGTTACAAAAAAAAACCCAAAGGGGGGATGCTGCAGATGCAACAAGGGGGGTCTTGGAGGCGGCGTTATCCCCCAAGAGAAAGAAGGAGGAGAGAAAGGAGGAGAGGTGTTCACCTGGCAGGAGCCAAGTGCATATTAAGACTTCAGCCGAGTAGGCGTTGTTTTATAGGCTCCTAATCAGCCAGTTGGTTTAGAAGGCGTAAATGGCTTGAGTTGCCAGATAGCGCCATGTATTCAGTTGCCAGTTTGTGCTATATATTTAATTAATTAATTCTAATCGAAGATACCATTGTATACATTATTATAGACTCCTAATCAGCCAGTTGGCTTAGAAGGCGTAAATGGCTAGAGTTGCCAGATACCACTTTTTAGCATTATTATTGCCAGATACCATTGTATACATTATTATAGACTCCTAATCAGCCAGTTGGCTTAGAAGGCGTAAATGGCTTGAGTTGCCAGATAGCGCCATGTATTCAGTTGCCAGATACCACTTTTTAGCATTATTATGGTGAGTTGTCTCACTAAACAATTAAAAGATTTCGTGCCATGTATTCACGCTGAGTTGCCAGATACCATTTTTAGCATTATTATGGTAAGTTGTCTCACTAAATTAAAAGATTTCGTTCCATCAGATACCATTGCTCAGGTACACAGTTGCCCGATTGTACCATTTATTTAGTTGGCTTAGAATTCCGCTAGTAGGTTTAGAAGGCGTAACATATAATTATCCAAAAGAATTAAGTAAAACAACATTGCATCATTCTGTTTATTATAAATATATAGAAAATAAATATACATTTCAATAATAAGAAATATATACACACACACAATTATGGAGATATATAGAAAATAAGTATACATTTCAATAATAAATGAGGAATATGCATATAATCCGTCATATAACAGTACAGGAGAAATACACACACACACACACACAATTATGGAGATATATAGAAAATAAATATACATTTCAATAATAATTGAGGAATATGCATATAATCAAAAAAATATATACACACACACACACAATTATGGATGTATATAGAAATAAATATACATTTCAATAATAATAGAAATATGCATATAATCCTTCAATATAACAGTGCAGGAGAAATATCACGCAAAATATATAAATACATTTCACTTTTTTTTTCAAAATACTAAACTCGCACTTAATCGAGTTTACAATTACATCATTATTGCTCTGCATTACGCAGTATATGCGGTTTAATAATATTTCACCGCTTAAAGTATAGGGAAACCTGTATTCGATATGAAGGGCTTTCATATCGTTCAGTACTATTTTTGTTCCCACTTTACAACCGGTTGGTAAGTCATCTTTAAATACGTCTAGAATACAATCAAAAGCACGCACAAAGAGTTCATCGTTAGCTACATTATTAAACACAAGTTTATAAACACGCTTTTCCAATCGAGGGTTTATTTCTACCGACTCGAGCTTTTCAATCGTGAACTCATCTTCACTCAACATAGCGGCAATTGAAATAATCTTCTAAATCGTTACGACAACTGCGCGTTATATAAAGAAATAGTTCTTCAGGGTGAACGGTGTAGGTGAGCTCAGCCTTGTACCGATCAATTGCTTTGTACCAAAGTTCATGGTATTTCAAAGAGTCTAAACTTTTTAAATAAACGTCCAGCTCTAGACCATTCTCACCTGTTCAGCCCTACACTCGGTAAACCCATCGAGCAGAGCGGTGTATGCGTATTCAAGTACTGTATCAAAATAAAGCATATCCGTAACACGCGCGTCTAATATAGGTTTCAGCTTGCGGAATCCGACGATTTCAAACATTCTGTCGAGGATGAAACGGTTTCGCGTAGGAACAAGAGCGTTATTATCAGAAGCATTCTTCCACATCAGCCGTATATCAATGCACGGCCGATCGTTATTTATACACAACGTACATACAACGGCGTATGAGGGTGCGTCACTAATCTGCTCTCTTCTTGTACCTACGTTAGCAGGTATTTTATAACGATCTTCACTCCACTTCTCAACTATCACGAAGATTCTATTCATCTCCTCGACACTTAAATAAACCCGTTTGTTTGTTTGTCTACATTCCGTTTCCAGTACATAGCTAACGGTACCGGATTTACGCCTGAACACGCGCAACGATTTCGTCACGGACACATCGTACGAGGCGTTGAGAATGCTGCTCAAAGGAAGTTCCATCGTATTCGAGGAGCGCACGTCCACTCGGTTCAAGCTCTGAGATAACTATGAGCCGTGTGAGGCACGCAGGTAGGCAGGAACGGTTCGATGGGCGGCTGACTCGATGATACGTGAATGGGGTTGTTCGAACTCGTATGATCCGCGAGTCGCACCGAATTGTTGTACATATTGGGTAGGTGTTTTTCCGGTACAAGAATTAATTTCGGTTTTATCACTACCAGACTACGCACCAGACAGTTTCCCTCAGGATAATTTTCACGAACTAGGCACATTTTATGTTTTACTAAACATCTTCACACTCCGGCGCACTATTTGAGAGGAACATATGCTCATATTTTTCCTTTCTGCCCATCAAACGATACTCGTCTCTAAAGTCTGTTAAAAACTCACGCAGGGCACTAGCCACAACCTCACTACGAACCTCATCATGATATACATTAATATAGTGATAAAAATACTTAAGATTGTCCATGATCACGAGATTCACATTTTCAGTCGTAGGGTATGAGTAATCGACATGGGTAGCATGACGTAATACCGCTTGTCACACCACCCATCCGCAAGACTCATTATCCATACCTGCTGCTTCTCTTCTGCACGCGTTGTTTCTTTTACTTCACGGTATATGTGAGACTTTATAAAGTTTAGCTCTGCAGCATACTTCAGCACATCGTCTGTGCAACGAAAGCCTTCAACGGTCTCACCAGAACATCCGTAGAGTATTTGTACATCTTGCAACTTCGCACAATCCAATGTGGTTTTAAAAGAGGCATAGGAGGGGGGAATAGGAAGTTTTTCGGTATCCACCACATCCTGGCACTTTGCTGAATACCATTTCATAAACGTTGTACAAGCAATATTAAAGGTAGCCATTTGAATACACGTCTGATCTCCTTTTTTTCTTCTACGCTGGCGAATACACGTCTGATCTCAAGGGCTTACTGCAGTCGACTGACCACGCAGGGCTCCCAGATAGTAGCATGACTCACGTTGCTGATCTTACAGTGGGCGGAGCTTAGAACTTTCACCTGCGCACACACACACACACACACACACACACAAAGGAGAAAGTGAAACGCTAATTGAAACATGATTTATTTAATAAACGAGATATTCAAGTTATATATATTTACAAATACGATTTAATAAACGAGATATTCAAGTATATATATATATTTACAAATACGTGTAATAAATCAATAGATACATCAAAGATTATATACAAGACAAATACGTGTGATAAGTAAGTTAACAATAGAAGCATCAAACGTTATGGTATCCAAAGGGTACGGTATCATAGGTACCAGGTAACTGGTAACGTTTCCTATAGGTGTTACGGCACACCTTCGTACCCCTAAGTTCCTTCACGCCCCCCAGCTTCTGCGCCCGAAAATTGTGGGTGCCTACAATTAGTTGGGGAGGTCGTTCGCCCTCATCATCGTCCAAACACACTAGATCCTTCAACGATTCAAAGTTAACAACCCGCCGATTCGCATGGTTGAGCGTAATACCCTTTGCCTTCACGATATATTTCATATCCTCCCCCACCCTGACCCGTACCCCATAAGTTTTAGGTCCTGTTGAGACAAAAGAGTCGGCGTATGCGTTGTCCCCATACTCATCCTTGATCTCATCAGTGAGCTCGCCGAGGAACTCCCCAATAGCGGGCATGTATTCACCCTCCCTCTCTGTGAATATCACGCTATCTGTATCGGCATACAATACTCTCCCAAGAGAATGCAATAGACCCCAAAGTTTTATACGGGCGTAGGCTGTTGTGAAGCTGGCCACAGGTATGTTTGTAACCCTTGAGGTATCTGTGGCCAATTCAGTGTTGTTGTACTTTATTATGTAAGTATTACCTACATTCACGATCTCCATGACCTCTTTATCGGGAGCATTGGCATAATCCCAGACATCACTATAACTTTGTGCCAAATGAATGTTCCCTTTGCCGGTATTCTGTGCAAATTTTCCCCATAGACTGTTTAGACACAACTTTGCACTAAAGCGCTTGCCAGGATTCTTTGCAATTTGGGCACGATCAAGTTGTATACCTTCGCGGTCGCGGTAACGTTGAATATAGGCAGACTTTTCATCTTCGGTATCAACTCCTCGCGGATACCCTGATGCCTCAACCTTATCCTTCAAAAAGGCGTTTATATATGGTGTGAAAAGGTTGGGTAGCTTCTGAAACCTCCACACCTCATGTATCTTCAGTATTCTATAACCATGGCGTACGGCTAGGGCCAGCTCAGGACTTGTATATACGCCTCTGATCTTACGCTGGTGGGGTATATGGTTACAATCGCCGTTATCCTCTTCCGCGCACTTCACGCACAGGGGAAACATGAGCTTGTCGTCGATAACGACAGGTAAGATTGGCATCCATAAATTGCGTGGGGGGAGTACGTCTACGAAAGAGAGCCCAAAGTAACGATCATTCAAATTTCTTGAAAATTCATTGATGGAGGGCAGGTTAGGTCCCACCAGTTTCTCAGGAGCGCCCACGGGGTACGGATTGTTCTTCATCACGTATGGGTATAAAGAACAGAAATCGTAGTAATGGAGCTTCACGCCCTCCGTAGGTGGAAAGTATAGTCTGAATGGATTTGTACGTCCTCCAAACAAGCTATCACCACATTTGAGAGGATCCAGCACCATTGAACGCTTGATCGTGTTTATTTCCTCACGGTACACCTCGTCTGTCTCCATCCGTGCATCATATTCATGCTCCCACAAGACTTTGTGAGTGAACTGTGATCCTATAAGTTGATCGCGGGTGCGGGTCCATGCAAGACAGTCGGCAGGAGATCTACCGTGGATATCTCCGGCGATTCCGCACTCAGGACGGGGGCATCCATGCCACCAGCATCCGTTAAAGGAGTACACAGTCTTCACACCAGTGACACGGTTTTCACTTAACCCATCAACCCAAAAAACACGTCCATTAATCTTAATGGGTACTTCACCCGTGTTGCGGGCGTGCTTTATGTATACACCTGTCTGTTGCTGTAGGTGTATGAGCCAGTAAATAGCCTTGTGTCCGTAACTGCGGGGTTGTTTCGGTGAATAATGGCTAAGGTGTCTTTAGGCATGAAGTTATTCTTGAACACCGTAAAACATAATGATGCGATGGTGGTTGCGACTTGCAGCGGATCGCATTTGAAACGGGCTATGTACATCCTTCTAAAGGCCTGGAAACATACTCTAAGCACGCGCACATCATTCACGCAATAACGCTCACATTCATCAGCTATATTATAAGGGTTACTTTCATTAAAACTGTTGTAGTATCGATCAAAGTCTTCACGTTCATCCATACAGTCATAGTTAAAATAATGTTTGGGTGGTGGTGGGCCTACGTAGTTTAAAGTCTCGCTGGTGAGGAAAGTGTAAGGGAAGTATCCTTTGGAAACTTCAGCTGCTACTCCCATCACCTTGGGTAGCTTTGCTAATTTACAAGGTGTGAATAATAAAGTGTCTTTAAATTGTACATTGCCTCTTATGCATCTGTATTAATTTGTTGCCTCTTTTCAATGGATCACCTGTAAATATCTCAGAGGATTCGTGTTCAAGCAACTCCTTATAAAGGAACTGCGTGTCAAACTTTGCCCCGTTATGGGCGAGAATATACACAGTCATTTTTTTGAACTTGTCGGCTAACTTGACAATATAGGACACAAATAGTTTCACAGGACTATCGCGGACATTCGTTTTAAAAACGTTTGTCCGTTTACCGCATTTGGGGCACTCGTCACATTCGATCCCCATACACTCATCACAGATGGTCTGGCTCACAAGTAAATGTGGAATTACCTCTTTGGTTTCAGCGTTCGTATATGTTTCTATATCGTAGTATACAGTTATACAAGGGTTATTTTTAGGCTTTACTCCATCCGCCTTATATTCCTCCTGGCATGTAGGACAGTGAATTTCGTCACACTTGTGCTTAAATTTCCCCCAATTATCCATTGTGTGAAACATACCACATTCACAGATTCTCATTTTCCTGCACGTGCCAATTGATTTATGGAAATCAAAGCAGTTATTATTGAAGAATGTGCGTCTACACACATCACAGTCTCTCTTCTCAGCTTCAACTACACGGCTTTCACATTTGGTGCTTTTACACTGCTCACATACCATGTGACATTCTTTACAATGTCTCACTATATCATCCGCAAACTCGAGGCACCCCTTACACAAATCATGATGTCTCCCATATTTTCGACTTTTGTCATAACTCGCGTAAAGCCACCTTATATTACGGATGGGGAGATACGTTGTCCCTGACAATCCTAAAATAAGTAGGGGTCTTGTACGATCTCTCACACAGCTTTTAAAAACATACACAGTCCTACGACGATCATCCAACCCAAATACAACTATACGGACATTCATTTCCTGTTCTACCATTCTCAGCTCTTCAGGACCCATATTACAGTCAAATTCAAGTTCACAGTCTACAGCTAGTTTACGGGCACGTTCCACGACCGTAGGCAACCAAATTTTTTGAGTCCGTATTTTGTACAGTAAACATACGTGCTAAGAGTACTGCTATAAAGCCGCAACCACGATCGACGTTTATATGCTTTCGGTAAATAGTCGGAGAATTGAAGTTAAGAGTATACGGTATGGCACTATGCCCGCAACACGGAATACACGATCAATATTTACCGTGAAGTTGTCCATATTAAAGGCTATACTACTTTGGGCGGCCTGCATTATACGTCCTAATATATATTCTACATCTTCAGCCACCAAACGTCTAAATGGCACTATCACCCAATAATCATCTACATCACCGTCATCTGACCCGAATCCAATGGACAGACTCGTCCTGACTTCACGCTCGTCGCGATTCTGAAGAGCAAACTCTACAATACGCTGTACAACCCGGCGTAGCCCGCGCTCAATTCCATTGCTATACATGGCTCTAGGGTCGACCCTGACTCTATACTGATTTCTAGTCAAGGCTGGGGTGGGGGCTGCGGAGCGCACCAATTCAAACGTTATATCATCCTCAACAGAACGGGGGGCAACTGTGGCGGATGAATTAGGGGGTATATTAGCGGAAGGTGCTGATGGGGGGCCTGTTGCGTAGGAGGTTGAGGGTTGGGGATCTATTATTGTAGACTTAACAGAACGGTCGCTTTATACCTGACGTGGGGTTCTCTTCATCATACCTCCGCTTTGGACGTGCTACCGGTATCGCTGGTGAGGGCTCGTTGGCAGGGGAGGGGATCACAACTACACTGTCGTCGAGGTCATCCGTAATGTCAATGATGGGATGCTCTACCTCATCGTCATTCACGGTTCTGTGGGAGAAGAAAACAAAATATAAGGAACTGCACTCAAAATTTGTAATATTTTGTAAATGACCCACTTAGGAGTGTGACGTGTTAGAAATGGACTCTGTAGAAAAATTCAGATTCACGAGCCCATCCACATGTATTATATCTGGACCTACAGGATGTGGTAAAACTGTGTTTATGCTTAAAATCATTAAAGAAAAGGGAGAGATGTTCTCGAAATTTGTGCATAAAGTTATATGGTGCTATTCGACGTATCAATCAGTGTTCAACGAGTACCAAGATGATATTTTGTTCCACAAAGGCGTATATGACGTTAATTCGTTAAAGGGAAATGAACATACAATCATTGTAATTGACGATCTCATGTTGGAGATGGATAAAACGTTTGCCGAGACATTTACAGTATTCTCCCACCATCTTAACATAAGCGTGTTCTTCATCAATCAGAATCTATTTTTCAAAAATAGATACATGCGCGATGTGTCGTTAAATACGCAATATCTAGTCTTATTCGCGCAAAGTAGAGATGTATCACAAATTGGGGTATTAATCAATCAAATGTTCCCGAATCAGCGTAAGGAGTTTTTGGAAGTTTATAAAGAAGCTACAAGCACGCGTTACGGATATTTGCTTTGCGACCTTCATCCGCGAAACACGTTTAGAGTGCTTCTACGAACGAATATATTTCCAAACGAGCCTGAAACGGTGTATATTCCAGAATGACAAAGAGACTAAAGAAATACCGTGAATTAATAAAAATCTATCATCGACTGCCCCGGGCAATGCAGCAGATGTTTATTAAAAATATCGACGCCGACTTTTTAAAATGCATCTGTGAAATCTGTCTTAACGTTATAAATTGCAATGTATCAATGAAAACCCCTCAGAAGGCTCGCCTACGCCGCTACAAGAACATAATACGTGCACTCGCTCGTAAAAGTCAAACTGTAGCGAAGAAAAAACGAATTATTGTACAAACAGGAGGGTCATTTCTCCCCATCTTATTTTCAGTTTTGGGTCCTTTACTGACTAGATTAATATAATGAAGAAAGTGGTAGTGACTTCCCCACGAGGTGTACGCTTCACTGCAAAGGAATCCAGACACGGATCTAGATCCCCGTAAAAGCAGACTTAAAAGAATGGAAAGCGAATTGCTAGCCCTATTAAACAGTGAAAAAACACCTGATGAGAAAAGAATCTTATACCAAGAAGCTCTGCAGAAATTTCTTCACGAGTACGAAAATTATAAGAGCCCTACAGAGATTCCTGTGGTTATTAGGCACAGCACGGGGGACGATGGACATGGCGACATAGGATCTGTGCCCGACGATACAGCTGACCAACCAAAATTAAGGGATTAGCCACACAACATATCGACATGTATTAAAAAGCACCCTCCCACATACATTGATGAGTAAAGGCTTAAGTCTTTATAATCTATTGAATGAGAATCCAGCCATACAATGGACCGATACAGGCGAGATCATTGTGGAAGGATCAAAGGTACAGGGATCGAATATCGTAGACATTGTCCATGATCTGGTGAGAAAGTGGGATAGGCCTCACCATCAGGATGGAAGCATATTAAAGCAAGACTACAACAAATAAATGTCCCTAAAACGTTGATAGGAAATCTGAACAGGTTAAAAGACTTGGAACATGCAACGCATGTGACACAATTGAAGACGCCGTCACCCCCGGCGGTAACACCTTTGAAGAGGAGAAAGAAGAGGTTAAACCAACCCTACCACGTGCCTCTAAAATAAGCAAATGGCTAACGTATTAACTAAACGCTATTATGACATTTCTAACCCATCCTCTTACGGCGGCGTAGATAGACTGTACAGAAGTGTTTACGGAGTAGGGAAAAAGATGTTGAAAGATTTTTGAGGGAGCAGGACGCTTATACGCTTCATAAGCCTGTGAGAAAAAGGTTTAAAACAGCCAAGACAACGGCTTCCTCGACTGATTCTATTTGGCAAGCAGATTTAACAGACATGCAAAGATATTCTGTGTATAACGATGGTTACCGCTACATTCTATTCATAATAGACGTATTCTCTAGATATCTGTGGCTAGTTCCTCTGAAAAATAAATCACCTGAAACAGTTGCTGAAGCCACCAAAACGCTAATGTTAAAAGAAAACAGGGTTCCTGGCTATTTTTGTACGGATATGGGGAAGGAATTTATAGGCCGTGCTTTTCAGAACATGTTGACAGAGTTTAATATCAGCTATTACACAACCAATTCTATACATAAGGCTTCTTTAGCTGAAAGAGTTCAGCGCACCATAAAGGAACGCATGCACCGTTATTTTACACATAAAAACACATACAGATTTCTAGACATTCTTGAATCATTGGCATCATCCTACAACCGCTCACACCATCGCACGATTGGGACAGCACCTAACGAAGTTTTAGAAAGAGGTACGCTCCCGAGAAGAGATGGATCACCAACACCACTACCACACTCGGCGCGCTTCAAAATCAATGATTATGTAAGGCTGTCGCGTTCGGGGAATAAATTCGCAAAGGGTTTTGAGCAAGGATGGACACGCGAGATTTTTAAAGTTAGGGCTATGAGGCCTAAAGGTGAGATAATGATGTATTACATTGAAGATTTGAATGGGGAAGAAATTGCAGGAGGCTTTTACCGCGAGGAATTGCAGAAAGTTGCGTGTAATTTAAGAAAAAATGTGTTTAAAATTGAGAAAATTTTAGGAAGCAAAGGTTCAGGAAAGAGAAAAATGTACCTGGTGAAATGGCTAGGGTACCCAGAAAGCTTCAACACCTATATAAAAGCTGATGCAATAATGAAGCTTAAATAGTATGCAACATGGCTCCTAACCATTTCTACGTCACACTCCCGTCCTCCTCGTCCCTGTCTGTACACCCTAACAACACATTAGCCAACTTTGTAACAGAACTCCACGGGCACATTGAATTGGGTCGTGATTCGTATGAGGTGGGGATATGCGAAATTCAGCTGGACACCATCTTTTAAATATTGAACATAAAGAAACCGTTTTTACGATTCTTAGAGACATTGACGAGTGTGAAAAAGCTGGGGTAGCTATGGATGAAACTATACGTATCGCTCGGACTAAGGTTGCACGGTATTACAGTACAGAAGTAAGACTAGGACCGGGTCAATATGGTTCGGTCGAGGATGTTGTGAGAGGCTTAAACATAAGTTTAAGAAACTCAAACCTTACGAATGATTTAGTATACGAAATCGTAAACAAAGGAAACCCTGCACATACACTAATCCTAAAATCAAAGACTAACAGACGTATTAAAGACCATAGAATGTTCAAAATTCTAACCAATGGCCGATATAGCGCAGCCTTCCAAAGAGACACATTTCACGAGACACAGCATGACTTGTCCAGATTAATGTATCAATTGAAGATGGATAAATTGGCTGAAAGGTCCCCAGACATGTGCTATATTTACAGTAATATAGTGGAGCACCAGTTTGTTGGGGATACCCAGGCACGCCTGCTGCGCATTGCTCACATCCCCAACCATAGAGGAAGGAGTTTGAGTATTACATATGACAGACCCCATTATGTGAATGTCGCAACTAATTTAATAACCAATATCTCAATATATATAAGAACGATTGAGGGTGAAAACTTCCCATTCGGTAACGGGAGCTTAACAGTGAAGCTACACTTTCGACGCACTGAGTTATAATGGATAGAAAGCCTTTCACCGTCTATCGAGGGGTGAGATACCAGCGCAGTAGTGGACTTGGATCCATTTTTTCATCCATACTACGTACGGCTGTTCCTTTGCTGAAGAGGGGTGCCAGATACCTTGGAAGGAAAGCGCTATAATCAGGCCTTAACACTGCAGAAGACATATTGGCCGGGGCTAAACCTAAAGAAGCTCTAAAAAAACATTTAAAGCGTACACGGGACGAAATCATCAAAGATGCAAAGAGAAAAATGCTTGGTGGCGGGAAGAAGAAGAAGAGGGCTGCCCGAAAGAAGGGGTCACGTGGTATTAAACGTAAAAGGATATCAAAAAAGAAGTGCTGTAAGCGAATGAAACCTATGGTTGACCACTTTTTTGACTGATATAAGCTAAGGACATTGATCTCATGAATCATAGTTTGTTTACCACTTGTCGAGAGAGGAGGCACTATTTCTAACTCGCCATGGCACGCTTCATCCACCCATGTAGTTCACAATGCTGTAAATCGGAGCTGTCCCTTTTTGAGCTGCCTCCAACCCAAGTTTCTATTGAGCACAGTGACTTTATTACAATTAACCCTTTAAACACAATTAGTTCCCCGAGTGCACCTATAGAATTCGTGATACCCAGCTCAGGCCCTTACTTTTTTGATCCAAGCTGTGTGCACATGTACGCTAAGCTACGTATAGCCCATTCTGATGGAACGGTCTGCGATGACAAATATGCTGTATACCCTGAAACAAACTTTCTGCACTCCATATTCAACCAGTGTGACGTATATTTAAATCAGACCAACATATCGGCAGGCACGGGGTACTATCATCTACGCGCCTATCTGGAAAATGTCCTCAACTTTTCCAAAGAAGCGAAGGCTACCTTTTTAAGTGCGGAGGGATATTATCAAACTAAAGATGAAAGTAGTATAAAGGACAAATTTAAAAATTCTAAAAAGAAAATATACGAGTGTTTTGGACGGTTGCACACAGATTTCACTTTCCAGGAGAAGTTGCTTGTCAACGGGGTGGATATGAAAATAAAGCTCACCCGCACGAGACCTGAGATCTGCTTAAATCTGGACGCTGATCAAGAAGAGGGTGCAAAGCCCGTTGTGGTTCACATTATGGACACATACCTCCGCGTACGACGAGTGAAATTAAGTTCACCAAAACAACTAGAAATTCAGAAAAATTTACTAAACGCTACAGTGAAATATCCTATTAACAGAGTACAAATCAAACTATATACGGTTCCTGCAGGGTTGGCATCGAAGCAGATAGAAAACATTGCCCTGGGAAATCTTCCTAAAAGGATATTAATCGGTATGCAGGACCATGCTTCGGTGAATGGAAAATATAAAAAGAGTGCCTTTAAATTCGAGAATTTCGGACTTAAAAATATAACTCTATACGTTAATGGCACTGCTTTGGGTGGAACAATGGGTACGGACTATTCATCAGACGCTGTGTTACCTCTTTGTGCCAGAGTCTATAGTAATCTGACCCATATTGCAGTGATTGTGATGAGCTTGGTAATGGGGTAACGCAGGAAGAATTCATTGATCAATTTAACCGTTATCCGTTTTACATTACACCTGACTTATCTGCTAGCGTAAATACCCATTTAACCCCACAGCAGAGCGGAAACATCTCAGTGCGGCTGGATTTCGCCAAGCCTATAGACGCTCCTATTAGTGTACTAGTATATCTCGAATCGCAAGCCCTGATAGAAGTAGATAGATTTAGGAGCGTTATCACTGACTTTTAAAATGGATGCTAATACACTTCAGAAAGTAATGAATAGTGAACGAGTCACACGTTCCAAATTTATCGGTGTGTTTGCGAAGAATGAAACATTGAGTTTGCCAAGTACGCGAGAATGCGGTAGTCTTATTGTGAACACAGATGTCATCGGTAATGAAGGGATTCATTGGATCGCTGTCTATTTTAAAAATAGACAGCGCCTGTACTATTTTGATTCACTCGGTACTCAACCCTGGAGTGACCCTATTATTGTAAAAATTTTCGCTCAGTTACATATTCCCGAAGTTGTATGGAACCCGTTTCGTATACAAGGATATTTTAGTAATGTTTGCGGAATGTACTGCGTCTCATTTCTCATGCATATGTCATGTGATAAAGAATTTATAAATTTTTTAAATTTATTTGACCCGTGCCACACTCGCCGAAACGATGAAATGGTATGCAGACAGATAAAAATCCGTTTTCCAATTGTACGTACTCGTTGTATAGTATAATGTTTTTGTTCGTGTGTGTATATTTGTAACGGTATATTCTGTAGTTGGTTATTGTACTGATTTCTTTCATTTAATAAATTTATGAAAATATATTGTCTTCTTACCCCAAAAAGATCGAAAAAACTTACATTATTTCGTTGTGACATTCATTATGCTGACTGATCAGTATATCCTCCGTATTCATGACACGAGATTCTTCAAAAGATTGTATAACACGTGTCAAATCCTCATCGGACCTTAAAGGAATAATGTTCATCTTTTAAAACATATACAGAGTATACAGACAGACCCCCATTATGTGAAGATATCTTTGGTTCGAAACTCATTTAAGAGGTAAATCCAAATAACATTTAAAACGATTGCCATAAAAAATTTCGATTTTAGCATAATGGCGATAAGAGGTAAAACCAAATAACATTTAAAACGATTGCCATAAAAAATTTCGATTTTTGGTGAGTATCTAAATGAAGTATTTGACGAGATACTACAACCCTCCATATATATAAAATCATGTTTCTTGAATTATAGACACTTACATTTCTATGGTAGTCCCTTGCGTCGGATTGTAAGGAGCGTCACTGCAAATATCTTTAACGGTTTGCGTTGGAAATAATTCATCACGGTCAATTGCGTTAAAAAGATTAATTGCAGTTAATGCTGCAGTGTCACCTTCTTCATACAAATCCGGGGAGACGTACAGTTCGTGGTCCATGGTGGAGGAATGCACTGGCAGAGGGAATGATTATTCACTGACGCGAAAATAGCTACTGTTACTCCAAACTGAGAAATATCCCCTTTTATATGCACAATCGCCAAGCTCCGCCCCAAAAGATTAAGGCCAGATGTTCGTAGCGATTGGCTGCCAGTGTAGCTGGGTGGAGCTATGATAAGTTTGTGTACCAATCCGCTATAACGGGTCCGGACGAGTAATGGCATCTTTATATTTTCTCCAATAGATTTAATGCTCGTATTACTCCTTGCTGTCTTTACCATGTCAATATTTTTCCCCCACTATTCCCGGATCGTTAGTCACTAATGTAATCGAGAGGATTTTATAATAAAGAAATATATCCTAATTATATTTTTAAAAGAGCATTCGGTTTCCACGTTAAACTGTGGGTCTAAGGCGGAGTGAAAACCTTTCCAATTCGGCGAGAAAGAGATAATTGCACTAGGGAACAACATTTCTTGAAAACTATTTGGTGTTTCTTATAGAACTTTTGATGCTGATTCCGGTTTCAGAATTTTTCTATCACCCATAGTTTTCGAGAAAATAATATTTCCAAAAAAGAAACCTTGCGAAGATTGGTGGAAATAAACCAAAACACACGCTCGTCCATTCCCCCCAATCTCCTCTAATTATATTTTTAAAAAAGAAAAGAGCATTCGGTTTACACGTTAAACTGTGGGTCTAAGGCGGAGTGAAAACCTTTCCAATTCGGCGAGAAAGAGTTCATTGCACTAGGGAACAACATTTCTTGAAAACTATTTAGTGTTTCTTATAGAACTTTTGATGCTGATTCCAAATATGGTTTCAGAATTTTTCTATCACCCATAGTTTTCGAGAAAATAATATTTCCAAAAATGAAACCTTGCGAAGATTGGTGGAAATAAACCAAAACACACGCTCGTCCATTCCCCCCAATCTCCTCTAATTATATTTTTAAAAAAGAAAAGAGCATTCGGTTTCCACGTTAAACTGTGGGTTTAAGGTGGAGTGAAAACCTTATCCGTTGTTACAATTCGGGGAAGAGCTAGTTGTTATTATTACTAAAGAGAAAAATAAATAGCCTTGTGTCCGTAACTGCGGGGGTTGTTTCGGTGAATAATGGCTAAGGTGTCTTTAGGCATGAAGTTTTGCTGGCAAAAGATACAAGCATATTCCTTTATTTATTAATGAACAAAACTCTCTCTCTCTTTCTTTATTATATATATATATATATATATATAATATATATATATATATATAATTATTAGTACTTTCAGGTTTGCAATTTGCTGGCAAAAGATACAAGCATGTTCCTTTATTTATTAATGAACAAAACTCTCTCTGTCTCTTTCTTTATTAATATATATATATATAATATATATGGGATGAATTTCACAATAAAACACGTGAAATGAATGAATGCTGCAAACCCACAAGGAAAAAGAAAAACGATTCCAAGGCCTTTCGTGTATTCAAAGCTACACCTCGTCAGGGAATGAAGTTAAAAGGCGAGAAGCCCATATATATATACAACGTACAGGAAAAACAAAACAATTAGCACATACTTAACAAGGGTTAATGAGAGGCAAAAGAAATTTTAACATGATATCGTCAATTTTATAAGTCCCCGAGCTGTTATTGAAATTGTTTTTAAAATGAATAAATGCACATTCTAGAATATTTCGTTCTATTATATCTCTGTTTTTAACAAGCGCTTTAGAACTATCCCACTTGATGCTATGGTTACATCTATACATATGGTTAAATAATACTGTTAAATCACGCCTAATAAAGAATAGCCCTGATAATGTTGTTGGTTGTGTGTATTCGATCGGATGTACACAATGTAACTCAGTATATATAGGCCAAACCGGTAAAACGTTAGATATTAGGGTAAAACAGCATAAATATGCTTGTAGAACAGCTAGTACTTCCAATGCTTTATTTAACCATATGTATAGATGTAACCATAGCATCAAGTGGGATAGTTCTAAAGCGCTTGTTAAAAACAGAGATATAATAGAACGAAATATTCTAGAATGTGCATTTATTCATTTTAAAAACAATTTCAATAACAGCTCGGGGACTTATAAAATTGACGATATCATGTTAAAATTTCTTTTGCCTCTCATTAACCCTTGTTAAGTATGTGCTAATTGTTTTGTTTTTCCTGTACGTTGTATATATATATGGGCTTCTCGCCTTTTAACTTCATTCCCTGACGAGGTGTAGCTTTGAATACACGAAAGGCCTTGGAATCGTTTTTCTTTTTCCTTGTGGGTTTGCAGCATATATATATATTATATATATATATATATAATTATTAGTACTTTCAGGTTCGCTAAGAATCGGAGTCAAGAGAGGTTTTGATCGATTTGACTAGAAGAAAGGTAAAATTATGGTCAAAAATCGCCTCTGGCAATCAGCTGTGATTCGAGTCGGAGAAACGAATCCTCGTTTGCGTGTGTGTGTGTGTGTGTGTGTGTGTGTGTGTGTGTGTGTGCGTGCACGAGTTGTTCATTCATATACAAACACAGATGGGGTGAGGAGATTGAGGGGAATGTACGAGCGTGCTTTTTGGTTTTAGTTCGGTGAAATTCAAATTATATATATATATATATATATATATATATAAGGGTTGACAAAATTAAATAGACACGGTTATTATGATTCTTTCATATATATATATATATATATATATATATATATATATATATCAGTGGCGACTCGTGACATTTTTGTTCAGGCATGCAATGTTATGGAATGGAAGAAAAACATCCGCCTAACCCTCTTGCCCAAACTTTGCATATTGTTTACATAGAACTTAGCAAGTTAAAGGTGTTTTACAAACTTTTGGGGACCTCTTTGAAGGAAAGGTCATTTAATGTTAGGCTTAAATATGCGAACAAAAAATTAGACATATTTATATATAGTAGTTACCGAATTGATCTAAAGAAAAAGATACAAATTTAAAATTTACCTTAAATAATTGTGAAGCATTATTTGAATTGAAATTCTGCTCTCCTAGTTTTCCTGCAAAATTCTTCGATGACCAAATTGTAAAAGTACTCTCGATTCTCCATAAGCTTCTTGAGGAAATTTTTTTCAATTGAAATTAAGGCAAGATTAGATAGCCTTTCTTCACTTTGGGAACTCCGTAAATAACTTTTAATTCTTTTAAGCGCAGAAAATGATCGCTCAACACTTGTTGTCGATATTGGTATAGTTAGAATCAAATTCGTCAATTTATATATTTCCTTAAGACCTTTGTGCATTTCGCTTTCCAGTAGATATTTTAGGAGCTCAGCAACATTCTTTTTGGCAAAAGATTTGTGCGAATATAAAACACACAATTCAGAACGGAGACGAGGAAACTCAAAAAATGAATTGTAGCTTCTTTTCAAAGATTCAAAAGCTCTCTGGGAAAGTAACATCATAGAACTCAAATTTTTTGCAATCTAAAAGCTCAATGAATTCCAATTTTTCCATTGAACTGAAACGCTCTTTCATTTGAAGAAGTATATTATCGAATATTTCATGAAATAGTTGACTATACTTCTCTTGTGGAGAAAGACTCTGTTTCCTTTTACATACAGGTTCACCACATCTTTCTGTTATCAAGTCCCACATATCTGCAAATTTTGTATCCCTTATTTGTTTGATTTTTTTCATAGTGCTTTCAACGGTGATTGAGCTATACACAATATCCATAGATTTTGTTTGCAGCACATTAAATAGATATTCAGTAAAAGGAAAAATTGAAGAAAATACTTCTAATAAAAAATTAAAATCGAAAGTATCGATACCAGCAAGCAATCCGCGTGCACTATTTTTTGTTTTTTCATCAAATTTCTTTGGGTTTTCAAGAATGCTTTTTAAAAGATCTATTATATCTTCTTTATTTTCCTTAACTCTTTCAACTAGACGAGATGAATAGTTCCACCGCGTTGGAGCCAGTTTAGGGAAACGCTTTCCAACAACTTGTCAAGCATTGAAGTTCGCTTAGTTGAACTGCTGAAAAATGATGACAAACTTCCTAATACTGAAAAAAAATTATTACATTCGGAAATTTCAGCGACAGCTTGGGATAAAACAAGGTTAAGTTTATGGGCGTAGCAGTGAAGAAAAATAGCCTCTGGTACAGTTTCTCTAATCTTTGTTTGTACGCCATTAAGATCGCTCCCCATAACAGCAGCACCGTCGTAGGTTTGAGCAACTAATTTTTTCAAACAGCCCAGTTCACCTAGTTGCCTTATAGATAAATCAGAAATCGCTCCTGCACTTCTATCATTACTAACGTCATTGAATTTTATAAATCGTTCACAAATCTCTCCATGTTTATTAACATAACGAACAACAGTAGAGAGTTGAGAAAAACAGCTGACATCAGATGTTTCATCTAATAAAATCGCCACATACATGCAGTCGATAAGCTCACGTTTTATTTGTTCTAACATAACTGCACTAATAGATTGAATTATGTCATTCTGAATAGCAGATGATGTTCCCTTAAAAACAGTCGCAGTTTTTAAATGGTTTTGAAGCTTTTCATCGAATTCTCCCATACAAAATACCAATTCAATATAGTTACCCCTATTGTCAGCGTTTTCTTCTTCATTGTGACCGCGAAATGCTAATTCTTGCATACCTAAAAAACATGTTATCCTAATCAAACGTTTCAAAATTTCTCGATTCTTATTAACTTCTTCGTTATGTCTGGAAATGGCAACTGATTTCTGCTTGTCGAGTATTAAATCAATTCTTTCTGACTTTCCAAATGTTTTAAGATCAACAAATGCATTTATCTGAGCAAGAGATTTTTCATGGCGAGAAATTGCAATATGTAAATTGTTTAAATCGTCGTATCCACGAATAACAGAATTCCACACAGAGTTATCTCTTGAAAATAGGAAACACGACCAACAGTACAATTTGTTATTTGAAATATTTCCACATAACCAGGGAACATCATCATACAGCTTAGGATTAAATTTCCTAGTGAAGCCTTTATTTTCTTTGCTTAAATTCAAATGTGGAATCGGTCTGCCATTATTCAATATGCGCTTTTTCTCATCAAAAGAGAGTGAGTAAAATCTTATAGTCTTCAATTGATTAAACACATCGTCAGTCATTATGGGCACTACAATGCTATAATTTATTTAACTGATTATCCAAAATAACTAAAGCACAAAAGGGAACACCGAACACAAGTGGATGCTTGCGGCTGTGATACTGGAAAGAAGCCTTGTCAGAATTGCCAGATGTTACTTTTTGGTGAATGCACCTATAAAACTGAATGCATGCCGTATTATTTTCATTAATTAAAAAAAATCAGAACAAAGCTTTTTAATTATTTTTAGTAAAAATATTAAGTAAATTTTCTAAGCATATTTTAAAACATATTGCCTTTTGAATTTAGCTAAGAGGCTCAAAAAAAATATCTTATGGAGAGTGAGAAGTCTCCTTAAAAAATTGCCCAATGCAAGGCGGTGTAAACAAAATCATGTCTTATTTCACTAGACAATTAAGAACATTTTTCTGTACCCAGACTGAATTAGTGAATGCTTTAGCTACAAGTATTTCGATCTGTGTACAGAAAAATGTTCTTAATTGTCTAATGAAATAAGACATAATTTTGTTTACACCGCCCAATAGCCAGTACATGCGTGATTGAAGCCTGACTATTTTTAGTTTCTGAAAATTATTTTTGTCAATTATAATCCTTACTTAGATCTGAAAAGAGAACATATTTAACACATGCATTGCATGCGTTGCATTCATTAAGAAATCGCCACTGATATATATATATATATATATATATATACACAGATGGGGGATTGGGGACGAGCGTGTGTTTTGGTTTTAATTCGATGAAACGAGATACTACAACCCTCCATATATATAAAATCATGTTTCTTGTGAATAAATTATAGACACTTACAGAAATCCTTTCCTCGTGAAAGGAAAAACAACGCTTAATGATTAATTTATTATATTGAATAATTAATTCTCCTAAAAGGAGAAAATTCATTTTTGTATACATTATTTAGCATCATTTGGTTTAAATTAATATACGTTTGGCATTTTTTCTGATTTTCATTCATGTACAGATGCGTGTGCGTGTGTCCACGAGTTGTTCATTCATATACAAACACAGATGGGTGAGGAGATTGGGGGGGGAATGTACGAGCGTGCTTTTTGGTTTTAGTTCGGTGAAATTCAATTTATATATATATATATATATATATATATATATATATATATATATATATATATATAAGGGTTGACAAAATTAAATAGACACGGTTATTATGATTCTTTCTATATATATATAATTATATATATATATATAAACACAGATGGGGGATTGGGGACGAGCGTGTGTTTTGGTTTTAATTCGGTGAAACGAGATACTACAACCCTCCATATATATAAAATCATGTTTCTTGAATTATAGACACTTACAGAAATCCTTTCCTCGTGAAAGGAAAAACAACGCTTAATGATTAATTTCTTATATTGAATGATTAAAAGGAGAAAATTCATTTTTGTATACATTATTTAGCATCATTTGGTTTAAATTAATATACGTTTGGCATTTTTTTTCTGATTTTCATTCATGTACAGATGCGTGTGCGTGTGTGCACGAGTTGTTCATTCATATACAAACACAGATGGGGTGAGGAGATTGGGGGGAATGGACGAACGTGCTTTTTGGTTTTAATTCGGTGAAATTCAACTTATATATATATATATATATATATATATATATATATATATATAAGGGTTGACAAAATTAAATAGACACGGTTATTATGATTCTTTCTATATATATATATATATATATATATACAAACACAGATGGGGGATTGTGGACGAGCGTGTGTTTTGGTTAATTTCCACCAATCTTCGTAAGGTTTCTTCTCCTTTCGTTTTTCCCACTGTTATTCGGTATTTAAATAGGAATTAAGTGATTTATTGGAGCGTGTGTTTAAATTATTTATTTAATAAACAGATGAATCTTCCAACAATTAATTCTGTATTGATTAACTACCATCATTTAAATATATTGTGGTATTTTATGTGGTTTTTGCTATCTGGCAACTGAATACATGGCGCTATCTGGCAACTCAGCCGGAATAGAGGTCTATAAAAGAGTGAGAAGCTGATGACGGAGCCATTCAAGCTCGGCTCCCAGCCAAGCAAGGACCTCTGGTCCTTTCTCTTTCTGGCCATTTGGGAAAACCCCTTAGAGGCCTCTTAGGTTAGGTAAACGAAAATAGCTTGGGGGAGAACTCCGCCTCCAAGTTGCATGCCTTGCAATCAAAGGCAACTACTCTCTCTCTCTCTCTCTCTCCTTCAGGTGTACCCCTCCCCCCTTGGCTCAGCCAACTGGCTGATTAGGAGCCTATAAGACAACGCCTACTCGGCTGAAGTCTTAATATGCACTTGGCTCCTGCCAGGTGAACCCCTCTCCTCCTTTCTCTCCTTTCTCTTGGGGGATAACGCCGCCTCCAAGACCCCCCTTGTTGTACCTGCAGCATCCCCCACCCCCCTTTGGTTTTTTGCAACACCCTTTGCAACACCCCTCGCAACACCTCACCCCCTTTGCAACAACCCCGCCCCCTTTGCAACATTGCGTAATAAATTGCAACATTCCTGCACTCTCCCCTTTTGCGGCTATACTACTGTTGTATAACAACATGTTATCTAACAATGACGTCTACACTACGTAAATGTTATTAAGCACACTAGTCGATACTGAAATGTCGAGTGATGAGGAGCAGACTGAAAGGATAAATAAAAGGTTATGAACAACCTGTGTCTGGACGCAATTATAACATGTTATATAACAAGTTATGTAACATCCTTTGATCTTTCCGACTTCAAACGGATAACATCTAACATGTTATAAACCTTGATTTTTTGTTATATAACATGAAATTTCACTAAATATTCTTGAACATGTTGCATAACATTGTTAATAACACGTATTATATAGCAAGTGTGGACAAGGCTTTAGGCTAACAAAGACCCTAAAGCCTTGTCCACACTGATCAACGGGAAGTAGTGTTACGACATTGGCTACGACATAGCAAGCAAAGTACCAAATGAAAGACAAAGACGAACGAGTTTACCTTGACAGAGTGTCAGCACAGCACAATTCTTGAGAACAACAGGAGGAACTCTATCAGGATCATACGCCTTCCTAAAGTTGAGCCCCAGATAAAACAGAATAAACATCTTTGGAAAAGACTCTAATTTTAGACATAACTAAGTCAGAGGTGCGGAGGAGATGGAGGAACAGCACCTGAATCGTCCAGCTGCTCTATATTTGTAAAGAAATGTTTATCGTTTTTCTTCCTTCTACTTAAGCTATGAATGCATCAATTGATTAACCCCCCCCCCCTCTCTCTCTCTCTCTCTCTCTCTTCTATATATATATATATATATATATATATATATATATATATATTAGTGAGGTGTACCTATTAATCTGCATCGGCACCGGAAGAATCGGCATTTTTTGGCATCGGCATCGGCCAAATTCAGCCGATTCTGTCACCGATTCTTTGATATTTTAAAATTTTCATTACAAAACAAAAGCTATATTTATAGAAGATTGAACAGACAAAAACCACTATTTATGATCATTTATATTCATTTGAAAGTGTAATTATATAAAAATATTTTACATTCACGAAAAGGGGAAAGCTTAATAAGTTAAGTTACCTATAAATTTACATTTTCTCTAACTAGCTAATCTCTAAATATTATAAACTATTGTAATCTCCTACTCTACATTAATAATAATTCTATATTAAGTTGTACTTTATAATTTATATATTAGACCATCTTATTATGTTGACTTTATTTTAAATATTTTAATAATTTTATAAGCCCAATTTATATATCCATTTTTTTTTATTCAAATTGGGGGCCAGGAACTTGAAATTTTAGTGAAAAATTTTGTTGTTTACATTGTTGAAGAAAGAAAATATCTTCAACATAAAGAAAAACAATTACTTTAAATGTTGGTATTCAATTTATGAAACTAAACTAAAATTATTTTATCATTTTCCTGAGTAATAAAACTTGTTAACATCATTTCAGCTACGGTATATGAGTAACAAATTCTGGTGCTGTATACGAGTATTGTAGAGTGAGCTTGGAAAAACATTTAAACAAATTTGAAATGTAAAAATATGAAAGTTGAAAGTTTTCACATTGGATTAGTAAAATTTATGAATGGAATTGTTTTTTAAAATATAGACAAAGAATCGGCATCGGTACGGCACTTTTCATGGAATCGGCATCGGCTAAATTGAATAGCAAAATTGAATATTAAATAGGTTGCATTAAAAAGTTTTTGTGTGAGAAGCGCTTGTGTAAGTTTTAGGGTTAGTTGATTGGCTAGTTTAGTAATTAAAAGTACAGTACAAAGTAAAAAATTAAAAAGTAATTACCTTTTTTATATTATTTTAGATTCCCAAACGAAGATGACAAATGTTTCGTCGAAACATTTTTGCCACTGAAATAAGTTTTAAAACGTTCGTTACTGTGTTATATATATTATATATATATATATATATATATATACACAGGGTGGGCCGTAAGTTTCCATACATAGGAAAAATAAACATTTTGTTATGGACAACCATTTTTATTTATATAATATGCTCTACATGGTTGCCATTGTTTTGAAAACACATTTCAATACGTGTTCCCCACTGTTGATGAACACGCATTAGCACAGTTGACGTTATGCTTGTAATGGCGTTGGTGATACGTTCCTTTAGATGATTTATGTCTCGTATCTTTTCCTGATACACCATGGCCTTCAAGTGCCCCCAAAGATAGAAATCAAGGGGGGTGAGATCTGGGGATCTGGGAGGCGACTCCACAGGACCACGCCGACCAATCCAAGCATCCGGAAACTGCTGATCCAAATACCGACGCACGTGAAGACCATAATGAGGTGGAGCTCCATCTTGCTGGAAGTAAACTGGGAAGTTACCTTCCTCGTTTAGCAGGGATGGGAAAATCTCTTCTTGCAACATGTTAAGATACCTTTCGGCATTAAGATTTCCACTGACAAAAATTGGTCCAATAATTCTGTCACCCCATATCCCGCCCACACCATCACTTTACCGGCACCTTGCATCTTCGTCGGACTCAGCCAGTTAGGGTTAGCATTACTCCAATAACGTATGTTTTGCCGATTAACCTCTCCATTGACGTAAAAATTTGCTTCATCAGTAAACAAGATCTTACGTCAAACGCATATTCTTAGGGTATCTGAAACATAAAAACAAACGTTTAATTTTTCCTATGTATGGAAACTTACGGCCCACCCTGTATATATATATATATATATATATATATATTATATATATATATATATATATATATTACAGTCAAAATGTGTAACCAGCCATTTGGCGTAATGGCCGAAACTTTTAGTCATTTCGCGAAATGGCTGTTTCACTTGGTCATTTCGCGAAATGACTAATATCTTCAGCCATTACGCGAAATGGCTGAAATTCCACCTTGGTCATTTCGTACAAGATCATTTGCCCGGTTAGGTCAAGTGTATGCCCAGTTAGGTCAACTGTATGCCCTTGACAATTTGGTAGGTTATGTTGTGTTATTTTCGTTAGTTTTAACGAAAATAACAACATAACCTAACCAATTATCAAAGGCATACAGTTGACCAAACCGGGCCTTCAATGGCGGACATCAGAATAACATTGAAGCCCCGGTTAGTATTTGAAAACCTCTATATTGAAAATTCAAATGTGTTTAAATGTTCAGATGTGTTCAAATGTGTATTTGAAGTGTGTTTCTCACTTATTTGTGTGTTTTAGCAGATTTAATTAGTTAAATAAAGGTTTCCAATTTTATTGTGATGTTTGTTATTTCTATGTATTTATGAAAAAAGTCATTTTAGTCATTTCACGAAATGACCAAGGTGGAATTTCAACCATTTCGCGTAATGGCTGAAGATTTTAGTCATTTTGCGAAATGACCAAGTGAAACAGCCATTTCGCGAAACGACTAAAAGTTTCAGCCATTAAATGGCTGGTTACACACTTTGACTGTAACATTAGCCCTGTTCAAAAATCAACTTTTTCTTATTTTCATTGGTTTCTGTACTTTTTCCCATGCTTTTTGACCTGGAAAGGCCGAAAATCACAACCACTTTGACCTAGGTTGTTGGGAAGCATTGCCGCATGGAGCTTTAAGTTTCTGCCTTGAAATCGGCCAAAAGCACCAGTTCCGGGGTCCCTTGAATCATGTTTTGCACTATAACTTTTTAACTAAACAAGATAGAGCAACAAAATAGGCACCAAATTAAAGTGTTTTTAATCCTCTTTCTAACTTATACAATTATGATAGTCTTGGAACAAGAAATGGCACATTGGTACATACAAAGTTTTCAGAAATATCACAAAATTCGTTTTCTCACACTCAAGGCAGACAAGGCGCCTTATTCATGACACAAATTTGAGATTAACATTTTGTCACAAGTCTAATCGATCAAGAAGTGAAAGCATTACATGATGATTAATTTCATAATGACATTTACACAGTCAGTTGTTGAGAGTTTGTTTCTTGAAGCTGTCAAAGCGGCGTCTGTTGAACTCCACAGCTTGAAGGAGATAGTCCCTTTGCTTGGCATCTGTTGTTATGACATTTGCAAAGTCGCTCATCATCTTGACACCACGTTCAGCAATGTCATTCACCGCTTTCAGATTCTTAACATAGTCCAACGCTTTTCTGTAGTCCTCATTCTGTGGCCAAGACGTGACAGGTTCCAGAAGCCACTCGGATCCAATGTTCAGTGTGTCCAGCAGGAAATGTGATTCTGGGCCAATGAGATCAACCAGGGTGGTCTTAGCTGTGACTCTCTGGAATAGAGGCTTTCCTGTTCTGAAGCTGTCTGGCTTCTCAGTGGCATGTAACTGGGCAGCAATGTCGTGCTTCAATGTGTCACTCAATCTACTGCTGAACAGGGCAAATGGCACGACTTCCTGCGTCAGGTACCATTTATGGTTTTCCATCTTATTAAGTACTGCATCAGCAAGCTCTGGGTCAGTTTTCTTGTACTTCAACATGTCCTGGATTAGACTTAGATCATTCACGGGAGCATCTGCAGCAGACATTGACATCATCCATACAGGAGTGTAGAACAGCGCAAGGAAGGTGTTGAGTCTTTCCAGCTTTGATACAGTGTCTTCGTCGTACTCAAGTTGATCTGCAAACATCAGCATTTTCATGGAGTACAGGTTTCTGGCCATCCATCTGGCCTGATGAATGGCGCCTGGTCGACTCCAGTGAATACCTCGAGGAGGCGTTCCTCCAAGAACAATGACTGTCAGTTCAGCCATTTCCCTGTAGTCGGCTCTTGGAAGCCTTTCTGCTGTAGAATGTCTTGGAGTATTTCTTCACTGTTCTTCTTTTTCCTTCAGCCATTTGCTGTTGATAGCCAGCATCTTTGGGTTTTCCTTGGACAAGTCCGTCCAAACATCCTTCAGATGCTCAAACCAGGGATTATCTGGCCCCTTCACCTTCCCAAACAGCTTCTCCCAAACTGCTCCTACTAGGATTTCCAGGATGTGATGTCGACAGGCCAGATAAAACACCTTTTTGTTCAGCATTTTCTCTAGCAGTTTGGCAGCTCCTCTGTGAACTCCACTGTTACTGGATGTAGTGTCAAAAACAAGGGCAGTAACATTATCCGTAAGTTCCCATGTCTCCAGTAAATCTATTGAAGCCTCAGCCTGAGCTGTGCCAGAAGAATTGTCGATGACAGGTACTCCCAATAACTTTCCTTCAGTGTATGAAGGTGGACCAGACACTAGCACAGCTAAAGTCTCTGAGGTACTTCCAGGTTCACTGCCCAAGACATCTTTGAGCAACTTTCCATCCCAGTGTAAGGCAGCGTACTGTGGGGGGTTTTCACAAAACTTGGACATGTGACTCTGGCTGATATTATACCTGGACAGCATTCTGTTGCGACGTGTTGTTGAGGTTGAGATGACGAAGTTATCCAGATCAGCCCCTCCAGCTTTCAAGGTGGCAGAAACCATGGCAGTAACTTGATTGTCTGATAAACCAAGACGATCAGCTGTATTGCAGATGACATCACATTCCATGACCTTCCTTGGAAACGTCAAAGTCACACTAGTCACAGTGTCTTGATGGTGAGAACATCCAGGACGAGGCTGATGGTAATCCATGTCCTCTGTGTTAGCGTCGTTGTCAGTTGAGTCACCCCAGGTAATGTCATCCACATGAACAACTGCCTCTTGTTCTGCTGCAGCTGTAAAATAGTACAACATGTTAAGACAGTAATTGTTAAGTACATGCTAAATATCGCAATGGAGTAAAACTTAAAACTTTTTGTGACGTTCAAAGTAATTAGTTTTACCTTGTTCTTGTCTATGCTGCAGTCTTTCATTCCTCGCTGCTTGCTGCAGGGATCTTGTCTCAAAAATCTTGTCATGACCAGACATATGACCTTTCCTCTCAGTCTTTTGGTCTTCGTAGAACCTGATATCCTCATCTTTCTTCTCTCTGGATAACAGTCTGTTGTTCTGTATTTCCTGGATTGCATCTGGAGCTCCTATATCGAACAGGCTGTCTAATTCCAGCACAAATGCTCCTCTTTTTCCTCCAGGGTTACTTGCTCTTCCTTTGCTTTTCACCAGAGCACGATGTTTCTCATGTAGTTTCATGAAGAGCTTCATTGCGTTGTACTTGGTCATTGTCTTGATCCTAGCCATCTGCCAGAATGGGATGATAGATTCAACTGTTTCATATGCAAGGTCTTGAACCATGGGCCTCCCTGCATTTTCCGGTAAATTCTGAAGATTAAGGAAATACTGGAACGCCTGTCTGTTGGTGGGAAGCTGGGAACCACTGATAAAAGCTGAAGGGTATCCAACCAGGAAAGTTTCAGTGAGAGATCTGGTAGATGGCCCAGTTGACACCTGCCTGTGGACAGTACGTGGAGGTTCTGAGATATCAACTGTGCGCCCACGGAGCTCCCTCAGCTCCTTGCTTAATGCCATTGTGAAGTTGTAACTTGTAGATGGTTTCTAGATTCTGATTGAGTTTCTGTTGTTTCCTGAAAAATGATAGATAATTATTATTATTATTATTATTAATTATTATTATTTATTATTATTATTATTATTATTATTATTATTATTATTATTATTTATTAATTTTATGCTCTTTCATTTGATACCTAATTTGTTGCTCTATCTTGTTTAGATCAAAAGTTAAAGTGCAAAACATAATTCAAGGGCCCCCGGAATTGGCGCTTTGGCCGATTTCAAGGCAGAAAATTTAAAGCTCCATGCGGCAATGCTTCCCAACATCCTAGGTCAAAATAGTTGTGATTTTCGGCTTTTTCAGGTAAAAAAGCATGGGAAAATGTACAGAAACCTATGAAAATAAGAAAAAGTTGATTTTTGAATAGGCCTACTGTAACATATATACAGTATATATATATATACACACACTCGTATATAACACAGTAACGAACGTTTTAAAATTTATTTCAGTGGCAAAAATGTTTCGACGAAACATTTGTCATCATTTGGGAATCTAAAATAGTATAAAAAAGGTAATTACTTTTTAATTTTTTACTGTGTACTTTTAATTACTAAACTAGCCAATCAACTAACCCTAAAACTTACACAAGCGCTTCTCACAAAAACTTTTCAATGCAACCTATTTAATATTCAATTTTGATTCCAATTACTATTTGAAGTTGGTCCATGGATCCTGTAATGCGTTATCAAATGCAGATTATCTTATACGGATATTTCTTCACCATTTCTAATCCACTTATCCAGTTGCATATCATATTATTTTAGTATTTTTAATTGCCAAGTATTGTTGTGGGGCATGTAGCCTATGGCCTCTGAATCCTGTATGACTTCTTCACTGGCCCCAGCCTGCCCATGTCTGAGCTATCTCATAACTCACGGAGACGGAACACGGAGACCAGGAAATAGTCGCTGATAGTGTTTGCGTGGGATTATAGATATGGTATTCATTCCAAAGGACTGTTGCGGCATGGAGTTCGTTTCCTTAAGAGCGAAACCCTTCGCAATCACTGACAATTTTAATTAATTCTGAAATACGTAGATAAAGAGTAGCAACAGTACTTGCTGGGCGCATATTGACAAGGCTAACTGCACTGACACTGTAGTCAAATTTGCTTAGAGCAGTGTTTCTCAGCCGGAATTTCCCCACGACCCCCGTGTCAAGGTCTTAGGTCGGCGCGATCCCTTATCATCCCTACTAGTCTAGGATCTGGCCCAGAGTTCGTATAAATTTCTGGGTGCAGAGGTTTTGACGACTGATCTAGACTAATTTTGGGGCGCAGAATCCGAATTTTTCTATGCCATCGCACCAAATTGGTGCGAAAGTGGTCAAAATGGCAAAAAATTGGCAAAAATGGCAAAATTTTATGTTTTTCGTATTTTTGTCATATTCTTGATTTGAAAATTTTTTTAAGGGCAATTTTTTGTTTGAGAATCTGTTTTTGTAACATACTGCTGCCTGAACCAAGAAAACTGACAAAAATGTCAAAAAATAATAGCAAAAATAGTAAAAAATTAAGTAAATATTGTCAAATAATCGCAAAAATGAAATTTTTGGCTATTTTGGTGCATAAACTAGCTCTAACCAATCATATCGAACTAAATAGTCAAGAAATTAGATATTAATAGCTCTGCAAGAATTTATTAAAACAAAGTATGCACAAATGTCTAAATTTTGGGTATAAATCGATAAAAATGGTTGTAAAATAATTGAAAAAATAGCCAAAATATAAAAAAATAGTACTAATTTTAAGTTATTCTTAGGCTTGCTTGTTGTAAAATGCTTGAACTTCTTATAGAATCGATCTATTTGATTTCTTTAGAGTAACTAAGTCATATTTATTGTGTTTCAGGTTTAGTATTGGTAGTAGCTACAAATTGAGGATCCCTGTATTCATTACGTGATTCAACAGATGATAGATCATGGTAAGTAATAATCGAATTGAATATTTAAAACATAAATATAAAGACCAATGTGTTACAAATGAATTTTTATATGTATAGAATAGAACCAGTTTATTATAATTGCAATTGCAAGAAGTCTTAGTATATTTTATTTTTTCAGGATGTATGTCAACTTGTGCCAGAAAAGAAGCATAGCTCAAACCTTGGTAAATGTATCTTGTGCCAGAAGAACAAAAGCCCAAGTGGAGAGAAATATTTGAGCAGCGGAGAACATGGAATAAAAAATTTGCTTCAGTTGGCTTCTGCGTACCCAAATGATGACAGAAGCAAGCGTTTGAAAGCTCCTACTGAGAGTCAGACTCCTTATATCCAGTATCACAGCACTTCGTGCTATGCAACATATAAAAAGTTCATTGAACGTAGCCAGAAGTCTAAAAATGCTGAATCTGAACCCTCCGATTCCTCCTTAGGGGAAGCATTGACTCCTCCAGAAAATAGTTCAAGCAAAAGGATTAAAACACAGCATATCAAGGATATGAAAGTGTGTGTATTTTGTGGTTCAGCTCGAGTCAAATTGAAAGGTGGAAACATTGACCATGATTTGTTTCGGATATGTACTCCAGGTCGTGCCCAAAAGTTATTGAGTTATGTTCACTTGTTCCAAGACGACGTTTTTATCAGAGTAGCGATGTTGAACGAATACAAAGATGTATTCGCTGCAGATGTATTCTATCATAATAATTGTATAAAGAAGCATTTTGCAGCAGATGTATTCTATCATAATAATTGTATAAAGAAGCATTTTGCAGCCTATGATCGCAGAATAGAGACGATTTTGGAAAACAGACAGCAAGAAAATGAAGTTATGGGTTCTACTGACATGGTTCAAGAAGCGTTTAATGATGTAGTCTCAAAAATAGACTTCACAAGCTGTGGATACAGTGTCACCTACTTGAGACAAGAGATCAATAAAAAGCTGAATCAGGATGAATCTATCAGTAACTATTTGGTTAAGAGCCTGCTTATATACAAATTTAAGGACACCATTTATTTTACATATCCTAGCAACAAACGAAAATCCCAGATGGTTTATTCTGTCCAGATTGAGAGTGCAAGAATTGTTGAAACTTTGCGGAAATCATCTGTCGAAAACGTTGCTAAGGACCTAAGGAAAGAGTTAAAAACTTACAGTTTTGGTTTACGCTCTAGCTATTGTGATCCAAACGATCTTGATCTAGCCTTTAAACGCTTCCAAAATGAACGTCCTCCAATATGGATGGAATTTCTTCAGCATTTGTTTTCCACCCGGAATGTATCAGATAGCAACAATCAGTTGATGCTGAAGTGTGACACTATCTTCCAGATGTTGTTTTACATCCTTCATAATGGTTTGGAGCCCACCCCATTGCATGTCGGATTTGCTCAAACTATACATAACCTATCACAGTCTAAAGATCTTATTGAAATTGCAAACAAACGGAGCATTTGTGTAGGATATTAAGAAGTTCGCAAAATAAATTTTGCATTAGCAAAACGTACAATATCTTTATGTGGTTCACATAGAGTTCCAGTTCCTCCAGTATTTGATCAAAACCATCCAATTCAAGCAGCAGTGGATAATTTTGACACCTTGGAAAATACCTTGTCTGGAATTGGTTCGACACACGATACGGTGCTAGTTTTATTCCAAAACGCTTTATTAAGCTCTGCACCAACACAAAAGCATACTAATAAGATCAGTGAAGCTCCAGAGTCAACCCTCCGGCTTGGCAAGTTACAAAACGTTCTTCCTTGCCAAGAAATTATCTCGATTGGACAAAGACATGAACGAGGTACAATAAGTCAAGATTTCCAAGTCTCTGAATACAAGGCAAACGATCATTTACTAGAGACTGTTAATCTCGACCATTTCCTGTGGTTTGTGATGCGATACAAACATAGAACAACCACAATACAGGGCTCTTCAACTAACTCAAATACTGATAATGATGACTTTGTTCCAAGCTTTGTTGCTGTCAAAAGCCCTTTTGTAGGAGATAGCTTGAAGCCTACAACTATTGCGTTCACTCCCATACTGCCATACAAAGCAACTGAATTTGATACCATTTTTACAACAATGATTAACTTTCAGGACGTGCTTAAGCAGCAGAATAAGCCATACGGTGCATTGTGGTGTGATGAAGGAATTTATGCTATTGCGAAGGAAATTCAGCTCCTGAAGAAAGATCTGTTCAGTAATTTGTTTATCGGATTGGGTGGATTCCATTTTGAGAAGATTGTACTTGCTTGTATTGGATCTTATCTTCATATATCGGGAATTGAATCTGTTTTGGTTGAAAGCGAATGTTTCGGTCCAGACACAGTAAAATCCGTTATGAATGGCAATCATTATGTGAGAGCCAAGCAAGGATTATCTTTCGTGCACGAAGTAATAACAAGCATTATGTTCGATGGGTTTTTGAGTGTCGATGAACACCGTAACTTATATGAAGATACTGCAACTAAAATTTCAATTATGGTTGCAGAACAAGAGCAATGGAACGACTTTAAGTCTTCGATATATACTCTGTCTCAATCCTTTCAACAATATATAAAGCAGAGGTCTGATAGTAATGAAAACTTTCATTACTGGTATCATTTTACCAATAGATTGTATCCAATCATCAGAGATTTAACCTACATGATCTTATCTCACAGTCTTTTACAACATGCAAACCTAAGAGTTTTATAAAATTAGCACTATTTTTTATATTTTGTCTATTTTTTTAAATATTCTACAACCATTTTTAATCATTGTAACCCAAAATTTAGACATTTGTACATGTTTTTGTGTTATGAAATTTTAGTAGAGCTATTAATATCTAATTTCTTGACTATTTAGTTCAATAAGATTGGTTAGAGCTAGTTTATGCACCAAAATAGCCAAAAATTTCACTTTGCCATTTTTTGACAATATTTACTTAATTTTTTACTATTTTTGCTGTTATTTTTTGACATTTTTGTCAGCTTTCTTGGTTCAGGCAGCAGTATGTTACAAACACAGATTCTCAAACAAACAATTGCCCTTAAAAAAATTTTCAACTCAAGAATATGACAAAAATACGAAAAACTGATAAAATTGTCATTTTTGCCAATTTTTTGCCATTTTGACCACTTTCGCACCAATTTGGTGCGATGGCATAGAAAAATTCGGATTCTACGCCCCAAAATTAGTCTAGATCAGTCGTCAAAACCTCTGCACCCGGAAATTTATACGAACTCTAGGCCAGATCCTGTATTATACAGGGTAAACAAACTCAAGAAGCGGTTTTTTTGTTTGTTTTTGCGCATAAATCACTATTACAGGGGTAAACAAACTACGACCAGGGCGATCGCGATCCACCGTTTGAGAAACATGGTTTAGAGTTTCTGAATCATTTAGAGAACTTAGTCCCTGAGTTGGCGTGTAGAGAGATTAAATATAATACAACAGTTTCCATTACAAAGATCGTGTAGAAACAGCTGGGAATCTCAGAAGAGTGGTATCAAACAGCGATCAAGCGCAAACTAGCTTGGTGGACAATTTCAATGAACTGAGAGATCGAATTCCTTAAAATTATGCACTTATTTTGAACTGTTGCTGAACTTAAATTTCCACGTAGGTAATTTTGGTCCATTTACTAAAGTTAGTTAAAGTTAAGTGGCATGGTTATACAACGTTCAGATTATCACACTGATTATTTATATTCATATTTGTAAGTGTGACAGAATTACTATTAACACACATACAGTATATTTTGGATTTATTATGGAATAATGATAAAAAATAAGAGAATAATAAGTATTTAAGTTTATTAAAAAAAATATAAACATTTATACACTACTTGCATTCTCAAGTGTTATTCACAGTCCCTAAATTACTTTAATAAATATATAATTATTATAAGATAATATATATATATATATGTTCCAAACATGGAGAAACATATTCATAATACAGGGTGGGCCATAAGTCGTTTTACCAAAGTGAGTTTCGTTATAATACAAAGGTAAAGCGACTTATGGTTCACCCTATATTTTAATCTCAAAAAATTCATTCATAGCGTTGTTTATATATATATATATATATATATATATATTATATATATATATATATATATATATATATATATATATATATTTGCAACAAAAATATAGTGAAAAATAAAAAATTAAAAAACGACTAAAAATGACTAATTAGAAGGTTTTTTGGACGATGTTTTTTCCCTCAACTGTAACATATATATATATATATATATATACAGTCAGAGAGTCTGCTAATGAGATTAATCGAAGGATTGACATATTTTAAAATTAAAAGATATTTTATGTAAAAAGCAATTATTCGTTTTTTATTATTTTGCTTAAATAATAAGAGTTTAAACTCTCATTCAGGAATGATAATAAAAGTAATAATATACTTAAGAGAAAACATATATGACTAGAATATATATCTTTAAACGCGGGTGTATGAAGACATAGATACACTATATCACCCGAACAAGACATACTTTAGATACACTATATCACCAAACAAATCATAGATACATTATGTCACCCAGAGAAGACATAAATATAGTATGTCACCCAACCAAGACGTAGATACACTATATCACCCAAACAAGACGTAGATACACTATGTCATCCAAACAAGACACAAATACAGTATATCACCTAAACGAGACATAGATAGTAGATACAGTATATCACGCAAACAACCACGTTTTATAACGGCTAAGAAACTATTTACACGACCGTATACGTACTAAATGAATTCTAAAAGCATAAATTTGATAATAACAGGCATTAAAATGATCTAATTCAGAAATTAAATAGTTCACTCACTTTAATCTTACTAAAGTTGCAGCATTGAATTTCCCTGTCAGAAACGTTAGTGTTTAAGTGAAAACTGAGATAAGATTTTATTAAATTAATTTTCTCTCCATGTCCATTTGGAACTTAGAAGTATAATTCCATCAAGTATATAGAAAATTCATTTAAAAATACAATATAAAACAATTACTTTTGGATCTAACAGAAAATTGATGAGAAAGTGAATAAAATTAAGAATCCTTTGCATGAATGTTAGTGATTTTTCTTCGCAAAGATGTGGCGTGATGTTATACAAAGTAAGTGTTAAAGAAGGACACCAGAGGGGCTAAAACCATCATTCTTTATTGTGTACCAACGATTTTGCGTGTCTCCTTCAATGTTCATGGCTTAAAAAGATAAACTGTCAAAGGATAAAAGTAAAGCACACGAGTTAAACTGTTAAAATTTGGCAAAGAATTTTATCCACAATTATCCATTGAGAGTAATTTAGGGTGTCTAAATCAGTCTAAAAGTTATTTAAATACAAAAACACCAACCGAACATTCCTTCAGTGTTCTAAAGATTACTGTGATTACAAGCATGAACAATTATGGGCTTGTACATATTTAAAAAAAAAAAGACACCTAAAATCCAGGTAAATCTTGGTAAATCTATCACAACAAACCAAACATTTGGTAAGCCACACACTCTCGCTTGACAATGGCACAATAAGACATTCCGAAATATTCACATGTGATATATTACATATGAATATAAAGAATAATGGTCGAGTTTCTTCGGAGTTTCTCCTCAATTAACAAACTGAGCTTTTCCAGCAATATAATATATATATATATATATATATATATATATATATATATATATATATATATATATACAACTCGCGAATCGTCGCACAAATGGGTCAGTTGAGGTGTACGACGAAGCTAAAAGTGCGATGATGTGGATGTCCATTATAATACAGTATAAAATACTGTACAGTGTACAGTGTACTTACTTCAAGACTTGACATGTACATTCATAAAGTGTTCATAATTGTGGACGAGATTGTATGTAATGGAAGCTTAGTAAAACATGGTTTGGCTCATCTTTACGAGTGAAAGGCTATATTGCCTTATAAAGTTACGTTACTGTAAACACATGGTGTTTTCCGGCTGCATTTAATCATTGAATGCCATAACCAAGAACGGAGATCATAATCAAATGCTTAACATCTAAATTTAACACTAAATCTCATAAAGGTGAGAAAATGCGAGTGATATATATAATATATATATATATATATATATATATATATATATATATATATATATATATATAATGCAAACCCACATGGATAAAGAAAAATTATTCCAAGGCCTTTCGTGTATTCAGAAGTACACCTCGTCAGGAAATACACCCTGACGAGGTGTACTTCTGAATACACGAAAGCTTTGGAATCATTTTTCTTTTTCCTTGTGGATTTGCATCATTCATTCATTTCACGTGTTTAATTGTGAAATTCATCCCATATATATATATATATATATATATATATATATATATATATATATATATACACACACACACACATATATATATATATATACACACACACATATATATAATATATATATACACACACACACACACATATATATATATATATATATATATATATATATATATATATATATAAGGTAAAACAAATTATACTGGAGTACACAAATTATTTACTGCATTTTCCAAGATTTGTACCATATGAAGTAAAGTTTGGCGTTGCATATATTGTACTTGAAAACATAATGCTTTGTCTTTACCCAAAACAGTCGCAAGCAGTAACAATCATGTCTTGAAGAACACTGACTCGAACCGAATAAGACTGATGGTCCTGAACCCAAAGAATACTTAAAGGTTCTTTGTGTCCTGGAGAACAGCAGGGAGCCAAAGCTCTCCTTAGGCTTGGGATAAAATGTGGCCTAAGCATCAGTGTCTGAAACAGAAAGATTCCTAGTGAAATTTATAATCTACCAGTATTTACTAGTCTAGTACTATGTTCCTTGAAAAGAAAATTTAATAATTTTTAAAGGGAAACGGAAAAAGCAATTGAAAAAAGTGGTATATTAGCTTTACAATTTGTACCTGAAGTAGTCCAGAATAAGTGTTCCCAGCACTGTTTGCTGAAGAAATAGTAACATTCGCGCAAGAGCCTTTGCAGTAAAACATGGTAAATCCTGAAGGTTGTAAAATCCAGTTGCTCCATCCTAGTTCTGCGAAATCAACGTAGAGGGAATCACGACAGCATCTCTGACTGTCGTGGGAACATTCTCCTGTAGACCTTTTTTGACGAGTCTGAAATAGTCGTCCTGACATGTTAATGTTAAACTTATGAGTAAAAAACTATCCTATAACAGCGAAATAATATTCATTTGTTTTATCAAAATAGTTTCATTAATTTTGCGCAAACAACAACGACTGAAGATTGGGATGTACTTTCCACAGTAATAACAATAATAATAATAATAATAATAATAATAATAATAATAATAATTCCCTTAAATTGAGTACAATGCAATAATGTGTATTGGCTGATGAGTCTGTAATTGTATGTAGAGTAGAGGAAGATAGTTATGTTGGTAGTATTGATCGGAGTGTCTTAATTTTTCGAGCACGATATGTGCTTGGGACCGAACAATTGAGTGGATATAAATAAAGATAGAATTGTTGTAAGTTAGATAAAATTTTGCATTTCTTTAAAATTCAGTCTAACGAAACGAAATTCAAACGTTTGTTACCATGGTTACCATGTTACATGTTACGAAAACAATTGGGACATGATTTAAAAAAGGCTGAATAATTTTAGAGACTTATTTTATTAGGTCTTCCCTTAAAAATATACGTAAAAAATTTGTGAGAATTCATATTCAGTAACGAATAGAGAAAATATCTTAAACAAAAACTGAAAATGAGCCTAAATGCATTATTTGTTGTCCTTTCTGCCACTAACATGAATCAGTAAATTCATAGAGCGAAGAACAAGCACAGAAAGACAAGAAGGCTTTCCCTTCGGCTCTTCCTCATCCTTCCCCTCTCCACCCAAAATGGGCAGAAACCTGGCCAGTCCCATCAGTTTGGACCTATACCCATTTCGTCAACAAAACCAAAACATCGACACTCTAAACCGGACCTCCAACTTAACCTTACCTAACCTAGCGTAGTTAACCTATCTTAACCTAACCTGACCTAACTTAATCTAACCTAATGGTAACTTGTCGATAAAATATAAAGTCGATCAGATATCGTCAAGCCGACCCGTTTACACTTCACATATACATATTCTTTCACACTGGAGCACTCTGATAACGTCTGTCAACAAAAATGAGATTTAATACCTTTCCCAGATTGGCGATTCCTGCGTTTCTTTCTTTGATCACGAGAAATGGCCGATGACTGAGACTACTCGCGATTGGGTGATTATGCCGCCTTCCTGTGCATGTTGGACACGAGATCCTCAGATACAGGTCAGTTGCGGAAAAATGGTGTGATGGAGTTTGAGACCAAGAAATATTCATGGAAATCCATCCCTCGGTTGCATTCGTCACGTGATAGGATATAAGGAGTTCCCTGTGTTTTTTTTCTAAATCACTGTGCCAGAACTGTTTGGGAGAAATTTATCCTTAATATGATTATACTAGTTACGCATTTATTGGAAGGAATTTAGTTTAGGGAGAAAATTACACAGAAACCTAAAATTTTTAAAAAGCATAAAATACAATTTATCATCAATGTATTTTTTTTTGAGAGTGGGGAAATTTTATTGCTGTTATCAAAAAGAATAGAATGTTCAAACAAAAACGAAATATTATCAATTAGTAATTTTTTATGCTCTTTCGAAATTTCATGTCTCCTGCCTGGCGAACTTTTTTCAAAACTGTACCTCTCCAGTTCTCACGGACATACACTGAGTTTTGTTTATTAAATGTATAAAATTTTGATAGTTATAGATACTCCATATAAATATGCTTTAGTTCTCTTTCTTCTTTTAGAAAAAAAAAATTGCAACGCTCCACGTACGAAAATAACAACAAATCCCTAATTTTAATTTACTGAAAGGCTATTCGAACCTGTTTTTTTCATATAACGTCGTCAGAAAATGCTTAAAAAGCATACATAAGCAATAAGCAATACAATCTCTTCCTAACTCATAATTCAACATAACTATAAACAACACAATCTCTAACGCTTACTAACCTGACTAACAGTAATCATTTGGGGCATTCCATCTCCTTTGTCTGGAAGTTTCCAGAGCCAAAGTTTTGCTTCCATCTTTTCAGAAGACTTCGAAAAATCTTTCGCAAGACTAAATTTAAAACAGGAACTCGGACTCTTAATTCCGTTCGAACAAGGAAATCCTGTGGGAAAAATATGGAAGTTAATATTTTCAATCATGAACATATCTGACATCGAAGATTAATAATTGGATTCGTAATTATCCGTTGGTACGAGTATATATATATATATATATATATATATATATATATATATATATATATATATATATATATATATATATATATATATATATACACACGCACACAGTCAATGTGTAAAATCAGTCACTTCACATAATTAGTATTACGCATTAAGCACTACTAACTTAATATGGTTGGATAGGTTAGGTTAGTAAGTTAGTAATGCGTAATTACGTGAAATGACGGGTTTTACAAGTCCACTTTTTGACTGTAACAGAAATACAGAGGATTGACAAAAGTAAATAGACACCAGGATGATTGTCCTCAAGAACAAATGGCAAAGCCAGGGGCATAGTTGGCATTTTGCCACCCCAAGGCAGGGAAATTGTCACTGCAGTGGCTTAGTTGTGCCATTTGATATCGCTGGTTTGCTATTAGAGGTTGCTGTTCTTTTTTATTTTAAAATTTATTTGTGAAATTATGTACAGTGATGTACCAGTGATGTAATCGAGACCACCATGGCCGAGATTGAGACGATGTGCAATTTTTGCACGTATTCAATATTGTGTAATGCCTAATTCATAAGCTCTGTATTTCACATTCAGAAATAAAGATTCTAAAGAGGTTAGCAAGTGACAATTGCAAAATTTAATCATAATTTATTCACAAATTCATAGTTTGTGACATTTTTCAGCAGTTAACTGCCTACTTAAAACAAGATAAGTGATCGTTGTACTTGAGGAACATCAACATACTCAGCAGTGATGTAGTCGAGACCACCATGGCCGAGACCGAGACCGAGACCTAATCACCCGAGACTGAAACCGAGACCAGAAAAAAAAGGTCTCGAGTCCTACATCACTGTTCTTCACACAGCACCCAAACTAAATCAAAAGTTAGTGGAATAAATCCACATTAAAAAATGGATATAGAGAGTACAAGCTTTTGACCAATTATGATATCTTCATCAGGTGTGAATTCCTTTAACTCAGCTTTTCTTAATTGAGAATATTCACTTAAATTAAAGATTGTCTAACTTGTTTTAATATATTGTTATAATTTTAAAGGGATTCAGATTGGAATCCAGATCCGAGTTAACTTTTATCCGGAAATGAGATGGGAACGGCATTAAAATTTTGTTCGAAATAAGAAATGAATGTGAAGACATTTTTTTATAAGATTAGAGGGATTGAAACTTGGATCAATTCTGAAGTCTTGACTGACTGTGGAATTGAAATTTAAATAAATTCCCTATCCGGAGGAAATCTTCCACCTGTGATGCATACCCGACAGGAAAATGAACAAGCACAATTGTATATACTCAGTGGTGTAGTGCTGTGGGAACGCGTGGGAACGGCGTTCCCTTACTTTTTTTGGTAGACGGAACGGCGTTCCCTCACTATTTCAAATAAATCCGAACTTACAAATCTCTAACGTCATGAAATTTTAATTCCCACCCCTAGAAGAAATATGAGAAAGAATCATTAACTGCTTCATTTCTTTTAGCTTCGACTGAGGCAGTGAGGCAATGCTAGCCTATAAAGATCTGGTGAAACAGTCACCACGGCGTACCAGTTGTTAACTTTTTTTTAGTTAATCATTCCAGTTGTTAGCTATTTTTATTGATCGTACTGGATGTCGTATATCTAATGACACTGGAAATACTGCATCTTCAACCTTGGAATATATCCTAATATCCAGTGCATATGACCTCAAAATATCCCTGAAATTGGTCAGATTTCAAAAGATTTCCCGGGGGGCTTACAGTGCCCCCGGACCCCCAGCTGTATGGGCTCGCCGCGCTCGCCATTGTCCCCCCCGCATCTGAGTAACACTTTCAAAATGCGTTCCCTCACTTCTTTATTTAGCACTACACCACTGTATATTATACACTGTACTTCCTTAACTTATAGCAACATATAAAAATGCAGCACATACTGTACTATGTAGAATTTTTCTTCTTTCCCTGAAACAGCAATTATATAGAACTTAGCTTGCTTCCGCCCAAACTGCTCATTCTGACGAAACTCAAGCTTATTGGCCCACCTTAGACCTACAGCTTAACGTGGAATCCGAACCACGAACCACTAAGGAAGTCAAATTATGAAGTCCTCGCCCGAACTTGATCTCACAACCTCCTGATCAGTAGCCCAGCAGCCCAGCTGCTATATTCGTCTTTATCTTTTGAACTATATATAGGATAGTTATGAAAAGCTTACCGTTCGTTTGCTAAAATTTGACAAATAAAAAAATTAGTTTAACTCCAACAAATAATGTAAAACATCAAATAATTTGAGAAAAATAAAAAAAAGTTAAAATGCAAAAGTTTTCGTTCATTTATTTAAAGAATTAGTTAATTCTTTGTGTGTCCACCTTAGCCTTAGGCTTGAATAATTTAAAATTTTTATCAGTAGTTGGCTATTTATTGATGAGAGACTGTTCGCAATTCTGAATTCTAGAGTTTTCTCTGTAAATCTTCATGAAAGATGAATGACTGTAGAAGCCATTAGTAAGTAATGGGTCGTCGTGGTAAAGAGCTGCCTACAGATCTTAAGAGATCTGT